>VZRF01013468.1:510175-616499 GCA_013396875.1 Vireo altiloquus
TGTGCAAGCCCTGCTCAGCAATAACAAACACATCTCTGTATTATCAACCATGTGCTCAGCACAAATCCAAAACACAGCCCCACAACAGCCACTGTGAAGAAAGTTAACTCTGCCGTATCCAAAATCAGCACACAATGGATGAATGATGGTTAGAGACCTGAATTAGTGTGTCTTGATCACACAGTGGAAATAGTTTAAGGAATGCTTGTTCTCCCCCAGCTGTCCGTTGCAATCCCTGCTCAGATATATAGGATCTTCTTTCACTAGTGATCTTTATGAAGCTGTAGTGTGAGCTGCATTGGTCAATTGAAGTTTACAGGTAAAAACTGTCACCTCTTTCTCCCCAAGTCTCTGTCCTAGAAAGCACCCTACAGCATCTGTGTCTTTTAGCTGTGGCCTGCGTGCAGATTATAATTGAGTTTCTCAGACTTCTCTCCTACTTCCATTTTGAAGAGCTGCCTTTAAGAGGCTAATGCCTGACACACTTGTGTTAGATCTTCAGAGCATCTAACCGATTCACTGACTTCCCCCAACACCTTATTAATTTCTTCTGGTCCTTCTCCAGATACTGTGTGTCTCATGATGGTGCACTTTCCCCCGGACCCTTCCAGGAACTGCATAGGAAGTGCAGCTTTTTAGATCTTGGTGACCAGTGATGCTAAATTTGTGTCTTGAATGTTAACTGAGGACCTCACAGCGTGCAAAAAGGCCTTCTTACTTCCTCACGTTTTCTGTCTGTTCATCCATGAGGAAGAAAATGTGCATGGAACTAGTAATGTTACTCCATTTCTTGGTGTGTCTCTGGAGGCCAAAAACTTGACCTTCCGTTTGAACTCTCAGGCATACCTAAATCACAGCATACCCAAATACCATACTTCCAGTATGATCAGTAGACAGGAGATCCCTTGAGTGGTCATACTAAATGCCATTTTTCTGAAAAGTCTGAGGTGTCCTTACAGCTGCCGTGTAGGCACTTACTGGCATCAAGGTTTTTCTCAGTGCACAGTGTTGCCACTGGGTTCTTCTTTCCATAACATCCTGTGGTAAACCTGTCTTACAAAAAACTGTTTTTAATAGGTGATTTTTTATCTCATCAACTGTAAGAAGTGTGGATGGTCATAACTTAAGATATCTGTGTCAAGAATGTCTAATGACTCATTCTTTTCGGATGAACAGAATATAAGCCAAGATCACTTCAAGTAAGTGAATAGATTGATTATTTTTTTCCTTCTTTGTGAAGTGAAGGCAGAGTAGTTTGGAATATTTCACAGTAACATCCAATTTGGTATGCAAGGATTCTAACATGTTCACTGCACTTAAAACAGACCACATAAAGCAGTCATTCTGCTTTGTACAGCTGAGGCAGATTGACATAGCATTGTATTTTTCTATTAAAAAATCACCAACACCAGGCACTTGGGAATATTATTGTAAACAAGCTACAAGACCTTGTTCTTTAAGGACTGATTGTATGTCATTACATCAAAGGTAGGTATCTTAATTTATCNTACTAAATGCCATTTTTCTGAAAAGTCTGAGGTGTCCTTACAGCTGCCGTGTAGGCACTTACTGGCATCAAGGTTTTTCTCAGTGCACAGTGTTGCCACTGGGTTCTTCTTTCCATAACATCCTGTGGTAAACCTGTCTTACAAAAAACTGTTTTTAATAGGTGATTTTTTATCTCATCAACTGTAAGAAGTGTGGATGGTCATAACTTAAGATATCTGTGTCAAGAATGTCTAATGACTCATTCTTTTCGGATGAACAGAATATAAGCCAAGATCACTTCAAGTAAGTGAATAGATTGATTATTTTTTTCCTTCTTTGTGAAGTGAAGGCAGAGTAGTTTGGAATATTTCACAGTAACATCCAATTTGGTATGCAAGGATTCTAACATGTTCACTGCACTTAAAACAGACCACATAAAGCAGTCATTCTGCTTTGTACAGCTGAGGCAGATTGACATAGCATTGTATTTTTCTATTAAAAAATCACCAACACCAGGCACTTGGGAATATTATTGTAAACAAGCTACAAGACCTTGTTCTTTAAGGACTGATTGTATGTCATTACATCAAAGGTAGGTATCTTAATTTATCCAGTCATACTTAACACTGAAGTAAAGAAATGTGGTTTCAAGTAGAATCTATCTACCTATTTTACATTGAGGATGTACACTCAGGTAAAACAAAACAAAAAAAACAAAAAGCAAAGCTCGTTTCATGCTCTCACAAAGAACTTGCAAAAAATTGCAGAATCCTAGACTGAAAAGTGCTCAGCACAGGAGATGCTGATTTGTACTTAAAATGAACACAAAAAAGTCCTTTTAAGTCAAATAATTTTATTTCCGCTTACAGCAATACTAACAGTTACTAAAAAAGTCATTTAAGATGAATTTTTACAATTCAGTTGGAAATAAAGGCAATATTGTTAGCATGCTCTAAAAAACCTGATAAAAACACAGAGCCCTTGACATATTAGTAATTACATTTAGCTAAAATGTAAATAGCATTACATTTTCAGGTATTTCATATATCTTGTAATGACAGAAGTGCCACTTAATCATGACTACCCTTGTCATAGCAAATGATAGCCCAAGCTGTGCAAGTCTTGCAGAGTGGCAATATAGTAAGGCAAAGTGAAGCCATGACAGTTGGCTGGCAGGGAAAAGCTATGCCTGTCATAGCAAATGATAGTCCCAAATCTGAAAGATCTTGCAGACTGACACTATCTTGAGTAAGGCGAAGTACAGGTCATGGCAGCGGGCTCTCAAGCACAGGGTAACTCACAGCAGCCTCACAGTCTTTCCAGTCACAGTCAAGAAGTCCTCATCAGCCAAGGCACGAAGCGCTTCTTCAAACATTTCCTTTGTGACAGCCTTTAAGAGAAGGAGAAAATCAAATAAAGATGAGGGAAATGCTATACTAAAAATGCTATACTTTCTACCAACTTTCTAGTATTTTTATTTTAAGTTTTCATTTGTTCTATTTGAAATTTGAAGCCTGGCCTGGAACCCTGAAGCGGAGTTTGCTAATTCCAGAAGCCATAATAAACTAAGATACACCAGATTCAACTCATTTGTCAAAAGAATTGGCTTTCTAGTCATGCCAACAGAAATCGTTCATGTTTCCATTTCCTTCCATAACAGGATTTGAGGACAAGAACACTCATTTGGAAAAAAATGCTTTTAAAAATTAATGGAAACGTAAAAACCAAGCAGGAAACTTACTGTATCAGACTGTGCTCGGAGATCATCCAAAAGCTGTTGGTACTTCAAAGATGGTGCTCTACCCTTGGATTGGATGAGCTTCCGTAAGGCTTGGGCCAATTCCTCTTTCCGCTTACGAGCTGTTGCGCTCATCCCTTATAAAAGCAAAGAAAATACCTTTTAGCAATCAGCTATGGAGGACTGGTCAAGTTACATTTTAATAAAAAATCCCAACAGTGGCCCTGCTTTAGCACTACGGAAGCACAAACCTGTCGTGAGAATGGATATGTCCACAATTCCGGTCCTCGGATCAGTAGCAGATTGTTTCAGTGCTTCCCGATGGAGGCGTTTTGCCTCCTCCACATCAATAGTTTCAACCTTCTCCGAGAAGCGCACCTTGGCGTGCGCCTCCGCCAGCCGGATCAGAGACTCCAGCTGCCGGGGGTACGCGGAAACCATTCCCCTGCCACTGCCAATCTTCCTCATGTCCACGTACGCCTGAAAGGGAGACAGTCGTTACGTGTTTTCACTGCATATTAATTCTTCTTCAGTCCCCTGCGTGCCCCACCTCGTATTTCAGAATATGAGCAATTCTGGCAAGGCATCACAAATACTGTATTTCTGCTCACAAACCTTCACAGTTCTTCTGCAGTGATGAATAACCACATCACATAACTTCCTTCCGTTATAAAGCAATTAAACCATGGTAATGAACCGTGTTTTGAATCACTTTAAAATTTTGGAATAGTCTTATACAGCAGTACTTGTGTCTATGATGACACATTTATTTCGCTGAAATACAGTTTATTGTGTTTTATGGGATGGAACCAAACCAACACAGCTGAAAGCTAGACAGTAGAATGCAGAATGACTTCTCATTTGATCCCTCTTTCCTTTATAGACCTTTTTTGTTCAAGGATCCTACAGAAAGCTGATATGTAGATACAGAGGGTACACACAAGGGAAATTTTACCACTACTGACAAGTCAGGAAAGACTCTGAACATTCTTAGCAGCAATTCCTTTACCTCGATAAGGGCTTGGCTTGCTTCTTCACCTAATCTGGGATTTACATAACCACGAGCATATGCAATGTAATCCCTCAATACTGCCATATCCATGTATTCCTCCTCCATCTTCTCTTCACTTTGGTAGTACAGTGAAACCAAATGGCGAGCAAGGCGTCTGTCATAAGCTTCATCACGTGGATCCAACATCAAAAAGATCAAGTCAAATCTGAATGGGATACGATCCAGTATTACTGTGCATACTTTCTTGTCGTTTAGGTACTTGGTTTAGGAAGGTTTGATTTAACAAGCACAGGTAGGAGTTAACTAACTAGACTGTTAATTCCTACTCTAAGTAGAAATTGCTTTCCTACACTGGCAAGAAATTTTTCTGGAATTCTCAAGGTACAGAACAGCACAATGGATTTGCTTACACTCTATGGACTTGAAATTTTGAAAGCAAGATATGCTCTGCAAAATTCAGATTCCATGTTCAAGGCTGGCATCTTTTGTTTACTTAAAAAATCCACACACACACCCCCCCCCCCCAAAAAAACCCCCCCCCGCCACAAACAAAAAATCCCACACAAGTAACAAATGCACAGAACAAACTCACTGCTAAAGATACATTTTTTTGCTGTTGCCTTTCAGGGCAGTAACTAAATAAATTAAAAATAATGCAAAAAGCACTTGCAGTTTAATCCTGCAGAAGATGGTTTATAATTTTACAAGCAATATATTCAACTAGTCTCAACTACAAGCAGACACAGATAATGAATTTTTAGCCAGCCAATAATTTATTTTTTTAAGTTTAAATCCAATAAATGGTGGAATTGAGATCCACTAGTTTCATCCAGTACACCTGCACTAAGGTACCACTTGTCATTAAGTGGCTAAGTTAAGCAGCTCTTAATTGAAATTTAAGCCCTAAGTGTTCTCATGATATCCAGTATACCCTCAGCGTACTTCAAATTTCCAGTTAGTGAGGGAATTCTTAACAAGATGCAACTCCAGCACATACTTTAATTTTCTATTAGCAAGCACTCAATGTGGCTCTAACTGCTACTGCCCAAATGACTAACACTGCTACCTCTTCAGCTGAAGTTTACAGACCAACATGAGGCAGGCACACATCTTAGGATTCTAGTACCTCTTCTGCAAATTCCTTGACCATCAGTGTTTAATTTTAAAAGCTTTATGGGCCTAAGAAAAGCATCCTGAATTTTTATTAAAGTTGTCAATACCCTAAGTTTCGGAACAGCTCTTTTCTACGAGATGATTATGAAACAACAACGTAGAATTAAATTAAAGAGATCCTACAGATCTTACCGCACCTGCTGTTCAAGTTCAGTGTGTAAATACTAAAAGGCACTTCTGTGCTCACATAGAAATTGTAAGAACAGCATTTGAAATACATGCTATAAAAGTTTTCCACTAGGTTGCAAACAACACAGTTGATCTATTCTACTATATGTAATCATTTCCAGAAGAGGAAGTGTAGCATCTCCTAAAAATGACACATGCAGTGCAGTTCAGTACCTTGACAGCAGCGTATGAGGAAGCTGAATGTTTTCAATAGTAGTCTTTTTCGGATTCCACTGTGATTCTATAGGATTAGCTGCTGCTAGGATAGATGCACGAGCGTTCAATTGGCAAATAATTCCAGCCTGTCAAAAGGAAGGAGCATTTCTGAAACCAGCTGAAGCTATGTGCCACCAAAACCTCCCTCCGATTTCCCGAGATCACCAATGTTATTAGATGGGTTCTGTAGTCAAAAACTGCAATGAGAAAGCCTCTGAGTAAAGCAAGAGCAAAAGCCTCTAGGACTACTTCAGTTTCATTTACCTTTGCAATGGAGAGTGTCTGTTGTTCCATTACTTCATGTAGAACTGACCTTGTGCTTTCATTCATTTTATCAAACTCATCAATGCAGCAAATGCCATTGTCACTAAGTACCAGAGCACCTGTCTGAAGAACCAGCTGCCTTGTTTCTGGATCTTTCATCACATATGCAGTAAGACCAACCGCACTTGAGCCTTTGCCAGAAGTATACTGGCCTCGAGGAACCAGGTTATACACATACTGGAGCAGCTGGGATTTACTAGTTCCAGGATCACCACAGAGAAGAATGTTGATCTCTGCACGAAAATTCCCTCTTCCTGTGTGAGTAAAATCCTTTCTTGATCCCCCAAAAAGCTGAAGCAGAATGCCCTATAAAAATGAAAACATCACTTCTTGTATAGATGTGACAGAGCAAATCCAACTGTTCAACTGAAACATCTAGAAAACAAACACTGCTAAAATTAACACAACTCAATGCATCTGGGTTTCAAGCATTAAAGACACAAGTTTTGTATGTTGTTATAAGCAGATTTTAATTGAAGAATCCCCTTTGATGAAGGGTCCTTAGTTTTCCTCAACCCCACCCCCTAGATTTCACGTGCCTTATTAGCATGTTGGGAAGGTAACAACAAATGGAATAGTCATTACTGTGTTCCCATTTCATAAGCATTGTATGGTTTTGAATTATACTTTCAGAAACTTGTGAACTATAATAATGTATAAATCTATTAAAAAAACCTCAAAGGAATATACTTGGAAGATGAGTGTTTGATATCAAACAGTATCTTGAGACCTGCTACTGATTGCAGTTTTCACAATGTTCTAGTACCTCAGTTGACACTTTATTGGAACAGTCCCTTCTTGGATACCTTTAAGTAAATGTTTTGATACTCCGTAACTCAGAGTCAACCAAATGTCATTTTATAGCTGCTCTTCTCTTGTGGATGTCTCTTTTCAGCAAGCACTTACTGTGTTACAGCTACTTACTTTCCTTTGATATTCAGTAATCCAAACTTCTAAGAAATGTTCAGGATGCATCCTACAATTAAGTTTTCCCAGTTCTGCTGCCTTCCTACCTTTTCAGTTATCTTCCCTCTAATTAACATTCCTTAATAGCTTGGTAAGAATTATGCTGTGCTTACAACCAACTCCACCCTGACACCATGACATTTTAAGACTGCTGGAGATGAAGCTTACAAATTCAAAAAGCTGTAAGATACTTTAACAACAAACATTACAAATATATACACATATAAATACATGTCTTACAAGAGAAATACAGAACTTTTCACCTTTTTGATATCTTCATGCTCATAGATACTTGGAGCCAATGCTAAAGCAAGTCTCTCATATATATCTGCTTTTTTAGAAAGCTCTTTGAGCATTTCCACACGCTCCTCTGTAAACCTCTTTTGCTCTGTTTCCTCATCAACACTGTGCAGGCGTTTGGAGTCTGTCTTGCGATAGTGTATGACATCAATGTGGGTCTTATACACGGATTGTACACTGCTGACCCGGGGATTAACTCGAATGGGGACTGCCCTGTAGATACCTAAATACAAATTTCAATCACAGCATTAGATATGGAGAAACATGGTCATTCCAAACACTAAAAATTGTACAAATTCCCTGGAAGAGTAGAGCTTTTCTAAACAGCCTAAATACTTTGTCATCTTATTTCTCACTATGTCACTTATTTGTCATGTAGAAGCCATATTTAAGTCACCTAGATCCTATTTCTGCAGATACAAATATGTGTTTTACATTCCTACTACAAGTGTTCTCAAGAATGAAAGCATTTTTGAAAAAAAATTAAGGCTTGATGCTTTTGAAATTCCCACTCCAGTCAGCCTTTCCCCGTCTCTTTAAGTGCCAAGTTTAATAACAGCTTTCTAATGCATTTCAAACAGCTTGGGTTTTTTACAGCAGTTGTTTTAAAGCAAAGTGGTTTGTAAAATGTTGCTGCAGGATCACAAGACTTGCTCTACATTATCACTCTCCTGACTGCAGACGCTATTTAAGATACTGCCTCTTCTTCAGCTACAGTTTCAGAATGAAGGAATCCTGGTCAGACAGCCTGGAGATTGTCTAATCCAATCATGGGCTCAAACTGGAGTCCACTGCTTGCTAAAGACTGTGTCCAATCAAGTTTTGAGTATCTTTAAGGACAAAGACTCCACACAGTCTCAGCAGGCAACCTGTAATGGGGCTCAACCATAAACCATTAAAAAGTTCTTATTTTTAGCTGGAATTGCCTGTATTTCAGCTTGTGCCCCCCTGGGCATCACTAAGAGTCTGGCTTTGTCTTCTTGACACTACCACCCCTCCACCCACACCAAATCAGGTGTTTCTAACATGCTGCTAAGATTCCCCCAAGCCTTCTCTTCTCCAGGCTGAGCAGTCCCAGCTTTCTCAGCCTTTCCATATACAACCAAGGCTTCTGTTACCATCAGAGACATTTGCTGAATTCACTCCAGTATGTTCATGTCTCCCTTACCCTGGGAGACCCCACAACTGGACCTAGTACTCCCTTAACCTGCTGGCAACACTCCTAACACAGCCCAGGAGAATGCCAGCACCACAGTCATTGTCTATCAAGCACTGCTTCCTTCCAGTTGTTTTTGTCTGCAAGTTTACTGAGAGTATACAACACTGTCCCAGTCAGAAAAGGTTGCCAGGATTATTGTATCTATCACCTTTCCCAGCGGTCAAGACGAAGGTGACTGGCGTACAGTTTCCCAGGTCTCCTCCTCACTCCAGGGAGTGACATTGGCTTTTTTTTTCCTAGTATTTTAGCCAGTCACCATGACTTTTCAAAGATAACTGAAAGGCCTTGCAAAGAAAGCATCCAGCTGTCTCAGCACTAGGAAGTGCATTGCATCAGGTCCCTTTAGACAGAGTTAAGATCAATGAAGAAAAGGAATGGAAATACTCAACCCAAATTTTACCTGTGACATTAACTCTGTCACCTGGCTGAACTTTATCAACAAGGTCATTGTGAGCAAAGAGTGCAACCGTGTGCGGGGTCTGTCCAGCTGGCATATCTTCAGGAGACTCCTGCAGTTTGATCTAGCAAAAATACCAATTAAATTTCAGTTGCATAAAAAGCAAAGCTTTTCCACAGAGCATACAACAGGATTTTGTATTAACAGACTTCAACATCATTTTGAATCGGGAACATTGTTGAGAACATAATACCTCCAACCAAACAGCAAAACTGATTACTGATTGAAAGAGATGATGAAAATGAGAATTCTCCTGATTGCTACTGGCATGGCTAAAATGCTGCTACAAACAGGGCTCGCCTAGTCTAGACAGAAGTGGACATACTGTTCATAAAGGGACTTCCATACAGAACCATTAAGAGGCATACATACTTCATTTCATCCTCCTAATACATTTCTTCTCCAAAGTATTGGTTTCTCTAACTGTTTCACTAAGCTGTTTCACTCATTTCCACATTCCAAACCACGTTTTTTCTTTTCAAAGCATTCAACCTCCAGATCCCTAATTAATGCTACTGATGATTTTAGAAGGGTGGGGGAGCAAAAACTAGCAACTCTTTCATTTTAGCCACTACCTAAGCCAACATACCATCTGTTTGTCAGAGAACATGGATCTGTTGTGAATCAGTGCCATACTGTGCGTTGTGTTACAGTTCTTGCACACTGATGGTTCTGCAATCCTGCCACGGTCAATTTCCACTCTGGTGGTGAAAGCGCAAACCTGGCATCTAAAGAATGCTTCCTGCATCTCAGGAATTAACTGGGAGCTTCTGATAACCATGCCACTGATGGTGATGAGTTGATCAATGTCTACAAAAACGTTAAGAGACTCCGGTCATGACTTCATACTCTTAAAATTTAAATAACCTTCAAAATTTCACATTACAATAGTTTTTAGTCAAGAAGACACTCAGTTAGGTTATTACTATTTTGTTTGAGCAAAAACAATCATAAATGCATAATACAAATATTCTAATTTGCAGGAGTATACGTACAAAAGAATTCTTTGCACTTGCAGAACCGAGAACACAAGTAGTTGATAGGAGAGATAGATTATGGATAGATTTTTCTGCATTTGGGCTCTAAAGCATTTGCTTCTGAAACAGCCGTATGAATGGAAGACATTGGTCTGGATGGACCACAAGTACAGTTTTATATAGTCTTATATGTTAGTATTCACCAAATTCATTAAAATCTTGAAGATTCTTTTCTAACATGGTAAGCAAAAAAGTTTACCTTCAGGGTTTAGATTTCTCATATTCCTGGTCTTCAGCGCATTATATGGCCTTACTTGAATTTGATGCTCTAGTATTGAATCAGGGTAACGATCAAAAAAGATCTCATTGGCAGCCATGTCAAATGTTGGGATCACTTCCTGTATAAAATTGTTAGAAACAGCTTACAACTTGAACTGTAGAACGAAGTAATTTTGCATAAAGCATTTTATGTGCTGCTGATCAGCCAGGAATGAGTAAAAGTAACAGCACCTGAGCATTTTCCTACGTAACACAAAACCTGCTGTTCAGATCAGATTTACTCATCCATTTGAGTATTGCAAGGGGTGGGAGGGAAGTACAAGAACCCTGGGCATTGCAGTTCACCAGCTAACTTCACATGCATGAGGTACTCACTGTGTCTATGATCATCTACTACGAAACAAGACATTTTATATTCAGTAAAATAAAGTAGCCACTAAGATTGCACTGAACACACAGAGTATGCACTGCATTTAAACAAGCATTTCAAAACCCAGAAATATGACAGAGCCACCTGAAAGCCAGAAAAACAAGTACACTACTTCACCTGAGGATAGCAGATCAGTTGCCTGTAGAGATTTTCATCAAATGATCTTAGATGGTCACAGTTTACATTCAGGAACGGTTCCCCAACCATATTAATCTGCAAGGGAGTTGGGAAGTCTTTAGCTCAATGACATGCAAGACTGAAAAAAGAAAAGTTGAAGTCACTGTATTACAAGTACCTCTTGAAGTCGTTGCATATAGCGTGGCTCATTAAGGTCCAGGCCAATGTCTTCATCCTCTTTATCCAGCGGATCAATAAAGCGCTGCAGAAATCTCTGAATATTAGAAGTAAAAAAAGAATAAATAAGCAGAATTTAGTAGTACAAACACCTGCTTTGTATCAGATTCAACTAATATTTTTTTAAAATCAAACTAGCTTTTCATTTAAAAAAAAGAAGAAACAAAACCCACCTGGAATTTTTCTTTGCATGAGGCCACATTAACATCTGTTCCCCAAATAACAAGCTTTTGTCCAAGAGATTGCTCAGTTGCTACTATATCCTCAGCCAGCTGCACGGAAACAAATTAAGCATACATAAATATATATATGTTTTAAAAGAAGTTGTCAGATAGAAGAGGTGAGACATCCACCTACCCCATCTGAGTGTAAATCCACTTGTCTGGCTTTACGGACAGACCCGAGATCCGGCCTCTGCCTGACTGGAGTTCCTCGTACACCACTTCGTGGGGTACCCTCTACCCTGGAGCTGGGTGTGCCATAAGTCAGAGGTGAACTGATGTCGAAGTCAAGAGGAATAGCTACAAAAGGAAGTGTTTTGTAATGATTATCAAGACATTTTACGTTTGGAGCGAACTAAAATTCGGCCCCCTAATTTTTCTCGTTCCTTTATTGTCATAAATTGACTTCTATCAATCAGGTCCAGTGTTTTGTCAACACACACAATAAAGAGGTTGCCAGTCTACCTAGAACTTTTCTTTGCATTAACAGCTCTTCTCAAAGATCTCAAGTTCTGATAAAGCTTTCCTAGAAAACTTTACAGCAGTAATGCATTTTAAAACTACATTGGTGTTCAAGCATATAAACATGCAGAATTTTAGATGAAACACGTTTTTTTAGTATTTTGGGGTCTGTAAAGCAAGTGACACAACAGCTACTGGAATTAAAAACAATCCTATATATAGAAGCAAGAAAGGCTTTCTATAGCAAACAACCTAGTTCTTTCTGCATTAGTAGTTTCATTTTTTTATTCTTTCTATAAACAAAATTTAAAAAACAAGGTATAATCCCCGATACATATTCCCATGCTATTTGGAAGCTACGATAGAGATCTGCACCCCAGACACTGACTGCACTCCTGTAGTGCTCACTATACTAAATTCAAACGATAAACGTGAGACAACACCCATTTTTTTCCTGGAGCGGCTCTCAGCGGTATCTGTTCCCCATACTGGCTCGCACCCCCGGGCCCGCACGGCCACGGAGCCGCCCCAGCCCCCGCGTACCGGAGTGGCGGAACTGCGGCGGGCTGGAGAACAGCGCATCGGCGGCGCCGGGGCTCTGCACGTCGGCGGGCGGGGACGTGGGCATGGGCTGCAGGTCCCCGGTGGAGGTGGAGTCGTCTGTCCGACGCTTCTGGGAAGGGGGAGAGCGAGCATCTTGTGCTGCAAGACACAAGCGGAGCCGGAGTTACAATGGCCAGGCCGCCGCGGCAGGCGGACCGAGGCGGGGGCAGGGAGAACAGCCCCGAGGCGGGCGGCGCCTTCCCGCCGCAGCACTTACGAGTCGGGGGGTTGCTGCCCCGGCCGCGCTTGCCCCGGCGGCGGCTGGGAGTGGAGGCTGGCGACGACATGGCGCTGCTGCGGCTCCCGCGGCGGTCCTACCTGGGGATAGCGGGTCGGCGGGAAGAATGAGTGCGGCGNNNNGGGCGCTCCACCACCGGCCGTGCGCAGACCGCGGGTTTGCCTCCCTCTGCTCCCCTCGCCAGCCGCGACCCCCGCCCGGTACCCCCACACACCTGTACGGCCCCACAGACCCCGCCACGCTCCGCGCCAAAGGCAGCGGCGTGCGCGCGCTCTCCCGGGCTTTCTGGCCAATGGCGAGTCGGGACCGTAACGGGAGCGCCCAACGAAGGCAGAAAGGGGGGATGCGGAACCGAGAAGGAGGAGGGAGATGAATCCTCTGGATCCCCGAAGGGAGGGTTGCGCCCCACTTGACCTGCTTTCTCAACAGAGAAAGAATTATAATGCAGGTTACTACTTGTGGTACGAGACAGAGGCTACCCTCAGTAATGGCACATTGCCTCCCCCCCCGGAACCTAGAGTGGAGCCGCCCGCACCCTACCGAATTTCGCGGCAAAACTAGGGCTGCAGGGAGGCGTGGGGAGGTCGGAGCAGTCCATTCTCCGGGGGGGGTCTGGGTGAAGGCTACTAGTGTATCCAGCATTACTGTCCGGTTCTCGCTCCTCGGTACAACTGGAGCTCCTGGAGCGGGTCCAGTGAAGGGCAATAAAGATGATTAAGGCACTGGAGCATCTCTGTGATGAGGAAAGGCTGAGGCAGCTGTACCTGTACAGTATCAAGAAGAAACGACTGAGACGGGACCTCATCCATGTCTATGAGTATCTAGTGAAGGTGCCAAGTGGATGGAGCCAGCCTCTTGTCGATGGTTCCAAGCAATAGGACAAGAGGCAACAGGCAGAAACTGATGCACAGGATGTTCCATCTGAATGTGAAGATCTTTTTTTACTGTGCAGGTGACCGAGCACTGGAACAGTTTGCCCAGAGAGGGTGTGAAATCTCCCTTACTGGAGATACTGAAGCACTATCTAGATGCAACCCGGTGCCGTGTGCCTGCTGGAGCAGTGAGCTGGGACCAGACGGCCCACTGGGGTCCCTTCCAACATGACCCGTTCTGTCATTCTGTGTGTGCACGTCCTGAGCCCGTCCTGCGACGAGAGACATAAAAACGCCCGAAACGCTCTTCCCTGCCGCCGGCCCTCACTCCGCCGGGAAGGGCCTGGCGGAGCGCTTCCCGGGCCGGGCTCGGCAGCGCGCGTCCCCCGCGGCTGGCGTTGGGTGCGGCGGGAGGCGGGCCCTTCCCGCCCGCTTCCTCGCCCCCGCTGCCGGCGGGGCTGGGGCAGCATGGCCGGGGTGCAGCAGTGCTTGCTCCAGCTGCACCGCTGCCTGCAGCCCGGCGATGCCGCCGGCAGCGCCCTGCACGCGTACAGCCTGCTCCGCAGCCTGGCCGAGAGCTGCGTGGTCAGCACGGCCAGCGGCGAGCAGGGTGTGCCCGCGGGGGGATGTGAGCGGGGCTCGGGGAGGGCTCGGCGGCGACGGGACCCACGCACCGGAGCGGGGCGGCTCCCTCCGTGCTGCGCTCCACGCTTCGTGTCACTGGTGTGGCGTAACGGGGGATTCCGAGGGAGCGGAGTCTCTTGCCACACATGACCATTCACCGGGGCAAAAGCACTTCGGGGCAGGCCCCTCTGTGCTGAGCTGCCCCAAGGCTGGCTTCCGCTCGGCCCTGAGCAGGGGCAGGCTCCGGTGCGAGGGCACGGGCAGAGGCCCGGCCCCGAGGCCATGGGGAGCTCAGGAGCACCCGCGCTGTGTTGTGGTTTTTCTAGTGACAAGCGTCAGTCGTGCCCAAGGCGTCAGGGCACCCTTCTGCACCAGGGAGTGGGCTGGGTGGTGTGCGTCAAACCAAGCTCCTCATGATTCCTCTGCCTCCCTGCAGCGCTGCACCTGTCCCTGGTGTTTTCCCAGGAGCATGGCTTACTCGTCTTTATCCATAGATCCCTCCCCATCGAGGAGGTAAGTTGGCAAACTTTTAAGTAGCGTTTAGGTAGTGCTATATGAACAACATGTTACACGCTTTTTTTTTTTAACTTCCAGTTTCGAGATTGCAGGGAGGAAGCATTGAAGTTTCTTTATGTCTTCATGGAAAAAGTTGGTGACAAAATTCATCCTTACGCCTGTAATATTAAGGTAGGCAAATGAAAATTATTTCCTGAAAGTGTCTTTGCCAGATAGTTGAAACAAGTCTATGTGGTGTCATGTCATAACACTCATGGCTATACTTCACCCCTCCCAGTCAGCCTTTCTCATCTCTAGTGTTCTTGTTAGAGCTGAAATAATTTGTTTGACATAAAGTGTAATTCATACCACAGAGCAGCGTGGAATTGTTTGTTCAGCTATAGACTTAATTTTATTAACTTTTCTTTATAGAACATAGTAAGTATTGATTCTGAAAATTAGTTCGTTTCATTGGAAATATTAGTTGTAACTTCTAATTTGTACAAACTAAAGTTGTAATTTAAGTGTAAAATTTTAAATGTTTCTAAAGGGTTAATTTCAATTATCATTTTTTAAAAAAAATCTCCTGAGAAGTTGTTACTTTTGCAATATATACAGAAATTGGTGGTAACTACAATACCTGTGGTTACTGGGGTCTGGATGGCTGAATATCTATGCTGCTATGCATAGAATGCTTGACTCCACCACTGACGTTTCTGATCTCAAATTAGTAGCTACAGATAGTAAGGAACGATAGTACTGAGGTAGAAAGTTTGTTCTGTGTGCCTTTTACTGCAGAAACTGCAAATTTTTTGCCTGAGCTGGGATTTATTACTGACAGACAGTGCTGCAGTATTGTCAGTGAGGCCACTTCCAGGACTAGGTGTTGTTTTAATTTTTAAAAAAAGGTCATAGAAGATTGTTTATTTGAATTTCTGTCTTTACTTACAAGTGTTGTAATCTCCGTTTTCTTTCCTTTGTAGCAAACTTGTCTTAGTGTCTATACAAAAGAGAGAGCAGCAAAATGTAAAATCCCAGCACTGGAACTTCTGATTAAGGTAAAATGTCTTTTTTAAATCTCTTGTTTCTAGAAAAAAGTAGAAAATCTGTTGTATTACAACAGTTATGCTATATCACGTGGAAAATCTGTATCACAGAGTCACAGAATATGATGAGTTGGAAGAGGTTGATGCCTTAAATGGCTACTTAGAAACAGAGACTAGACAGGAATAAAGGAAAAATGGTGGTATTTATTTGAAAGGCCTTCAGATGCACACTCTGGGTTCCAGAGGGTCCTGCCTCAGTGGATCCCAAAATGGTTGACCGGTCACGAGTTCTTCACACTTCTATATCAGCATAAATTCACCAGCCAGAACCCAGCCAATGATGGAATTTCCCCAAGCTTGCACCCCTCTCCCCAAGATGATGGTTTACAGTTCTTGTTCTGGCTGTCCTTGGAGAGTAAGTTACAGAGGTTTGTTATGTCTATCTTAGCATAAGAGAAAGCACTTAATAAGCTACAGGAAACTTCAGAGTTTCACTAGCAGTATAGGATTTGAAAAATATAAAAATTAAAACCTAAGGCCTCAGGATTCACAAGGATCATTGAGTCTAACTCCTGGCCCTGCACAGGAACATCCCAAGAGTCACGCCATGTGCCTGAAAGCATTGTCCAAATTCTTCCTGGACTCTGTCAGGCTTGATGCTGTGACCACTTCCCTGGGGAGCCTGTTCCAGTGCCCAGCCACCCTCTGGGTGAAGAACCTGTTTCTAATATAGGAGGTTTCTAATAGGAGGTTTCCTAAACCTCCCCTGACATGACTTCAGATTGTTCCCTCAGGTCCTGTCACTGGGCACAGAAGAGGAGATCCGTGTCTGCCCCTCCTCTTCCCCTTACAAGGAAGTTGTAGTTTGCAGTGGCAAGAGGGTAGTAATAGTGTAATATTTATATAATAGAAAAAAATATGTCTTAACAACAGATTGTCTTCAATATTCTCCAGTAGGTTGCTTAGATCTGGGCATGTCATTCCTTCATCTGATATAGCAAGACACAATTGTTTTGGGGGCAGTTGCAGATCTCTGAGTTTATTATGGTTATTTAAGGAGAAATTTTGCTGTTCAATTGCATTCTTGCTTTAAAATACTATGTATTATATGTACTATTATAATGTGAGGTAAAGTATTTGAAAGGTGTAGAGGACAAGGGCTTTTTTCCCAGAAATTTAATTGCTGTGTAAGGCAGTAATTCTTTTGAATGCATTTAGACCCTTCTTTTGTAAGTGCTTTTGTGCCTACTTAGGTTTGTTTATGAGAAACAAAACTCCCTTCTGAGTTATTCTGAGTCAGTTCTGTGAATTGGATTGGCTTTATACCAGCAGGGAGAGAAATACAGTATGATAAGAGCTACTGCAGACTTGTTAAGCCTGTGCTCTTCTGGGATTTATGTATATATGCGTATAAATCACACTGTGTAAAGGTTTTGTGTAGGTGATCTATATATAGTCTGTATACTGTAAATGAAAAGTTGTAAATTTTGTATTTATGCGTAAATAGGAATGTAGTTTGTTGTTGAAGTAGATTGCATGTCATTCATTACTCTTCTTTGGACAAGTCACCTTAGATCTCTTTCATGGAATAGCTAACTTGCTTACTTAAGCTGAACTTACATGTATGAACTGTGTTTTTATTTAGACCAAGTAGTATTGGGTTATTGATATTAATGTTTTTCTTTTCTTTTCTTTTTTATACTAGTTGCTTCACAGTTTACAACATTCCTGTCTGATGGAAGAAATGAAAGTTAGAGAGATATTTAATAAATTTTATGGGGAGCTTGCTGCAAAAAGTAGAATTCCCGATACAGGTAGGCTTTAGTTTTTCTTAGATTGTCTCCCTGCACTTAACACTGATGAGACTGCACCTTGAATCCTACATCCAGTTCTGGGCCCCTCACCACAAGAAGGATATTGAGGTGCTGGAGTGTGTCCGGAGAAGGGCAGCAGAGCTGGTGAAGGGTCTGGAGTACATGTCCTGTGAGGAGCAGCTGAGGGATCTGGGGTTGTTTAGCCCGGAGAAAAGGAGGCTCAGGGTCCTTTTCTCTACACCCGCCTGAAAGGAGGCTTCGTGGGGTCGGCCTCTCCCAGGTAACAAGTGACAGGATGAGAGGAAATGACCTCAAGTTGCACCAGGGGATGTTTAGATTGGCTATTGGGAACAATTTCTCCTTGGAAAGGGCTGTCAGTCATTGAAACAGCTTTTCAGGGAAGTGGTGGAGTCACCATCACTGGACATGTTTAAAAGATGTGTAGATGTGGCACTTAGGGACATAGTTTAGTGGTGAGACTTGGCAGTATCAAGTTAAGGGTTGAGCTTGATGATCTTAAAGGTCTGGTCCAACCTAAACAATTCTATGATTCTAAAGCTCTTTGTAATCTTATTTTAATCCTGGCTAGTGTTTTACTCAAAGCTGCAGTTTTAGTATGATAGTTCCTGCATTGATCACCTCTAATGTGAGCTCGTCAGTTCTGCCTTGTCTGATTATATTATTTATGGCATATTGCTATGAGCTCCAGTTCGATCATCTTGGCTAGTTAAAACTGAAATCTTGGCTTTACAAGTCTACCCCTCATAACACTTGCTGTGCCTGCATAGGTCACTTCATTCTGAATTAAAGCCTAGAAACTTCTGCTAGCTGTTGGCCTTAACAAGAGCTTCCTCAGTGGATGTGGCCTTTAAAGCAGTTTCAGAGCACTGTTTAAGAAATGTGTTTAACTTACTGATGTGAGAGGAGGATGCATCTTGCATTGTAGTATGTAGCTGTATATATGTGTACATAAAAACATGTCTGTCCCGCACTTTAATCACCAATTAAATTGTCAGGGATAGTTTTCTCATGGTTGCAAGTTAATGATTTCAGTAATTAAGATTTAATAATATTAAAAATTACTTTCTAGTATTGGAAAAGATTTACGAGCTTTTGGGAGTTTTGGGAGAAGTCCAGCCTAGTGACATGATTAACAACTCTGAAAAACTATTCCGAGCTTATTTGGGAGAACTTAGAACACAGGTATGATTGGAATTTCTTTTCATTCTTTGCTTTTTTTGCATTGCTTTGTTCTTGGTTTGGTTTTTTTTCCCTTTGAGATGTATAGCCCAGGGTGTTGGAATACTACTGTAGCTAGTACAATTTGTAGGGATCTAACTGCACAATCATAAATGCTTCCTTATGGGCTATTTAAGTTTGTGTTCTCTGGCTCTGAGAAGCTTTCAAAGTAAAAATTTAAGGCCATCAATGTCAGCAAATTAACCAGTTCACTGTATGAAAAAATGGCATGTGATGATCATTCCCCAAGAAATGTTATCTTGTCATGCACTGGTAGTTTCTAATTTTTTCTCTACTGGCTGCAAAGTCCTTGCACTTGAGATAAACATCACGTTTCTGCTGAACTTTCACATATTCTGCGTTTTTAAGTATTTTTAAGACATTAGTGTATTTTATCTAAGTTTTGTTACGGTTGGTCTTGGTGGAACATTTCCATAGTTCTCAAAGGATCTCTTACGCTTCCCTCCAAATGATGCGACACTTAGGAGTAAAGGCATTTCTGTGGAGCTGTTTCATAGAGTTGGGTGCTGATACAACTATTAAGTTCAAATAAGTTATTTAACTATGCTTCTGGGAGCTGGGAAGCCTTGGTGTAAATTTATCTTAGCTTGAGGGTATTTTATTTTTTCAGATGACCTCTGCTACAAGGGGACCCAAGCTACCTCTTGTAGCAGGATGTCTGAGGGGACTGGTTGCACTCATGTACAACTTTACCAAGTCTGTGGATGAAGGTATGTTCTTTTTCTGGGTGAAAGGCAGTTACACATTTTGATGCAGTTTTACAGAAGGTCATAAATTTAATTATTATACAGCCAAAAATTAGCACTATTTCTGTGTGTAAACTCAGAATTAAAATTTCCCTGCTGGTAGATGGTTTCTGCGAAATACGCATTGTGTATTTTTACAGGCCTTGTAGTCTGTCTTGGTGTGAAGTGGCTTCATCAGCGTTTTTGTATATGTAAATGTTTGAAGTGCTATTTTCTGACCACATATTGGTCAGAAAATGTGAGAGCCACATTGAAGTTGTATGGAGTTTGTATGGAGGTGTGTTTCTCTTAAGAGTCTGTTATAACACAGGTATTCAGAAATACCAGCTGATACAGATGTACAATTTTTTTTCAAATTCAAGAGTGTTTCAGGATAAAAGGTCTCAGTCTCTTAAAATGAACTCTGTGAGGCTTTCCAGTATCACTTCTTCATGCCAAGCTTTGATAAAAATATCTTAGTCTTCACTCTGCCTGCTGTATGTCATTAGTGAAATACTTGCTATTTCATTGTTTCACAGATCCTCAGACTGCAAAGGAGATTTTTGATTTTGCAATGAAGGCAATCAACCCACAGGTAAATCTACTACATGTTAATTGTTCTGCAGTTAGCATTGGTGAAGAATAAATCGCATGTGACAAACCTTTTCTGATATTGCAGGTTGATCAGAAGCGATATGCAGTACCTCTGGGTAAGATGTAAACTATTTCCATTCATGTTGAGGTGGATACTGTCTTTTGCGTGAAAGTGTTTATTCTTCACTGGATATGTTCAGATATCTCTAGTCTTTAATCTTCTAGAGTGACCAGGGGGAAAGCTGCTGTACTTTTAAGTTGGAACATAGAGTTTAACATGTATTTGGTTAAACTAGTCAAGGTCTAATCAGCTTATGAATAGCAGCATTATACTTAATGTCATTTGCCCCTCTGGAATAGTTGTCTTGGAGTGACTTTTGTCTTGGAGTTTATCCTTTGATGGTTTATCCTATATTGTCTGCCCATGTCCAGAAAAGTGAATTTCACAAAATTATGATGTGATGAAGGATTGGTAGAAATAAGAGGAGTGTAGCTAGTTAGGGGAAAAGAGGTTACAGTAGATTGAGTTAAAAGAAAAAGTAAGGAGAGAAAATTCACTGGAAGAAGGAGAAAAAGAATGAGGGAAAAGTAATCAGAAGAAGATTAGAAATTGGCCTGTGAAATGTGAGTGGCTTATGCAGAAATTGCAAAAATGTAAGGTTTTAGTATTAGGCCCATGGTAACTGTGAGGGATAAAACCCTCTTAAGGTAGTCTGCCCTCCCCCAGTTAATTCATTAAGTATCTTGAAATTTCATTTGTGCTTATATTTGGAATAGTAAATTATCTATAGTGTGAATTCTGTATTTGTCTGCATCACAGTTTGGCAGAGGAGGGGACTTGGGCATGTGTCCTGGCAACAGAAACCACATCCTTCTGAATTGTGCAATCAAGTATTCTTATTTATAACTACTAAAGTCCCTTTCTTTTTCAATATTAATGTGAATTACATCAGAACGCAGCTGTCCGTTCCATAATGGTATACATGTAAAAAGAGGATTTTGGAGGGTTGTTTTTATCCCTAAGTTCATAATGTTTGGATACTGATATGTAATGGCTAGAGGAATACATTTTATACCTTCCAGTTATGATGGGTCTACCTACCTAAAGTCCTAATGTGGACTTTCATAGTCTGGGCTGGTTGTGTGAAATGGAATGTAAGTCTAGTTTTTAATGAGAATTGTTTTTAAATTGCAGCTGGGTTACAGTTGTTCAGCTGGCACGCTGCTCAGTTTGGAGCCTTGCTCCTGGACAACTACATGTCTCTCTATGAAGTGATGTGCAGATGGTGTGGCCACACGCATCAGGAGCTGAAGAAAGCCAGTTACTCTGCACTGGATTCATTCCTCAAGCAGGTGTGGTAACTTCACTGGGATCTCCAAGTCTAAAGCAAAACCAAATTTCTTTAATAGTGGGAATATTTGGTGCTTGGAAATTCAATGAATCTGTTTAATAAATAACTATTTTGTTTGAAGTGCTTTGTATTACAAGCTAGGTATCTTCTAAGGCTTACATGTAAACTTTTTGTGGAACGCTGAAATGTTTGTGTCTGTTTTACAGATTTCTTTAATGGTGGCTAAAGATGCAGAGCTACACAAGAGCAAGTTGCAGTTCTTCATGGAGCAGTTCTATGGAATCATCAGGAGGATGGACTCAAGCAGCAAAGAGTTGTCCATCGCCATTCGCGGATATGGGCTTTTCGCAGCAGTATGTGAAAAAGACTTGTTCTGATGAGGGAGCTTACTGAACACATATAAAGCTAGGGTTCATATACCATGCATTTTACTATTTTACACAGCTCATTTAACAGGGAATGCTCCTGTTTCTGGACTGTGTCAGACTTAATTACACTCTAGAATACCTTTTGGAATATTTTTAAAACATATGCTGAATCTAGAGGGAGCATTTGTAGCATTGGGCTGTAGTTCTCGTGTATAAGTTCTGAAGTGAGAAAACAGGAGCTTCATATACAGCTGTCACAAAACATGGATGTGCTTAATTGCTTAGGTACAGGCTATATGTTGTTATCTGTCTCTGCATTAAAATGGTAGAATCCAGGCCAACTTTGCTCTCAGAGTAGTTCAGAGATTCCTGCAGAGCTCATTCAAACAGCTAAAAGACACTGCTGACTGAAACAACCACAAACTAAAATAAAACACTGAACAACAAACCAAAACCATGCTTACATACCTATTTGGATGGCAGGTATGTTTATCAGAAAGTAGCATTCAGAACCAACTTCCAGTTTTTGTCAGCAGTCACTTAAAATGGGAATATAACAATAAGTTAAAGTTCAATTAAAAAAGGGTGGTATTTATGTATCTGCAGCCTCTGTACTTGGTATTGGTACCACAACTTTTATATAACAAGGACAGGTTTTTTTTCTCTCTCAAAGCAGAAATTAGGTTAGATAATGTCAAAGATTAGGTAGGTCATAGAACAGCAGGTTACTAGCTGACTCCTTTCTATTTTGCTACCTTTTGAGCAGAGAGCATTTGTTTTGTAGAATTTTCCATGTTCTTTGTTGAAACGTCATCTTCCTATTCTGTAGTATGAGGTAGAAAGGAAATGACTTCAAGGTATTTTTTCCAGAAAAAATGAAGTATTTCAAATTCCTGAGTTGAAAGAACCCTATTGAAAACATATATTATGGAACTCAAGAACTTAAAATTGCATAATGTAAATACAGAGATAGGATAGTACTGCAAATTCTAACAAATTCAGTGCTCCAGTACCTATAAACCTTTAATATATTAAGACACATTAGGAGTTGTTAGTGTGTTTAGATTAAATCTTGACCAAGCATCAGATACAGGGTTGTGAGGAAGCAGAGTCTTGGTGCTACTGCAAGTTGTGACTGTAGCACTGAACTTGCACTCATGCTTTGTTTAGCTTCAAAGTGGAATATTTCTTTAATTGCTAAAATAATCTTAAAGTAATACTTGAAGTTCTGCAAATGATTAATGGATAGTCTTAATTTTGTCGGCATGTTTTTAGACAGGCTAGATTCAACCTAACTCCCATATTTCACTGTCATGTAAATCAGTCCGTTCTTTCCCATGGTCAGTTCCCTACCACAGTTCTTGCCTGTGACCTGGTTCCTGTCTACAGAGACTGGTTTTTGACCTAGTTCATGCTGTGGTTTACAAATAATTCTATAGAAATTTGCAAGCTTTGTTACCAACCCTCTATTACTCTTTGGGATACTTTCCACTTGTTCATTAGTTTAGGAATAGTCTTTATAGGTTCTGATTGTGCAGGACCTATAACAATAAAAGTTCAGAATTTGTACTGCTTGGTTAAGTGTTTAATAGTAGTAACCCGTCAGTGATAATCAGTTAAGCTACATTAACGTAAGCCACTTACTACTTTAATGAAGCTAATTCAAAATACAGGTTTTTTAATATAGGAATCTTAGTATCCATAATGCCATATTTAAGATATTTAGAGCCAAACTCCCATGTTTTTCAGGCTGAATATGAATTCATGTCACTGGAAGTTCAAGTACTTTTACAGTAAATTACACTGCATTAGCGAGCTATTATTATAGTCCATTTCAGGTATTGTGTTTCTCATACATGTAGTAAGTAGAGTACTTAAAGTTAATTTATTCAGATGTGTTGAGTTTCTGGAAAAACTTCAAATATTATTCCTATTATGGTTCAGTGAAGACGTGGCTGAGTTTTAGTGATACAGCATGCATTTGTTTGCTCAGCTCTACGAAATTGCCACACCAGTTTGTTTTTATTTTCTGTCTGTAAGCCCTGCAAAGCTATACATTCTGAGGATGTGGACCACATGTACGTGGAGCTCCTTCAGCGTTGTAAGCAAATGTTCCTCACAGAAGCAGAAACAAAAGATGACCATCTGTATCAGCTACCAAGTTTCCTCCAGTCCATTGCAAGTGTGATATTCCATATAGATACAGTAAGTGGAGTATTTAAGGTACCACCCAATTCTTTTATGCAGTTAACAGATGTGTAAGGAGGTAATAGCTGTGAACCTACCCATGGTAAAGGGTGTTTCTGTAAGTGAAATGTGATGACATCTGGCCCCTAGGGGATGGGAAGAATATGAGGAGAATGCTCTAATGGATTTTATTTGAATAAAGAAAATGCACTGAGTGTGATAAGTAAAATACTAGAGTGCATTGAAATTAAAACCATGATAGCCAAATGTAAATACATTTTTATTTATTTTAGGTTCTTTATTTGGTCATAGCCATACCCTTTATATGTTTATACCACTCTGCTGCTGCTTTGTCTTTTCGTACTGATAGCATGTTTTCTGAGGCTGATACTTTGATTCTGCTATGATGTTAAGCTGTCTGTTTAAATGAGGGCTTTCTGGATCCTACCTGGAGCTGTGAAGTAAGATTGGAGCATGCATTTTCTATTCAGGTGGTTGTGGATAAAAATTATAATGCTGTTATTGGTGTTTAATTAAATTGGTACTTTTCTAGTAAGCTTAAGACTAGATCCACTGACGTACTAATCTGTTCAGGAGCTACTTTCCATTATGTGGTCCAGGAAACTTTCTTATTCTGTTTGTTTAGTTTTATTTGGGGGGGAATTTCTTGTTGTTGCTTTTCGTTTGTTTCTTTGTTTGGGGTTTTTGTATGTCTAAGGTGAATTCAGTTGCTAAATCTCTTGTTCTCAGAGCAGATCATGATGCAAGCTCTTGTAACAAAGTAACTTGCTGAAATAATTTCACATAATTTGCATGATGGATGTTTTGTTTTTCTTTGTTCTAGATTCCTGAAGTATACACTCCAGTTCTTGAACATCTAGTTGTGCTGCAGATCAACAGCTTTCCACAGTACAGTGAAAAAATGCAGCCAGTCTGTTGCAGATCTATAATAAAGGTGTTTCTGTCCCTCTCAGGAAAAGGTCCAGTTCTCTGGAACTTTGTTAGCACTGTGGGTGAGTCTGGTATTAGCTTCATTGGAGCTTTTTGGGATCATGGGTTTTCTTTTTCTTTGGTTGTTTGTGGTTTTTTTTTCCCTAGATTGCTTAACTGATTCTAAGAGGAAGATGTGGAATAGCCGTTTAGGATAAAAAATAAAGCTTGCCATTCTCTAATAATGGAGGTTGAGTGTTTTCATGGTGTTATTTTTCAATATCCACTGTTAAATAACTTCAGGAATTCATTTAACAATTGTTTTGGATAGCAAAGTGGATAGGATTAAGGGCAGGAGAGTACATGTTTGTGATAAGACTTCCTTCTCTGAAGGATTATGGGAAGAAAGGGATTTCATAGAAAAGTGTACAAAAACATATTCAATGTCCTTTCAGTTAGCCCTACAAAATAGCACAGAAAATAGGGTGAGTAGGGTGAGTGTTACCTGTATTAAAAATCATGGTCTGGAACTTTTAAATAGTAAAAGTTAAGATTTCAGATATGCAGTTAGTCATGTACAGTTTTGTGAATGTAATCCTAAATGTGTCAGCATTGGTAACTGACAGTTCTATTAGTGTCAAGCATCCTGATGTTTCTTTTTAATGATTTCCAGAAAGGATTTTTAATTTCTTTCAACTATTTATCATGGCTTTTCTCTGTTGCTGGGGCATTTTCATTGTTTCCCATGTTCTTGAGTTGGGAAGTGATGCACCTAAGTACCATGTTGATCCTAAGTCCATGGAAATCATTGGGAGTTGTTGCCTTTTCAGTAAGGGCATTGTAGCTGGTTCCTTGGTCATCATTCATAATCAGAAAAAGTCAAAGCAGTATTGAGAAAAGGTAATAAGAAGCAAGTTCAGAATTGGTTACCTGTGGAATATCCTAGAGTCAAGGCTCTGATTTGGGCTATTTTGTCCTTAAAGGAAAATACTCTTTTGCCTCTCCCTTACCATGAGAATATAGAAAATAGAAGACTGATCTGTTTTGTTTTTAATGTAGTGAGTGATATGAATGCTGTGCCTTTTTAAATCTATTCAGGGAGTTTGGTTTTTTGTTTGTTTCAGTGCATCAAGGATTAATCAGAATTTTCTCCAAACCGATCACATTTTCAAAGGTAAAATAATTGTTTAAACACATTTATTTCATTTAGATTCCTAGAGTGTACATTCCAGTTCTTGGCAATCTAGCCCAGTGAACAAGAGAAAACCCAAAGAGGCAAGAGTAATACTATCAATTTTGTTATTAATGCATTCTTGTTATTAGTTATCAGCTCATTTCTTCTTAGTCTCTTATTCCCACCTGTGCTCTGCATAATGTGGATGTGCCTCTTGTACTGAATTAAAAAAAATTACAGGAAATAGACTTTTGTTTGGTCAGGTTGTCTGTAATAAAGTAGGCTGTAATTAAAGTCATCCAGCTTTCTTCCAGGTTAAATTTTGGACATTTTAAAAGTTTTACTGAATGCTTGCATTAAGCAAGGATATTAGAGCTGTTTACTCCTGTGCAGCAGAATAACTGTCGAATTTCTCAAATAACTGAGCACTAGGAGAGCAGCTTTAGAGTTTTGGGTTTTTTTTGAAAGGAGATGGTTGTTTTGTGCTCTTTTCAGATTGATGGAGAAAGCTAAACATTTCATGTTTCTACCTGCAGCAGTACTGTTACATTGCATTACAGAAGTCAGGTGGTTCCTTAGGCAGTTGTAGTGGGATTTGACTGAGATGGAGTTAATTTTCCTCTTAGCAGCCCTCAGGGAGCTGTGCTTGTATTTGTAACTGGAAATGTGTTGATAATACACCAGTGTTTTGGCTACTGCTGAGCAGCACTGGCACAGCATCAAGGCTGCCTCTCTGACATTCCCCCCTCACCAGTAGGCTGGGGGGACAAGATCTGGGAGCAGAGCTAGGACTGCTGACCCAAACTGACCACAGGGGTATTCTGTTATACCATATGGTGCCTGGTCAGCAATAAAAGCTGGCAGGTGGGCAGCACTGGTTATCAAGATGTTTGGCTTTTAGGAACATCTGCTCCATGTACCAAAACCCTTGTCCAAGGAAGTGGCTGGACATTGCCTGTTGATAGGAAGTAGAGAAAAAGTCTTTTGTCATCGTTTGCTATTAAACTTTTGTCTTGACCCATGAGTTTTTTCCATCTTACTTTCCCCTTTCCCATTCTGCTGAGGAGGGGAGTGGTAGAGTGGCCTGGTGGGCGCCTGCCAGGCAGCTAAGGTCAAACCACCAGAGCAATGTTTCTGAAAAATACTGTGTCCCTTCAGGATTTTTTTGGAAAAGAAACTTCTGGATCAGAAGAATCCTTTGAAACAGAGGAAGTTGGGACACGAAGATCAAAAGTACCGACTTACAAGGACTATCTGTACCTCTTTAGAAGTCTACTGAGCTGTGACACAATGAAGGTAAAACATAGTTTACATGGAAATACAAAAGAAAACACAATTCTGAGTCTTCTCATCACTCTAATCCTAGACTTTTTCCAAATGTCATGCTGATGAAGGACTGTTTCATGGTTTTAGTTGGATTTTACAGCTGATAAAGGAATTAAACATGGATTGATTTATGCTTTCATAGCTGAGAAACATCTAAAACTGGATTCTCTGGATCATTTAAATGTTAGTTTGTAAATTAAAGAAATAATTTTCATTTGTGTTTTGAAATACGAACATTTTTGTCCTACAAAGGAATGTGGTTTTGAAGATGCAAACTTTCTTACTGAAAGTGCACAACTGCAATCCCTGAGTCGCTTGCTGTATGATGAGCTTATAAAATCTATTTTGAAGACTATTGAGAAATTGGACCTGACTGTTCAGAAACTGGATGTTAGTGAACAGGTGAGACCTGAGAACCTATCTATTCACTCCTGCTGTTGTAGGGAAACCAAAATCATATTTCCTGTTCTGTTTCCATTATGCCTAGATAGCACCCTTTAGTGTCCCTGAAGTTACATTTATCATTGATTAAATGTTTTACTTAATATTTCTGAATGTTGCATTGCAGTTTTAGGAGATGGAAACATCAAAATCAGTAGAAGTTCACAGAACCTGGTTTTTTAGGCTTTTTACTCTGGAATGTACTGGTTTATTTCTCTACTTGCTTTCTCCTTAGAAGCATCTCTTTATTTTTCCTTTCAGTTACTGGTATATCAATTATTAGTCCTTCATCTGTCAGACTGCCTTGTAACAGCTAGAAAGACAGGCTGTTAATGTGGCAAAAAAGGGTGTAAAAGTTTCTGTGTTGTCACAGATCCAGCGTTCTCTCTCCAATATTTTTTTTTCAGGGTGAGAATGCAGGTGACAGTGCTTCAGTTGGACCTTCTTCTGACCCTGCTTCAAACCTTCAGCCGGCAAAGCCAATAGATTTTATTGCCTTTATAAATCTAGTGGAATTCTCCAGGTATTGATAAAGTTTTAATGTAATTTGAAAGTTACAAAGTGGTTGCAAGAAGTTTGAGGTGAGATGTATTTAAGATGCTTGTTTCGGAGTTACTTTGATAGATCATATTTCAAAATGCATGAGATGATTAGCAGGGAGACAGGAAGGATTTTTTAGGGGCTGTAAGTAAACACATACAAGCTCATCAGCTCAGGTTTTTTAAAGAGTACAAGAGACATTCATTAGCATTCACTTTCACTATTTGGGTGTAATTGTCTTTCAGTATATGTTGTAACATTCAGTATTATACTGACCATATATCCTAAATACTTCAGAGACCAGAGGTACAGTCTTCATGGACTAGTAAGGGGCATTAAGTGAAAGGTAAAGCGTTAACTTCCTGTGGAGGTCCAGTAATGAAATGTGAAATATGAGGATGTGTGTTTGTATAAATTCAATAATGAGATATAATGAGAAATGGCTTTGCACTCTAAAACAAAACTAAAATCTTCCTGTGCTTCTCGGAAGGCAGCATGCATTTGTTTTCTGTCTGTCTTTGGAGCTGCTCTGTTACAGCAATATTTCTTTCGTGTACTGAGATGAAGGTTTAAAAAAATAAAACATTTGATTTATTGTTCCTTTTTTTTTTCCTATATTTTCTGTGCATCTGTTTTAGAGAGATACTTCCAGAGAAACATGTGGAATACTTTCACCCATGGGTATATTCCTTCGGTTATGAGCTTATTGTACATTCAACAAGACTACCTCTTATTAGTGGATTCTACAAGTTGCTGTCTGTTACAATGAAAATTGCCAAGAGAATAAAATACTTTGAGGTGAGATCTTTTACCCAGTGGAGGGGTAACATGTTGTATTAATGCTTGTGCCATTCTTTATGTATAGTATTTTATGCACTATGGGAAATAGTTCATTGAAACTGTTACTGGGTTGTTTAAAATTTTTATAGCTTCCTATCCCTCCATAATTAGAAGCACATTAAAAAAAATCTAAAAAATTTAGACTAGAAGCCCAGTTTCTGAAAAGACACCATCCATGTGCAATCACAGAGTCTCAGAATTGTTAGGGTTGGAAGGGACCTTTGGAATTCATCTGGTCCAACCCCTCTGCCCAGGTAGTGTCACCTAGAGCGGGTGACGCAGGAACTCATCAAATTTGGTTTGGAATGTCTTCAGAGAGGGAGAGTCCATGACCTCCCTGGGCTGCTGTTCCAGTTCTCTGCCACCCTCCATGCTCTTTGCAAAATCCTGAGCTGGGTGAACAGAGAAGTGGGAAGTGCAGTGCAGGTGGTATAAAAGACATTTTGGCTAGAAACAATCCAACCAGAACAGCAGAGTCATGTAGGCATTAATTACTCAACTTCTGGGGTGTAGTCCTATTCCACTCACTGATTTCCACAGGGACTATGATGCCCTATTGGTGGATGCACCATTTGTGGTATGGAAGCTATTAGACTAAAACGTGGGTGTGTAGCCCACTGCAGAGCCCAGAGCTCTCCCTGCCACTGCTGCTGATGGCACCAGGTGAAGTACATTTGGAAACTCATTGGTGTAGATGCTTGTACTGTGAACACTGTTGAAAATTGTTTTCTTACTGCACGAGCATTCTTGCCACCTGGACATCCACTGTTCGGGAAGTTTGGATTTTTTACGTTTGTTGGGTGCGTGGAGAAAATTAAACCATTGAAAAGTTACTTTGCTGTCATATATCTCTTGTTTATTTGCATAATATTTAGTGTATTCCAAAACATTGACCCTCAGTGAACCATATTAATGTTGATTTCTAACCTTCGAAAGATCAAAGATACATACCAAGTTTTCATTGGCACCAGTTTCATATTGGGCAGTGATGCATGTAAATGAGTTGAACTTGTACTTGTGTACATATATTTCATATTTGTACTGTGTACTATGTGCTTTCTAATAGTGTTGACTTTTGGTTTCTGTTACGTAGGGTGTCAGTCCAAGGAACCTCAGAAGATGTCCTGAAGACCCAGAAAAGAGCTCTTGCTTTGCACTCTTTGTAAAATTTGGAAAAGAGGTAAGGAATTTTGCTCACTAACTTTCTTAGTCTGATTATAAACATATGTGATTCAATCAAAATTTTATCTTCTGAGGAATCTTATGTATACAGTAGAAGTATTCTTGCTTTTTGAGCTATGCAGTTTTGTGCAGTTTTAAGATCTTTTTCTATCTGTTTTTTACTTAATGTCAGAAGAGTACTGGTCACCAGTTCATGTACAATTGAGAAGTAACAGTATAAATACTTCTGGTAACTGTCTGCAGGGGAATAAGATTCCAGTATTGGTTTTGGCTTGTTTATTTTGCATGGGCATTGATACAGCTAAGTTAAGATTTCAAAGGTTTATATTTGTTCTCAATCTATTTATCTGAATTTTAGGTTGCAGCAAAAATGAAACAGTATAAGGATGAGTTGTTGGCATCTTGTCTGATTTTTTTGCTCTCTTTACCACATGACATCATCATGCTTGATATCAAAGCATATATTCCTGCACTGCAGGTGAGTCAAAGTGATGTACAGCTAACACTTTTTTTTCCCCTAAGGTATGTACATTCTGTGGCAAAGTCAGTGTCCTTTTGTACTATTAAGGTAACTGTTAAGCTCTCTGCAGTCTTCAATGAGATAGAATACAAATGACTTGACTATTTGGATAAACAAGTAAATTGCTGGAATTTGCTTTTGCACTAAGCCGACTCTCAGTGCTTGTGTTGCAATATAAATGTATCTCCTATGCTGATCTTGAGTGAGATGCTAAACAGAGAAAAGTTACTGCAAAGGGAAATTATTGTGTGCTAAATGCTTCTAAATTTGTCTCTTACCATGAAGTAACAGTAGTCAGTAGATGTGAAAGGCTGATGGTTTTGTACTTGACACTTAGAATGCATTTAAGCTGGGCCTTAGCTGTACCCCAATGGCTGATCTGGGCCTGGATGCTTTGGAAGACTGGTCAGCTCACATCCCCAGGCATATGATGCAACCCTACTACAAGGATGTCCTGCCTCTTCTTGATGGTTATTTGAAAAGCTCTACATCTACAGGTACATACATGCAAAAAATTGATAGTCTTAAGGAAGGGGAAAATAATTTTTTTATATAGATGTGGACATGCCATACCTTATATTTGTATCAGACACTTTCTGTGGTTAGAACAGTACAACTTACCTTATACCCCAAAATGTACTGTTTTCTTAAACTAGGATTTACTTTACTACTGCTGAACAATCAGTAATAGTCGCCATTTTATTTGTTCCTTCTCTGTCATATATCCTTTTTTTGCTTAAATTACCTTAGTTTTCACTAGGAGACTTATTTTTCTTAATAAAGATTTTAAATAAAAGAATAATTGTCACATCTTAAAAATGAAAATGGGGAAAACCAGAGTGGGTTTTTTTAATGAAACTATGACCAGGTACATGAGATACTGGTACAATAAACTGGTATTGATGTGTTGCTGTTTTTTTTTTTTTACATCAGTTGAATCCCAGAATAACTGGGAAATAAGGAAACTTTCTCAAGCGGCCCAGAAAGGACATAATAAAGTTGTGATACAGCGTATAAGAAAAGCAAAGACATTTTCAGTGGTAAGAACCCTCTTTCTTTTTAGAGTTAAATGTTAATCCTTCTTTCCCATTGCTTCTTTTCCTTTCTTACGTGCATACTTTTTTTTATAAGGGCTACTTCTACCTTAGATGAGTTTAATGAATTACATTCTACAGTGTGGCTCAAGAAGCTATCACATCAGCACAGCTGGGAGGGTGTCATATTCCAGGGTGAGGATGGGAATTAAGCAGGAAGAAAGGGGCCAGAAGAATCCTGTAAGTCAGTGTTACTGCTAGACTGATACATTATGGCAAAAAAAAATTGAACTCCAACACCCAAAATCAGGTCCCAGGTTATCAGTGTTACAGTATGCAATACAATTTTGTGGATGTGTAAGTGTTTGGGGTTTTGTTAATGGATAGGCTTATAGTCTTTTGAGACCAATGTATGTATTACTTTGACCAGTGGCCTCTCAAGTGTTAAGTGTAGTTTTATTTGTATATTCCAGCGCACAAATTAACTTGGAATAAACCTCTTTTTAGGTGTGAAATTATTAGTTACTCCTATATAAAGAACACTTTCCAGCCTGGTTGACTTTAAACATAATGCTCCTGGAGTGAGTCCAGTGGAGAGCTAGAAGTGTGATTAGAGGACTGGAACATCTCTTATGAGGAGAGGCTAAGGGAGCTCAGCCTGTTTAACCTGGAGAAGTGAAGACTAAGAGGGCACCTCATCAATGTCTATAAGTATCTAAGGGAGGGTGTCAAGAAGATGGATCCAGGCTCTTCTTGGTGGTGCCAGGCAATAGGATAAGAGGGAATGGGCAGAAACTGAGGCACAGGAAGTCCCACATGAATGCGAGGAAGAACTTCTTTACTGTGCAGTGACCGAGCACTGGGACAGATTTCTCAGAGAAGCTGTGGAGTCTCCATCACTGGAGGTGTTCTAGAACTGTCTAGGTGTAATCTTGTGCCATGCGCTCTAGGATGACCCTCCTTGAGAAGAGAGGTTGGACCAGATGACCTCTGGCAGCCCCTTGCAACCTTAATCATTCTGCAATTCTGTGAAACAAAATGAGTGAATTTTATATCCCGTATAAAATTTCAGGCTGCTTCTGAAAATTAGTTGCCTGAGAGAGGCGCTGTTTAGACTGGAGAAAGGAGGCTCAGGGGAGACTTTATTGCTCTTTACAGCTATGTGAAAGGAGGTTGTAGCCAGGTGGGGGTCGGTCTCCCAGGTTACAAGTGACAGGACAAGAGGAAGTGGCCTCAGATTGCACCAGGGGAGGTTTAGATTGGATATTTGAAAATTTTCTTCATGAAAAAGGTTGTCAAGCATTGGAGCAGGCTGCTAAGATAAGTGATGGAATCACCCTCCCTGAAGTGCTCAAAAAACATGTGGGTATGGTACTTGAGCACATGGTTTAGTGATGAGCATGGCAGTGCTGGGTTAATGGTTGGACTTGATGACTTTAGAGATCTTTTCTAATCTAAATGATTCTGTGATTCTTTATTGGTACAGGATCTAAACTTTAAGTTCTGGAATTAAAGCAAATGAAAAGAGCAATTTTTGCTTCAGATTTGTTTCTGCTTTTTACACTGTTAGGTCATTCTGTAGGTATGTGTTATCTGTGATAGTAAAATTTTACTTGAGAAATAATACTTGAAAGCTCACAAAATGCCATGAAAATGCTTTACAGTCTTGCTCTCTTTTGCTTACTAAACCAAAGCTCTTCTCTTGTTTGATGCAATTCTTCTCATGGGTTCTTCATTTTACCTTCTTTGTCTCTGTTTAATAAGAGCACAAAGACCTTCATTTACTCTGTAAACCAAATTACTTCTGTATAGAAGTAACTGTTCTTTCACTGATATTAATCTGTTGAATTATTTAGGATAGTACCCCGTCCTTGGAAGCAGTAAGGACCAGAGTGGCATGCCTTCTTGGATCCTTGGGAGGGCAGATTAACCACAACTTAATTACAGGTGAATACCCTGTCAGTGTAAATGAAAATATTTATATGCTTCTGCTGTCTCTATTGAAATTAGATTTCATTAAGGCCTCAACATCGCTTTATGAGAATGAATGAGCTTTACAAGGATACCTATTTTTTGTTGCTCATGTTTAAACAAAATTATTTTATTCAGTTCTGGTGTTTAGTGAAGCAGAAGTATTCACCAGCTTAATATGGAGTACAGAAAGTGTTTAGGAAACTACAGTTAAAAGCAAAAAACTATGCATCTGAGTATATGGTTTCATTTATTTCCCCCTTCACCCTCTGGCTGCAAAGCCGTTTTAAAACTTTGCCCCAGTTTGTAGCTCCTTAGTACTTGTTTCTACCTCTACTACAGTTCTCAGTATTTAAGAACCACAGTCATGAATTGTGTAAATCTCAGCAAACTTGCTTTTTCACATGTGAGCTTAAGGTACATCATGCCTTTGGTATATGCAGGTAGTAGAGTTCCATTTGAGTGCTCCTCAAAAAAAAAGACAAAGTTTTCTCCCTTTTGCTTTCTGGTCTGTGAACAAGCTTTATAATTTAAATGTTAAATATCATACAATCTAATAAAAATGGAAAACAATAGCGTAAGTACCTAACCATGAGATTCAAGGGATAAATTCAGCACCAAGTTTAGTTAGTCTAAAAATTGATGTAGTATGATGGATTTTTTTTCCTTTCTTTGCATGCTTACTTTGTTTTTTCTGCCTTTACAATCAATTTCTTCCTGCCAAGTACTTCTCTGTTACTTACTCAAAAATACTGTGGGAAAGTAGCCATATTCTTTGGAAATTAAATATAAAGTGTGGTCAGAATTTGTTAACCAAATTTACAAATATAGGGAAGAGAAGGGTGTAAGTTTGCCAGTTTTCCTTGGAGGAGATAGCTACAAATGGCTGTAAATGTAGTCATTTTCTGTGCAATTGCAGGAGTCAGTATGTTGGATCTTGTCTGATTGACCTTTAAGAATTTTCTTTAACATTAGGAGACAAAAGCTTTATACTGGATGTCTTACAGAAGTATTTTAAATCAAGTGTGATTCAATGTCTTCTAGATTTATTGTCTCTAAACTTAACCTATATTGAAACTGGAGGCTGCTGCAACTCTCACCTGAAACATTGGCTACAATTTTTGCAGTAGTTTATAAAGCATTAACGTTGCATGGCAATCTAACTGAAGCTGGAAGGTTACCTTTTTTTGACTGATCTAAGTAAATACTAGCTCTATGTATATTGTATTAAGCTTGTTTTCATCTCTTTTCAAATGCATCAGCTACATCTGCAGAAGAAATGATGAAGAAATGTGTATCCTGGGACACTGAAAAGCGTCTGAGCTTTGCTGTGCCATTTGCAGACATGAAGCCTGTCATCTACTTGGACTTATTTTTGCCTCATGTGACTGAACTGGCTCTTTCTGCAAGTGACAGGCAAACAAAAGTATTCATGGTTTTTTCTAAATCTTGTTTTATGCTAGCTGAAAAAATTACATAAGATAATGTCTTCCTTGTTACTAAAGACCTGTTTTAATTAGTTCATAGGTAAGAATTTGCTTCTTTGGTGCTCTTTCATGGTTACACTATTCTGAGTGTTAAGAAACTAAAGAGCACAAGTTGCTGTAAGCTCTGTCAGACAGCATTGTGCTTGATTTAACATAAAAATGAATGTTATCAACTAGTGGATGTTTTTAAACTAGTGTTATTTGACCTCCTTCTCCTTCCCAGCCTATGAAACTGTGGGCCCAGTCCAGCAGAGCACTTAAACAAGTATTTTGGTGCTGTGCTGGATTGGGGTGTTGATACCCAAAGAGAGTCCAGACCAGAATGTCCATGAAAACACTATGGGTGACTTACCCGATGATGAATTTTCTCCAGCTGCCCATGGCAGAGACTAAAACATTAGGAAGAAGGCCAGTTAGAATGTGTGTAAATTATTTCCAGGGTCATGATCACTTCCTGGAATGGTGATTGAGCATAGATTGAAGTGATTTCTCAAGTACACCCTTTCATGTGACTCATTCTCTCCTGCCCACAATTTTGTCTTCTCTGTGAAGGTAATGGATGTATAACCAAAGGGATTTTTGTATTTCAGGTTGCAGCGTGTGAGCTGCTACATGGCATAGTCACATACATGTTGGGGAAAGCCTCTCAAATGCCAGAAGGATGTCAGGGTCCCCCACCTATGTATCATTTACATAAGCGAGTATTTCCAATACTGCTTCGTCTTGCTTGTGACATAGACCAGGTAAACAGATTTATTTGTACAAATTTTAGCTTGCTCAAGTACCTTTAAATATGGGAATTAATTAATTAATAGTTTTATTTAAAAGTTTTCCTGACATGTTGGGTTTTGGATTTTTTTCCAAATGCAGTAGTTTTTGTAAGCTGAAATTCTGTTCTAGGGATGGATTGTCTGAATTTTAGGAGTTGGGTCAATGCCGTTTCAAATACTTCTATAATGGAATGCAGTTCAGAGTGCCTCAGAGAAGTGTACAAGAGAGATTCAAGGTTCACTCAGAATTTGTGGCAGTAACACTGTTTAGCACCATATTTAATTTCTGTAGTTTTTCAGTAATAAGTTAATTGGAGGTGAAGTTGATTATTTCAATATTGAATGTGTGCAGAGCTACAATCATAGGAAAAACATTTGGGAGAGAATTTGTAGCTGCCTCTTTGATACCTCCAGGTGATAAATATTTAATTCAAACATTTGAACTTGATATTTCTCCTCCATTGCACAAAACAGAACAGATGCATAGGTTCATCTCCACAGGTCTTATGCCTTTTTAGACTGCTTTTTGGACCCTGGCATCCATGTCTATTTTTAGATCAAAGAGATTTTGTGTTCTGTTAAACACAGGAAGCTGTGTTACCAATTTAGGTGAAACCTCTTTTGCTGGCATGTGGCTGAACATAAACCATAGGTAAATGATGTCTGGATTGGTCCAAACCACAGGCATATGCACTGCACTTGAAGCATGTATAAACAAGTGTATTTAATGTTTTTTCCCTTCATGTTGTAGTATGACAGTACTCAATCAGGTAATTTGCAGGTAGAATTCTTGAAATCTAGGAAGTTAGAATAATGGTAAAGATAGATTTTTAGATCTAAATAGAGATTAAGAAACAAACCTCCCTGTTTCCCTGACTGTGTATTGGCACATCAGTCTGTGGCATGCAATGTTTTTCATCTCAGAGGATATTACTGAAAGTAGGCTTGGAGGTCACTGAGACTAGCTGAATAGAAAGCATCTCACCCATTTTAATTGTTTGGGTTTTTTTAATTCTCGATATGGGAGTGTAAAGTGAAATTGGTTATTAATTTCATAGACCCTTTTTCAAAGTACTGGGTTTTATTCTTATGTATTTTGAATATCAAAGTGGCATAGAAATGTATTAATCATAAAAAGTAGTTAATGTTTGTTGTTTTCAGGTAGCAAGACAGTTGTATGAGCCTTTAGTCATGCAACTCATTCACTGGTTTACCAACAACAAAAAATTTGAGAGTCAAGATACAGTGGCACTCCTGGAAGCTATCCTGGTAGGTCATAAGTCTTTCCTCTCTTTGCCATGTGACTTTATTTTTAACTAGCATCATTTTACTACTGAAGCAACCAGGAACACATGAACAGATAGAATGGCCCCTTAACTATATGAATGAGAGAAAATGGTTGGTTTATTTATTTATTTTCTAATAACCATTTAATGTTTCTGAATTGAGATTTTGAAGATGGATTTCTCTTTCTTTGGCATTCTCAAAATGCAGGTATATCATCAGATAAGCAAAACACTCTTTATCATCAGTGTATGCTAGGAACAACTGCAGCACATTCACCATTCATCCCCCTGAGTGCCTTTGTTGTATTTTTTTTTCTAAGTATCTTTGTTTTCACCAGGTACAAAAGTTTTACATTTAAGACTAGCTTTTGCACTGAACAGAAGTGGTGGGAGGCAAGAAGTTTGGAGTACTTTTTTTAAATGAAAGTCAGCAGACTTCTTAAGCAGAGGAAAATCACCCATCATCAGAAAATGAAAGGACTTAGACAAGACTCCCACACTGATAGCTGAGACAGGAGTAGAAATCCCAATCTTTGAGGTGTAATTCAGTGCTGTGAGGGCTGAAAAAGCTGCCCTTACCTTAGACAGTGGCAATAGCTTGCTCTAATACTGCACTGAGACAATGGCAGGAGTTTTTTCATTCTTGTAATGAAATAATCTCATGTAATTTCAGAGTGGCATAGTGGATCCAGTTGACAGCACTTTGAGAGATTTCTGTGGTCAGTGTGTACGAGAATTTTTGAAGTGGTCTATCAAGCAGACGACGCCGAGGCAGCAGGAGGAAAGCCCAGCAAACACCAAATCTCTTTTTAAACGGTTGTACAGTCTTGCTCTTCACCCCAGTGCTTTCAAGAGACTGGGTGCAGCACTTGCTTTTAATAGTATCTACAGAGAATTTAGGTGAGCAGGCAAAGCTTGAAACAGTAGCTACCTGGGACTAAAGGTTCACTGAGATAAAAGGAGTTTGTTGTAGAACTCAAATAGTCATCCACTGACACTCATTCTGTTAATGTATATGATAGCTATAAAATTTGGTTACTCAGCTTATTAATTTTTAATAATAATTTTGTAGTTTGAGCTTTCTGCCTCTGTGGGAAATATATAAACATAAATTTTCATCACAAGTGTGTGGGAAGCTTTTTATGCCTTTTCAGGATGCTCAGCAAATTTCACTAGTTTTAAACTGGTTTAGATGTACTTTTTTTTGTGCAAACATCTTGTGCAGTTTATATCTACAGTATTTTATTTGGTGGGGTTTAATTAGAATTTTACACTTAGTGCTTCTTCTACTCATGTTTCTCATGAAATTTTTTCCTGATTTTTTTAAAGGGAGGAAAATTCTCTGGTGGAACAGTTTGTATTTGAAGCCCTGGTTGTTTTTCTGGAAAGTCTGGCTTTAGCCCATACAGATGAGAAGTCATTAGGTGAGTTACAGTTAATTAACTGTGGAATGAAGCAAAAAATTACCTTGTTGAATCTTGGGTTAAAAAAGAAAAACTATAACTGTAAGAAAAGTACATTTGCATACTTCTGCAACAAAGGAAGAATTATTTTTCATTATGGGTAGAGAGATCATTTGATATCCAGTTACGAACTCTTTGAATCAACTCCTTGCAATGAATAAAGGTGTAATATTTTGAGCCCCGGAGAAAGAACCTTTTCATATTCATGATGATTTACAGTTTGTACTAACACTGAAAATGCTGGTGGTGCTTCAGATTTGAGTCATGGTTTTGCAGTTACCCAATGTAAAAAACGTAGCTCGATGAGAATCAGTCTGCTCTTATGTAACAAACAAAATGCTCCAAAAATTGTCATTTTTGGTATATTCTGTGGAATATTGCCACCATTTTCTGATACCTTTTCCTCATTGTCTTGTCATTCTTTACAGCAGTATGTAGTTGTGTGAAGAATCTGTGACTTCTTTAACAGTATTAATAGTTCTTCAGTAAACCTACTTTTCTCTCTTTCCTGTCTTTTTTTATGCTCTTTCATTGGTTAATAGTAATTAGAACATAAAACCAAAAGTTGGTGTAACAAAACTTCATTTCTTTCAGAGGAACAGTCGGGATATGATAAAGTGTCTCCAGAAGAATTATTCACATTAGAAAATTTTAGAGTTTCTCTAAGCATGATCACAGAAAGTAGAATGCACAGTTTTATACCAAAGGCCTCAGGCTTGGCTGAGGCCCAGCTGACCTGTCTGGTATTTTGTGATTTTTTTTCTGCACCTTTGAAAAATTTAGTGTTGAAGCACAGAGTAGTGGAGCTGGTAGACGTTAGCATCTAAGTTTCTTGCACCATGTCTACAGTGCAAATATCTCAATTAATTTAACCAAATTACTGGCATTTATTTATAGATGTCAATTCTCTCTCTCTAAAAGGTACTGCCCAACAATGCTGTGATGCTATTAATCACCTGAAGCGCATAATTAAGCATAAAGCACCTTCTCTGAACAAGGAAGGAAAACGGCGGGTACCACGGTCAGCTATTTGCATTTATTTTCATATTGCATTTTAATAAACATTATCAGTAGTTCCATTAAATTCTTGGGATTCTGAATGAGGATTTCATCCTGTGACAGCTGCTGATACAGACCTCCTGATATACCTCTTGAACAGCTGGTGGGAAAACACTGGACAGGAGCATTATTCTTTATTCCAGCATGGTGAACGTGATTTAGTTCAGCAAGGAGAGGTAGAAGAGAAATGCATGTTTCCCTCTCAGCAGTGTATATAATAACATTAGCACTTGTGCTACAAAGCACTGGGAGGAAACTCCTCCCAGGACAAGCTGCAACAGGATGGTCAGCAATTAAAGAAAGGCACAAAAAAAGATAAAAGAAGCAAAAATGGATTCCATATCAGGATAGATGCAGCTCTGTGAGTCACCTAGCTGACCTTGCTGTGAGCTGATAGCATAGCTGAAACTGCTTTGAGCAGAAGATTGGACTAGAGACCACCTTAGTTCCCTTTTACCCAAATTATCATGTGATCTTGAAGAAACTGGCAAGTGGAGTTTGGGTCACTGGTATGACATTTGATAAGCTATGAGACTGGATAAATATGGGGATGGAGAAAAACTGAGCAGGCTTATTTAAACTTTATTGTCCATTTTTGCCTCTTTGAGTCACAAAGAGGAGGGAAGATACCTGATTCTGCATTTTAAATTGTTTTCCACGAGGGCTTTGCTCTGGGGATCCCAAGAAGAGCGAGGAGAAGGAAAAGCAGTGCAAGACATGATTGTAGAAGGACTCTTTCTTGTAGTATAGATGCCTTCTGGTTAGGCAGATAAAAGGGATTCATAGTTCTCATGGAACATTCTGATTTTTTTCAACTGGAAGCCTGTTGCATCTTGGTAGATGTCAAGAGGACTGTTAATCCCTAATATTTTTGTGCAGAGGATTCCCACCTACAAAGTCAGTGTGTCTTCAGGACATTGTCATGTGGCTCTTAGTGCAGTGTGGACGACCTCAGACTGAGTGCCGGCACAAAGCCATGGAGCTCTTCTATGAATTTGTTCCTTTGTTACCAGGTATTTTTAAGTCATAGTGCACTATTACCTTTGCTTTCTATATTCTGTGCATGATTTCCCTCTGTGTTTTCTATGCAAGGTAGTAATTACAAGTAAATACCTGTTCACTCAGCATTGTAAAATAGAAACTGAGTGGTTCCCTGACATTGCAAATCGGGTGCTGTGAGAACCTCAGGGCTTGAGGGGTGGTTTTGGGTGTAGAAGAGGCTTTTATTGCAGACTTACTTCCAGGCCCAAAACTGCTGATGTATCCAGCTAAAAAAAGCAAAGTCTGTTGATGGGGAACTGTGAATGTCTTAAAAATTGGCCTCTTCCTTATGGGTAATTTTAGGAATGTGACCAAGGCTAAAGCAGAACCAATACCTTCTCTGCTAGAAGACAGTTTAAATCACAAAGTTTGAGCATGTGAGTTCATTTGCCTCTATTTCCTTGCTAGTTTGAAGTATGTTTTTCCTAGAGAATTTCTATTTCTATTTTTATCAGGAAACAAGTCTCCGTCTTCTTGGCTGGCTGATACTCTGAAAAACAGAGATGTTTCTTTCCTCATTAACAAATTTGAAGGAGGTGGCACCGATGCCAAAAGTCCATCTGGGATCCTTTCTCAGCCAACTCTCTGTGGTATGCAGGAGCCCTTCAGTTTACAGGCTGTCATGCAGTGGATGGACATGTTCTTAGCAGCACTGGATTGCTACAATACATTCTTTGAGCTGCAGATGATCAAACCTTATGAAATCCTAGGTGAGTGATTAACTGTTGCATTAGGTTCATTCATGTGTGTTACACAAAGCCCACCCAATATGAGTTCTTAACTTGGACTTTAAGCTTTTTTTCTCAAATGTGGAATAGATGGTTTTACAAACCCTCCCAAAGTTTTACAGTGATAGCTGTAATGGGACAGGATTTTTTAATGAAGTAATACGTATCTTAAAATGTTTCCTTTTAGCGCTAGAAATACATCTTGGCATTTCTGAGTCATCCACTTACCATCCACTTCTCTATCTGATCTTCAGAAATTATTCTGTACAGCTAATTTCCCACTGCTCAGAAGAGCAATAGATTTTTATCATATTTTTCTTTAAATCTATCCAAAGCTTTTTACCTGCTCATTATTAATATCTGGAGGAAGCTACCAGAAAACAATAAAAGAAGTCACCTTTTTAATACAAGTCCTGTACATGTTACCTTTCTTCAGTTTCTGATGCGTCCACTGCATCAGGTCCAGAAGACTTGTGTTTGAATTTTGATCAGGTAAAATAATAACACCTTGTGTAGCCATTGGCTCTCCCAAAAGGTTTTTCTTTCAGTTATTCTTGCAAGTCTAAACAAAATGTTTTTGTTCACCGATAGTACAGTTTCATAGTCTTGTACAAGTTTCAGGTGGTCTGTCTGTCAGTGTTACATCTGTCTTGATTTAAAACAATACTGTAAGATCATTGTTGGATGCAGCTAGCATAGGGCTAAGTAATTCAAAACTGGGGATTTAAAATTTTTATCCATATTTTTACATAAGCCTAAATCATCATCATCATTAATAAGTGCTTGTAGTGGTCAGTTTCTAGTGATCACTAAGTACAACGCTGCCCTGCTATTCTGTTGCCCAGAATGGCAATATTTAGAACTGGCATAGAGCTTTCAGAAAACACTGGTGTGAGATGTGCCTCTTTCTGTTTGTCGTCTCAGTTTTGACTGTTTTCTTTCAAGCATGAAACAATTAAATTGAGAGCTGCTGTATAATTTCAACTTAGTGTGATTCTTTCTAGGTGTAAATGAAAGTTCCTCGTTCTTGAAAGCTGTGCAGTTCTTCCTTGGCACTATTGCTTTGCATGATATCCACGCGGCAGAGCAGTGCTTTGATTGCAGTTCGAAAGGCAGCATGTTCAGTCCACAGGAGAGAGACTTGTACAACTACAGCAAGTGCACCATTATAGTCCGGATCATGGAGTTTGTCACCCTGATCCTGGAAATGTGCCAGCAAGATTTCTGGCAGGTAGGCTCTGAAATCTGTAGAAGATGAAAGATACAAATTTTATATGTAGCTGAATATATGCATTCTGTGTATGGAGTACTTGAAATGAGTATTTCCTGTATGATTCCTGTTGGCATTGAATGTGTGGCGGTGGTAGCTGCTTAAAAGGCAGAAAGAATTAACACAAGCTGCCTTCCTTGAGTTCAGTGTAGATATTCAGGTTTCTCTATTTCTCTTTCTCTAATTGTCTCTCTATATGCAATATAAACCATATTTAACTATATAAACTGTAATGCTTCTGATTCTCTTAGGAAATTGACACTGCCAAGTTTAGTTCTGAGACTGTCTCTTCAGCAAATCTCTGATACTGTGTACAGAGGTGTACGTCAGGATTTACAGGTGTATAGTCAGGACTGAAACAGGCCTATGTGGTTTGAAAGAACTTGCTTGCAGTTTGATGGGATAGCGTATATCCTGTGTCTGTGTTTAGAAATGCCTAATTTCTGTGCATTAGCATAAATGATCGAAAATCAGATATTTCAATAGAGAAAATCAGTGATAATAGGTACTGTTTCATGTTTGGTTTCATTTTAGATAGGATTAATGGTAAGTTATGAAGAATTAAATAGAGAAATCTAAATTAATTTTTCAAGTTTTTATTTAAGGTTTTTTTTCTCCTTCCAGCTGCTTGAGAAGGAACTGCTAAATGCAAACTTTATAGAGCTTGTGGCGATGACAGTGTGTGATCCATCACGTGTAGGCTTTAACACAGCTGATGTGCAAGTCATGAAAAACCTCCCAGATATCTCAGTAAGACTCATGAAAGCTGTGATGAAATCTCCCTATCAGCAATCTTTGAAACTGTGCATAAAAAAAAGAATCACACCACAGAGGTAAGTAGGGGGTTTCTGATAAGCAGGAGTCCAGAACAAACACTCACCATGAGAAATGGAAAGAAAATACTGTTGTTACTGGATGCACCAGTTGTAACATTATTGCTTCTCTTTCTAGCCTTGAGGACCTTTGTTCTGTTGATCTCTTTAATTCAGAGGCACGTTTTGATCAAGCTGGGTTTAGTGCTGTCCTTTCTGCCTGCAAGCAACTCCAGAAATGTGGCCTGCTTCATTCTGTTCTTCATGGTCAGGTAATTGTTAATACAGAAAATAATAGTGAACTTTTGTATATTGTAAAGAGCTTTTCCTGTGTAAAAGGCCAGGATAAAAACAGGGAACAGATCAGATGAAGTTGTTTAAAATTAGATCGACAGTGAAGAGCTACTGTTGAATGGAATCAAAAATAAATGTTTTATGGTTATTCTACAAAACTGAGTGTCACAAAAAGCTTGAACAACCTTTATAATTATGTTAGCCTTTTTAATGTTTGGCTCCAGACTCTGGAAATCAGAATGTAGACTCTCAAACTTCCTTTTAATGAGCTTCACAAGACTGAAAGCTCAAAAAATCAGGATTAACTCTCCTATAAAGGAGGCATTTTTTTAACGACTTACGCACAGACACCATTTAAAGTGATGAGGGAAATTAGAAAAGGAATATTTCCTGACTGATCAGAAGCAATGTAGCAGGTCTGAATTGCAGGAAAACAGGATAGAGACCTCTGAAGTGTGAGGACATAGGCTAAATTACTCAAATTCCTTCTACTAAGTTTCTGATTGTAGTAAATCTCTACTTTGGGCAGTTGAAGGATCTCAGGTTATCCAACAGCCACTGAGAATTTGTGAATAAGGCTGTAACAAGACTGAGCAAAGCTAACAAGTAACAAAATATTTAATTTCTATGTGCCACCCATTTTCTATATCAACAAAAGCTACACCTCCGATTGCAGTATGCTATTGCAGTATAGTGATAATCAAGGAGCTGCATGGTTTACCATTTGTGCACCCATCCTGACTTAACTGTTCATTTTACTTCTGTAGTCAAGTAAACCTGAAAAGGTGGAGGAGGATCAGAATATTGGGAAGATTTTCAAATTACTGTTAGTTTGTTCTGAACTTTGTGTGCAGTAGGGTTGTCTCATTTAAAATCTTATCCCTGAGTTAGAAAGGTGTCTTGTCATGGTATATTTGCATTGCTTTATAAGGAAATTATCTGGAGTTCAAGTGTTCTGATTAACTATACAGATGGATAGGAAGGCCTTTTTTCAGCTCTTACTGATTGTCACTTCTTTGTTGGTTTCCATAGGATGAAGGGCCTCATTTAGTTGGCTCCAAGCTTCTTTCAGTTGTTTATAAAGGCATTGCACCTGGGGGCGAAAGGATATCTCTTCCATCATTAGACATCAGCAGTAAGCAATTAGCTGATAGGCTCCTGCAGCTGGCCTTTGCTATTGATGAGCAGGTAGGATGTGGTTCTCCAGTTTCAATACTCAAAATAAACAAAATAAGAATGTTTGGGTTGGGATCTTGAAAAAGAATTGTATACTTTTCTAAGAAATTTTTAGGTGAAATGTTATGTCCTTGAGGTAACTCTTGTCTCTATACCTTAATTTTCACAGAGTGAGGAGCTATTAAGTCTGCTGTTGAACACAGTAGTGTTATCTGTGCCACTATCAGGAGCATCTCAGAACCACCTGATGAATTTCTCTCATGGACAGTATTTCTACAGCCTTTTCTCAGAAACCATCAATCAACAGCTGCTGAAAAACCTGGATGTGATCATAGTCCAGCTTATGGAATCATCTGTCAGCAATCCTCAAATGGTATTGGAGTTACTCTTTAAAAGGACAAAGTCAAAAAGGAATGTTAGAAGTAACAATTTTATTATTATTGTTAAAGGTGGAGTGTTTAGTGGGGAAGAAAGTGAATTGGGTTGAATTTCAGACATTGATAGTTTTTGGTTTGGCTTTTGAGGTTTTTTTTGTCTTTACCTACTGGCACTGCCTTCACAATCTCTGGCAACCTGACATTATTGTGGTCTCGGATTAAACTGAGTGAAAAGTGCTTACCTATTACCTATCCTGAAATCTATGTATTTCAGGATGTCTTTGCATAGTACTTCAGATCCAGAATGTCCTTTCAAAGGAGGGACCCATTTACTGTGCTTTGATTTTCATTGCAGAGTGGTCCCAGAGCATGTGGCTTGGATTTGTTTTGCATAAAACTAAACTGAAAAACAAACTCCAACAACTAATGGGCATTTAGCCCACAGGACCCAGGTAGAGCTAGATCAGAGTATTAAAAAGAAAGGCAAACACAAGCACAATCTTCCTGAGCTGAAATAAATGCGGGATACTTGGTCATGTACTCAGTCTCAGCACTGCTTGTTTGGCTCAGCAGACTTCTTCCTGTTTGTCTACAGCACTTACGGAACTCAGTGCCGTGAAGGAAACTTAGATCTGAGAAGCCTTCCTTCAGTGCTTCTGATAAACAGAAGGGTCAAAAAGGCAAATCTAAAGTCTGCTTTTCCTTTTGATTTAAAAGACGCTCAGCAAAGTAGAATCATCGTTCTAAAATAGTTGGATCTTCTATAATCCAAAATATTATGCTTAGACGTGCTGCATCTGAGTAGTAGTTTAAAACACTTGCAGCATCATTTTTGGTGATATCAAAAATTGTTTAATTAGATTGTAGGGGAATGTGTATGTTTTAAAAGGCTGTTTCTGGTGATGATTATCTTGAGTTTCCTGTGTAGAGCATGCCACAATACATTAATTCTTTTAAGTGTATCTGATAGATGATAGTGACTATTAGTTTTTGAAGAAAAGAGATTTCAAGCATACTTAGTTCATACCTACTATGCAAGGGTTATTTTTCTTTTCAAGATGGATGTGAATAAGTTAGCATGTGTGCTATTTTTCAACTTCGCACTAAGTAAAATTATCAAATATTGATCTTTATTCTGGATTATCACTCATTTCTCCATAAATACACAAAAGGTATTGGAACTAATTGCTGCATTGTTCTCTGAAATAAGTGTAAATTGGAGAAGTGTCTTTTTTTTTGAGAAGGGTGTGCTTTTAATTTCCTGCAGTGACCTTTCCTTCTGCATCCTTTTGAGATTTAAATCCAGCATTGCTTTCTGATGCTTCTTTCTTATGACCGCCCATACCACTGAAGTGATTCTATCATCCTTTCATTTTGTTGCTTTTCCTTCCAGGTTGGGAGCATTTTGAATGGCATGTTAGATCAGAGTTTTAGGGACCGTGCTGTGCGCAAGCAGCAAGGAGCAAAACTGGTGACAGCTGTACTGAGAAACTGGGAGAAACTGGACAGCTGGTGGGCCAAAGGTTCATCTGCCGAGAGCAAAATGGCAGTCTTGGCCCTGCTGGCAAAAGTTCTGCAGGTATGCACTGCTTTATAAAGTTCAGGTAACCTTTCTGGTTCTGTAAGGATTGCATTGTGTTTTCAAGAGATGCTGTTTAAGTGAAATGTTTTATGTTTAGGGAAAAAAAGAAAAAAGGGAAAAGTTGGACAGTGTTAGAATCTGGTTTTTTATTAGCAAGGGACAAAAAATTTGGGACAAGTGGAAATTACTAGATACTGCTTTTCTTCCCCCTACCCCCTTTTTTTTTTTTTTTTTTTTTTTGTTCTCATGTCTTAGCTGCCTCTTTTCCTTTTGAAGAATTGGTAGAAGTGAAGAGAATGAACTCTGAGCAGCCTCTGATAACATTCTTTGTCATGTTGGCATCCAGAAAGTCACAGTGGAGGAGTTTTACCCATATTAACAGACTGCAGAATTCTCTTTATTCTAAACGATTTCTGTGACATTGAGATTTTGATCTGGTTTTTTTTCTCTGTTTTAAAAACATACTTATCTACTTATCCTTTTGGGATTGTTGTAGGAACTTGTAAAAGTAGCTTTGTAAAAGATACTTGTAAATGATACTCAAAGATCAACTGTTGAACATAATTTTTATTTCTTATAATTAATTATTTAAACTTGAGCTGTTTTACAGGTATGTGATGGGACACAGATGTGAACTTTATTTCTATATTAGCTGGCAGTGAACTGACCAGTAGGAAATTTGGCTTTCAGAAGAAGCTTAATATTTTTTTTAAATGAGAAATATCCAACATTACTATTTTGTTTATACTGTGTAGGAGCTTTTCCACTTCTTCTTTTAAAACCAGAATTACTCTCTATGTCCTTTCTGTTAATTCAGTGTGGTTTTTGAAATAAATAATTCCATAGCTCAGGGGTGTTTTATTATTCTTTAGTACAAATCTTTTGATTAGTTAAAAAAAAAAAACCAAACTAATGTTTTGATTTCTTTTATCTTTCCAGATAGACTCTTCAGTTTCTTTCAATACCAATCATGAAGCATTTACAGCTGTTTTTAATACCTATACCAGTCTACTTATTGATCAGAATTTAGGCTTAAATCTTAAGGTAAATTGCTCACTTCATCAGCCTCCCTACCCTCCCCAGATTAGAATGTTAGTTGTTCGTGGAATTCTCTGTTATTTGGATTAATTTTTACCACAGACATTTGAGTTTTTATTCTTCTGTTCAATATCCTAAAACCTGCAAATCATCCTTTTTGTTCTTCAGATAGAAGTCACTATCACAGATGGCATGTTTTGATTTAAGGTGCTCTTTTTTTTCCCTTGCTCAGAAGAAAGGAATGTAATTGTTAGGAAAAAAAAATCACCATCAGTTACAAGTTGTCTTGAACTCCCAAGTGTTCATTTGAGAAATGACAGATAATCAGGCTTTTAGAAAGGAGTGGCATTTCCAAGAGTTTAAATTATGAACAATTGTCGTGATTTGAACGTCCATGTCTGCAAGTATGAGACCAATACTAATGGAGTAGCTGCTATGTGCAGCTTGGTCAGGAGAGGGAGATAAAGTACTGCAGAAAGTGGGAGTTGCAAAAGATGCTGGAGCATAAAGGCTGCGCTAGAATAATAAAAAAATTTCTACTTATGAAAGTTTTGCATAGTTGCTTCTCAGTCAGCCTGCCTTTAATTAGACAGAGTTTTGTACTTTCCTATGGATTCAAAATAAATAAAGTTTTGGATTTTGCTTTGGCTGCAAGATGATGCTTTAAATCAGTGATTAGTGTGAGAATGGTTACTTAAAAGAACAGTGAGATATTATTCATAGCCGTATCAGCCATGAGATATTAATTAGCTTTTAACTCTCACTCAGCAGTGACCTGACAGTTAAAAGCTGTTTTCTGAACCAGCAGCTGGAAATATGAGCAGCTACATAGCATATTTTTATTAGTACACTGAGCCATTGAATCAATAGAAGCAGCCACTGCTGCTTTTTTGTGGTCCTATTCAGCTGGCTTCATATTTACGGAATAACTTATTTTTTAATGTGAAACTGTATCTTTTTTATGTTTGTTTTTTTTTTTTCTTCAGGGCCAAGCAGTGACAATTCTCCCGTTCTTCACTAATTTGACAGGAGAAAAGCTTAATGACCTTAAGAATGCTCTGGATCAACTTGTAGCTTTCAATTTTCCCATGAGGTCTGATGAGTTTCCCAAAGGAACCTTGAAGCACAATAACTATGTAGACTGCACTAAGAAGGTCAGTATTTTTAACAAATACATACTTAGAAGCCAAAGCAAACTGTGTCTAGAAAGAGTGTTTCATAGGATCTGGAATTAAAGAGAGATTTTCTTCATTCACATGAGGAGATGAGCTTGCCTGTTTCTGGGTTATGTCTTTATCCAGGAATTGAATCTACAGAAGCACATTAAATAAGCACACACGTCTCTGCATCTGCTTCTGATCAGTATTAAAAAATAATTACATCATTAGATTGGAGTGATCTGATCTAGTGTGGCTGTTCATGTTACATATTGTTTCTTCTTCAGTTTTTAGATGCGTTGGAATTGTCTCAGAGTCCTATGTTGTTGCAACTGATGACAGAAATCCTCTGCAGGGATCACAGACATTTCATGGAGGATTTATTTCAAGCCAGCTTCAAAAGAATTTCCAGAAGGTGGGTTTAGTCCACTGGATTTCATGCTTGTTCTCACTGAATTTTTGCTGAAGCAAATGTGCTTCTTGTATTTTATTCTCCTTATAATAGTGATGATTTACACTATAAAGTTACACATAATAGTTTTAATTCAGATTTTGCTTTTGTCTTCACGTTTTCAAAGTATTTCCAAGTGTGAACTAGCAACACCAGTTTCCAGATTACATTTCCAGTGCCTGTGCAAATTTGGAAAGCCTTCTATAAGAGAATCCAGTTGACAATAGTACTTGTTTGTTATGTATTTGCTATCCCTGTATGATCACTGAAGTTGATAGTACTTAAACTGACAGTGAATTAATTTGTCCAACCCCTTTGAAAGTACAACAATGCACTTTAATTGAGTATTTCCAGGGTGGTAAATTGTAGACTCAAATATGCTTTGTCCAGAGAAGAGGTATTCAGTATCTCTTCCAAAACCTGATGAGTTCCAATCTCTTCCAATCCTCATGAGTTCCACTATTGTGGAGCATGTAATTTCCCAGATAGAGTCATTTACCTTATGCCCACATCCCATTTTTGAAACTTTAGCTTTAATAAAATTATTCAGAACAGCAGATCATCTATTAGTGGAACACTTGATAGCCACAGCTCTTTTTTCCATTGGTTTGCCTATGTCCTTCACGTGTACCAGATAATATTTTTTTTTAGGTTGTTCAGTAAAAAGGAACTAAGAAAGTTAATGTTTGCTTTAGAATTAAATTATTAAAGATACACAAACAAGTTGGCCATCTCTTGCAGCCTAAGAAGCCGAGGTGGGTCTTTTTGAGAGCTGCATAGTACATGGTGGTTCAACCTGATCTTGCATGTCTTGTAGGATAACCCAAGAGGGTATGAGTGCAGACAATAAAAAATTTAAGTGTCCTAAGGATTTGAGATGTAAGTGAAGGCTGGTAAAAGAGTTTTCATCTTGAGATTTCCGTCTTGTTTAGGAGCACCACTGACAAACAAGTGCTACTGTTGGACACTGTTCACAAAATGTTCCAAAGTGAAGAACTCCTTTCAAATACTGCTCGTCAAGCATTTGTGGATCGGTCCCTCCTCACTCTCTTGTGGCACTGCAGCTTGGATGCACTGAGAGAATTCTTTGGCAAGATTATAGTAGAGGCTATGGGTACACTTAATTCCAGGTTTACAAAGGTATGAATTACTTTTTTTTAAATTAATTTTTTTTTAGGTATGGGGAAGGTCTAAGAAAATGTTGATTTGTATGTTTTGCTTAACTTTGAATGAAACGCTGATAAAAACGGTTTCCTTTCTAGTTTTCTGTATGCTGGAACAGGAGCATGTGCCAGTTATATAATTTGATTATTACTGATAAGCTTTTCTTTATTCCCCAACACGCTCTTCCTTTGGAGTTAATGCATGTTTGCATATATAGTGTGTATAAAAATTGAAGTTGGAATATACATGTCTGAAGGGGTCTGAAGTCCTGTCAAAAGCAAAAACCCATTGTAACATTGAAATATAAAAGCTGTATAAAATTGTTGCCTGTTACTACATTGTTGGAGAGGTTTTCAACCTCCATAATGAATGCTCTGAAATTATATTACTTTTAGAGAGAGAAATATATCTGTAATCATTGCAAAGATTCTTTAGCAAGGGAGTAGGAGCACAGTTCTTCCTTTCTTTATTTACAGGCCGTCTTCCAATTTATGAATATAGTTGCATGCAGTGATCTCGTTGCTAGTGGAGGTCTCTGCTCTTGCAGAGCAAGAGTGTTCTTTACTCCCATGGTTTTGCTGGTGAAGATATTCAAAGGCAGCAGGACAAGCAAGATGCTGAAATGACCCATATTTAGTAATAGTTATTGAAACAAAATGCTTAAACTAAGATTTATGTTGTCACCCTCACCATGTTCCTGTTGTTGTAATTGTTGGCACCAAAGTGAGGTGCAGAAAGAAACTCATGAATGACACCAAGGATGGTGACAGGTGTGTGTTTTGCTTACATATATTGTGAGGCTGAGCTGTCCCTTGGTACTCTGCTTTTTCCCTCCAGTATCCTTATAATAGTTTAGGCCAGTTGTAGTTAAGACAGCTCACCAGACAAACATAGGTCAACACACTTTCAATAACCGTACTACACAGGAGCCTTGTATTATCGTTAGCTCTTTTCTCTGTTTTAGAAGGTAGAAGTCAGCTAAAGGCTTTCTAAGAGAAACTTAAACTGTGGAACCATTTAGAAAGGTCAAGATCCAAATTTTGCTTATTTGTTTCCAGTCCCATGAATATACTTTTGATAAACAAGTCACCAAGAAAATGGGGTATTACAAGCTGCTAGAAGTGATGTATGTGCGACTTTCAAAAGAGGAAGTTTACTCCAAGGACTCTAAAATTAACCAAGCTTACTGTGGCTCTGTCAGTGTAGAAGGAAATGAACTTACCAAGACACTAATAAAGTAAGTCTATTGTTTATTTTATTTACTTTATATTTCTAATTAGGTTTTGGCCAGATTTGCTTTTATAAAGTAGGCCATATGAAGCAAAAGATGGTTTTGTTCAAGGGTAAATGTAATCTCTTACATAGCTTTTGATTTTGAATGAAATACACAATATTGAGTTTGCATTGATAGAATGATCTGTAGTGTAAACTACAGTCCCGTGTCAGGATAACTTTTGCCCCTGCTTTTGTCCTTTTTTTTTTTTTTTTGTTAAGCTTCTGCATTTATTTCACCTTTTCATGATGATTCTTGGCCTTTAATTTGTGTTTTCACAACTTCAGTTTCAGCATACTCACACTTCCATGTAGAGTATGGTTCTGTGTTGCAAAATTGGTATTTATATGATTGATGAGAAGACAGGATGGATTTTCATTTACATTTCATAATACAACAGCACACCCAGTAGGAGTAATATGGCTTAATCATCACTGCAAAGGGGGACAAAAGAGAAATACTGAATATCTATGTTAATATTTAAAATATGTTAAAATATTATGTTTAATATTCAGAGAAAAGCAGAAGATGCCTGAATTGCTGTTTGTTTTGTTTTGTTTTAATTTTTATTTTACAATACTGTGCTCTATCGGGGTGTCAAAGAATTTCTTGGCTTTCTTGAAGATCTGTAAATGGCTTTCTGCCAAAGACCTTTAAAAATCACATCTAAACTGGTTTTCTTTGGCTAATCCATAAAATACCGTAGCATGCATGTCCATTCATAACTCTTGGCAAAGACCATGAGAGAAATTTATGTATGCATCAAAACATATATTCGTCTTACCTGAGCATTACCTGTCATCACACTCCTGACATTAAGGACTCCTCTGTAAATAGTTGGGGAACTTTTCTTTGTCATATCTGAATGGTTCCATTTTGGTTCCATTTACTTGCAGAATACTTGAACAAGTCTGAGGTGGTTTAATTGGATACTGCACCCTTGATATTCTCTTGATTCACTGGTCTCTGATTGGAACCCTTCTACTGCTTAATGAAAGACTTCTGATGGTGTTTTCTTGCCTGTTTGTATTTTAAGGTCGTGCTATGATGCATTTACAGAAAACATGGCAGGAGAGAGTCAACTTTTGGAGAAGAGGAGACAGTACCACTGTGCAGCATATAATTGTGCCATTGCTGTCATCAGTTGTGTCTTCACTGAAAGTAAATTTTATCAAGGCTTTCTTTTTTCAGAAAAATCAGAAAAGGTGAGAAGCTTTTGTTGCTGTTAGAAGGCTTCCAGAGTATGAGACACAAAGTGATTTTACCTGATTGCAATAAATCAAAGAATGAAATCTGATTGACATGCAATTATAATAACAAGCTGCCCAATGAGGCAATAGAAGGAGTGGTAGCTGATGAAAGTTTTACCACCTGTTTGGAAAGGGGTGAAGTAGTGATACTGTTTTCCTTCCACTCCCAATCAATTTTCTAAAATATGAGAAAAAAGCCCCTATTGTTTAAGTTCTCCAGTGCTTGGAATATGCTTGAATAAGAGAGATCTTTTTACAGAGCACATTCTGTACTGTGAGCTCTTGAGTAGTTAAATAGCAAAATTCTTTTTAGCATACTGATGTAGGAGTGAAAACATGCCATACTTTCTATGTTAAACATTGTTTTGTTGAATTTTCTTAAAGAAGAAATAGAATACATTCAAAGCAATTGTTATTGTGTGCAGCATTATAATTTTACTATTTCCAAACATGCTTCGGTTTGCAGAACTTGCTGATTTTTGAAAATTTGATAGACCTAAAGCATCAGTATACATTTCCTGTTGAAATTGAGGTGAGTGAAATTTCTGGCCTGTAGTGTTTCTAAGTGAAAAAAAGGGTACTTTAACTACGTGTAAAAGATGCTGAAGACCAGTTTAATTCTCACATATGGAGAATTGGGATTCCATAGTGGATACAGAAAACTGAATATTCCTCTAATGATTTAAAATACATTTTTTTCTGAGAGAAATCCAGGCCTGAAATTTGGAACAGACCTGAAATGCATATGACTTTTAACATACTTTTTAGTGTACTTACTTTGATAATGAACAGCTGTAGGAATAAAAGATTCAGTAGTTTTTCTTTAGCATTAATAATAATAATTTACAACATGAGATTTCCATTCATGTTAAATGGTCTTAATAATTTTTTGGTATCTCTGTAAATAATCTGTAAATTTTTTTACAATTAATTAACTATTTTAAAAAAATTAATAATTTGAACTTTATTTCTCGCTCTTTAGGTGCCTCTGGAAAAAAAGAAGCGGTACATTGCTATTAGGAAGGAGGCCAGGGACGCAGGGAATAGCAGCCAAGGTATGAAAGTCAATTTTGGCAATGAAAAAAATGCTTTCTTACCTTCCATACAGTGTTTCTTGACGTGTTCTTCATTGGCTTCTACAGTAGCAGGAACAAATAAAAGCATTCCATGTATTTCATCTAACAGTCAATTCCCACCCACCCTCAAGTTTTAGTGGGCACTAAAGGCTTGTTTCTTGTAATTACCTTGATTAATGGACTGTTGTTCTTTCCTGTCCAGATGAACCCAAGTATTTAGCTTCTTCATCATACATGATGGATAGCAGTTTAAGTGAGGAAATGAGTCAGTTTGATTTTTCTACCGGAGTCCAAGGTTTTTCTTACAGCTCCCAAGATGTTACAGCTAGCAGCACTCGTTTCAGGAGAAAGGTAACTTAATGACTTGTATGCTGTGAGAAAGAAGAGTTTCATGCTTTTGAGCAATTGCATACATTTACTGGGGTTGAGAAAGGGAAATTTCTAGTCTTCTGTGTTTGTTCTACCTGACTGAGAATGGGCTCCTCCAGAAGATGAGGGAGGGGACTTGAGCTGTTTTCTGTCAGTCAGTTTTCTTTCTTCCTCTCTCCGCTGTCTACAGCTGGAGAAAAACAATGCCCTGTTGAGTTTCTAAAACTGAGTAGTGTGAGTAAAGTCCAGCCTCAGTTATAAAATGATGGCTTTGTGACTGCACTCAGGCACATCCTCTGATGGTTGTGTTTTGCTGTTGGGCCGCTGGTTTCCTCATTTCCCTCTTCTTTTGGTCTGTGACAGAACTGGCTGTTATCAATCGCACAGAATAAACAATCAAACATTATTTTTGCTTTTCTCTTGTGTCACCTTGTATTTAACTGTTGCTCTTGGGAGATATTAAAGGCTGTTCTTTGGAGACTTGAAGTTGTGTTCCTTCTGCAATCTCACTAGCGGTAATGCTGATACAGTAGATATCTGCTATGAAACAAAAATCTTGTAGAAGTATTGTAGACACTGAAGACACAATCTAACATTGGTGAAGATAAACTATTTCCATGTTTTGGAGCAAGGAGGTGTTTTAGCTGCAGGGAAGTTAAGCAAGATAGAAAGTATGCTTCTAGTTTGCCTAGTAATGTTGTCATTTCTAACTAAATGATTTTCTTTTGTGATTTACTCTGTGTAGCAAAAGAGAGCTGCTGCAGATGCTCATCAGTGTGAAACAACACATCCATGAAAACAGAGCTTTCCCTTATGGAAGGTGTTAATATATTCTCTGAGCTGTGAAATGAAATAATTTCTTTGAGGTTCAGCTTAGCTCCTCCTGCTTTCAGCATTTGCCACACCTGTCCTAGCAGGTAGTAAAGTCAGAGTAACAAAGTTGGCATCTCTTGGCACAAAAAGTAGAGGATGTGCAGATCTGCTTGCATTTGGGAGGTGTCTGTTTGAATAACACTGAGTGTGTAGTCAAATCTAAGCACAGATAAGATCAGGATGACTCATGGCATGATTGGGATTTAAAAGAAAATGCAGTGTTGTTATTAATCATAGTAACACTTTTTTTTTTTTTTTTTTTTTTTAAGGATTGCACAGAATACAAGGTTTTAAACGATGAGATGGAACTGGAAATGGATGAATTCAACCAACACGAATGTATGGCTTCTATGACCACTCTGATTAAACATATGCAGAGGAACCAGATCACACCCAAAGTGGAAGAGGCCAGTATTAACTAAAGAGTTGGCATTTTTCTATTAATGCTACCAAGAAAGGAGAGGCATGGTCAAATCCCTTCATTTATTAATTTTTCTTGGCTCTATTGTAGTGAAGCCTGTGTAATTTGAGCTTGGGGCATTTGGGCTTGTAAGCATGTTGGTCCAAGGAGTGATTTGATTTTTACTCATCTCTTCTAAATTTCAGGGGACAGTTCCAGTAGATCTTCCTCTTTGGATGAAATTTCTTCATGGCAAATTAGGAAACCCATCAGTACCATTAAATATTCGCCTCTTCATAGCAAAACTTATTGTTAATACCGAGGATGTGAGTAATTTTTCTTCATAATATCAGCTGTGTAATTCTTGCAGGCTAAAATATTTCATCAGCTGAAACCTTTGGGACATTCAAATTGAGTAGTTTACTGTGACAAAAGGGAGTGCATTTATGGCCCAAAATTCCAGATAGTGCCAGTATTTTGAATGTATTATTAGTACTCTTTCTCCCATACTCTACTTCTGTAAGTAGAAGGTGTCCACCATATGTGTCTTCTGGAAACCACAGATATTCACAGTATTCATTGATAGTGGGTAAGACATGTGGCTGATTATACTTTTCATCTTCACAGGAGCTAATACAATGTTTTTGTAATGGTCACAGATGAGTCTTACAGAAATACTTTGAGCTAAATGGTGTTACTGTTGCAGAAAGATACTAAGATAGCATCATGTGTTTTTGCTTGAGAAAAAATGTTTTGTAACTCTCATTCTTGGGTAAAACATTCTTGCCTTATTTCATACAATAATTTTAAAGTATAACGGTTCTGTTTGGAATATTCTAAATCCAAAAATGCTGAATTTCAGAAATATTTCAAGAAACTTAACATGCATTTAATGCTACTTTCTTAGTAAAGCTGTCTGAAATGGAAGGGTAGATTAATGGCATACTCTTTCAAATCCTTTACAGACAGATTTTCTATGTGAGAGCCATACTATCTGTGCCCTAGTGAAATAATTAACTTTCTGTGGTTAAAGGTTACTAAGCAAAAGTTAGAAGTGTACTTATGGATACTTTTTATTTTAAAATTTTTATGGTTGTTGCCTCAGGGGTTGAGCAAAGTGCTGAAGAGGTTGGTCTAGCAGTCTTACTTGTAATGTTTATTGAACAACAGGTTGCTGAATAGTTTGGTCATTTGTACTTTATCATTGATTCTCCATAGGTATTCCGGCCTTATGCGAAGCACTGGCTTGGTCCATTGCTCCAGCTTGTTGTTTCTGGAAATAATGGAGGTGAAGGGATTCATTACATGGTAGTGGAAATAGTAGTTACAATCCTTTCCTGGACAAGTGTAGCCACTCCCAAAGTAAGAAAATATGAAATTCATTTTTATTATTATTGTGACTGTTTGGTAGAGAATGACTGCATTTGGTTTCATGCTCTTAAAAAATTTTATACGTCAGTCCACTTCTACATTTTACAATTCTTTTGCATATTAACTTGAAACAACTTGTTTACTTACTTGCATTCGTCAAAGAATATATGTCTTCTTGGAGTCACTATTTTTGATCCTGGTCTTTGTAGGGGAATATTAAGGATGAGATTTTAGCTAACAGATTGCTTGAATTCTTGATGAAGAATGCCTTCCACCCAAAGAGAGCCGTGTTCAGACACAATCTGGAAATCATAAAGACAGTTATAGAGTGTTGGAAGAACTGCCTCTCCATACCTTACAGGTAAATGTTTGGACAATGGCTTTCTTTTGTCAATATTTCAAAAATATAAGTAAAGGGTATCAAAGGACATGGGAAGGTAAATTCAGCTGCAATAGAAAACTTTTTGTCCCTACAGTGGACAAACTCTCGAAAGATTGTAAATTAATTTGAAAAACAACAAGGAGAGAGATGGGAAAACATGTAAAGGATTATGACAGCATCTGCAAAAGCAGGAGAGTAACCTCTGCAGAGATGTTTTTTATTTGAAGTTTTGGATACTATCACTGAATATTGGTGCCCTTTTAGTAAGACCTCTGCTATCTGCCCCGCTCCAGAACTTGTCAAGCATTTGTGTGGTCTTACAATCTCTTTTTAGTTGTTTTGGGGTGGATTTCTTTGCAAAGACTGCATTGAAGCTATGTATTTATTGCTTTCTGACAGTGTCCCTTTGATGCATTGTACGTGTGTGCATATATCCCTGTATACAAAGACAGTGAGTGATTCACAGTGTGTCTGTTTTGGGGTTGTCATGTATATCATTGCTTTTGTGTTTTTATCCAACAGTTTAATATTTGAAAAGTTTTCTGGTGGAGACCCTGATACAAAGGACAATTCAGTGGGAATTCAGCTGCTGGGAATTGTTCTTGCTAACAATTTGCCACCCTTTGACCCAAAGTGTGAGGTAGATCGTGTCAGGTGAGAAACACAGTTTTTTGTGAAGGATCTTGAAAAAGTCCTAAGCCAAAGAGGGGAAGTTTTGTCAGCATGAAGTATGGGAGCTTGTTCTTGGAATCCTTTGTCCCATCATCCCTTTGCTACTGTCTGTCAGATGTAATACTATTCCAGCTAGAAATGGCAGGCCACATTTATTTTGGGAAATATCTAGAAGGACGTATGCTTTTTTTACAGTGCACCTCAGGGTTTTTTGGAAATTATTAGAGTCAGGAACTGCTAAAGCAGAGATTTGAGACACTGCAAGTGAAAAATCCATGTTGTGCTGTATTCAGCTCTCCTGAAAGCAGTCACTGTTACTCTAGGCAGCTCAGATGAATTTTTTGCTTCAGTTTAAATTTGTGTGCTGGAGTAGTGGCTTACAGCAGGTCTATCTTTCGTGCTAGGTATTTTCAGGCTTTGACCAGCAACATGGGCTTAGTAAAGTATAAAGAAGTTTATGCAGCTGCAGCAGAAGTGTTGGGACTTGCTCTTCAGTACATTGCTGAGAGAGAAAATGTAAGTGAACTGTATTTTATTTGACCATTTTTGTCTTAATTTTATATTAATTTTTTACATGACTACTCAATTCAGATCCAAAAATGAATGTATTTAAAACTCAACAGTCTTTATACAACACATTAATTAACAATTTAAACTACTAACTCAACAGGAATATTTTATGTAGTGGATAAGGTGGGTCCAAAACTGTTACTCACCAAATGCTACAGTACTAGAACTTAGGGGATTGTGCTTGATGATCACAGAAGTCAGTTTGAGACACATACTAGAAGTACTTCTTTACACAATAGTTAGTGAACTTCAGGAGTTTGGTGCCAGAAGAGGTTCTAGGGATAAGTAGATCAGCACGTTCAAAGGGAAATTAGGCAAATTCATGCACAAAAAAATGCCACAGACAGGTTCTAAATACAACAGACAATAATGTACACTCAAAGATCCTTAATCTAATGACAATTGCATGTTGGGTTGTATAAGAGAAAAAGAGGACAAAATGCAGCCAGGATCGTGTGCTCCCCCTAAATACAATTCTGTGACTGCTATTCAAGATAAAAGTACTAAGTTGTTAGCTAAGTGGAGTATTAGCCTGAGCTTCTACTCAGGCTAATTTTATTCTTTATTATTCTTCCTTCTCTCCTTATATCCTTACTTCTTTTCCCACTTAACTGCATACTTTCTTTCACTGTTTGTAGAGCGTATTTCATAAATCTTTGTCTTTCTCTCTTCCATTATAAGCAGTATTTTGAAAAAATGAGCAAAGATGGTGTAAATTTTATCCTGAACAGGGTTTATTTTGTTGATATTAATTGCAGGTTGCTGGTTGGTTTTTAACCTTTTTACCAAAAATGTCTACTTCTGATTGGAAGTCTACTATACTGAATAAGAAGCTGCTTAATATTTATATAAGCACACTAAGGAACTTGTACTACAAAATTAAGGTGTTTGTTCCAAACCAAACATCAAAGGAAGCTCAAAATTGTGGTTTTTAAGCCGCAGTCGTGTTTCAGCCAGGCAGATATGTACAGGACCCATGAAGCACCTTAAAGGTTAAGATGAGTTGGATGGATCTTGCCTAGTGAAATGCACTGGAATCAAACAGTACAGCAGCAAAACAATGTATCATTAAGGTGGTTATGAGTTTCATATGTATCCGTGTCTTACTGTCTTTCTCATTTTCAGGTACTTGAAGATCCAGTATATGATTGTGTCATAAAACAATTAAAACATCATCAGAACACCCAACAGGATAAGTTTATTCAGTGCTTGAATAAAGTTGTTAAGAATTTTCCACCTCTTGCTGACAGGTATGTCATGAATTATGTGGTATGTTGACTGTAAATCTAGAGGAGTAATAGAGAATAACTTGCTTTTCTTTGCTTGCTTCTGGTTATGTTAAGGTTTATGAATGCAGTATTCTTTTTGATACCCAAACTTCATGGTGTGATGAAAACCTATTGTCTGGAAGTAATAATGAGCCGGGCTGAAGAAATTCCTGATCTCCACTTGCAATTAAAGAGTAAAGACTTTATTCAGATCATGAATCATAGGTAAGTCGTCGAGTGATTATGATGGATAGTTCAAGTTTCTTGGTAACATTTTCTATGCTGCCCACAACATTTTTACATTCAGAGGCATTTATAATTCACATTCACTTTTTGGTCATTGCTCCCCTAATTTGAGCAACTGTAGTTACACTGGTCAATGAGAGTTAAGCTAGTTAATGGGAGTTAAGATCGTTAGCTCATTGTGCAAAACAAACAAAAGCCCCTAAAGAAGCCTTAGGATGAAACACCAGTGGGATCTCAATTTCTGTAGCTTGTATTAGTTTACTTATATTCTTACTCTTAGGTTGAATCCAAAAGTATTTACTTAAAGCCCTTTATGTAAAACCAAATATTGTTGCTAGAACGTGAACTGATCTTCTGGTTCTGTGTATAACAGTGATGAGAAAGGCAATGTAACTGTTTTTTTTATTTCTCTCTTCTTTTAGGGATGATGAAAGACAAAGGGTTTGTTTGGATATAGTGCACAAGATGTTGTCTAAATTAAAACCACTAGAACTTAAACAGCTTCTGCCCGGAGTGACAGGGTTCATTTCTCACCCTTCTGCAGTATGTCGACAGCGCATGTATGATATCCTGATGTGGATTTATGATAATTACAGGTGTGTTCCTGGCAGATGTTGTCTTTCAGTGGTTTGTCACAAGCAGGGTGAAAGTATTTGTAACAGTCTTCCAACTGCATGTCCCTTGGTGCAGCATTTTTCGCGTTGACAGAAGAACAGAGTCTGTGATTTGCCTAACTGGCTCTGGCCTTTGGTGACAATTCTGTCACTTCCAGTAAGGGATAAATACTTGGACCACAACTAGGATATTGCATCATCACAGCAGGATGGCATAAGAGGTCTTAACTTTTTGACGCTCCCACTTTTTTTCTTGTTGCTGGAATTTGTAACTAGTGAAAATTATACATTAAAGAAATTTGCTTTTAGGTAGAAGATGTATTAAAGCACGTGGGCATGATCTGGATGCCTTCAATCTGGTAGTATAAATATGGACTTCCTTTCTGACCTCTTAGAATAGGGAACAGGCACATACTCAGTTTGACAAGTGGGTTGCTATTGAATTATCTAACTTAGTTGGGTTTTTATGTGCTTTTTCCCAAGATTACTCTTTGAATGGACAGTTACTGTGAAGAAAAAGTGCAGGCAATATTTACTCCATCATCACTTGTGAAAAGCATTCTCTGCCTGTTTTTTCAGATTCATAGAACCTTGGAACCATGAAAACTTTGTAATAAATACTTAATGTATTACTTAGCTTATTAGATTATTTATTTTATAAGTAGTGGATCCCCACAAGGCATTTTTGGCATGGAAGACCTCATATTGTCATGCCAAGTTGAGATTTTTGTCAGAGACCATATTCTTTCTTTTTGTCCCACCATCCTCATCCTCTTATTTTGCTATGGATTGTTTGAGAGAAGCCATTAAGAGATATTTTTCTCCTACCATCAGTGATCCAGAAAGTCAAACAGATGATGATTCTCGGGAGATACTCAAAGTGGCAAAAGAAATGCTGCTTCAAGGACTAATTGATGAGAATGCCGAACTGCAGTGAGTAGAGTGTTGTGATAACTGTCTGAAATAAAAATACCTACATTTCTCTTACTTTGTTTATAGCAAAAGCATTGATCCTTAGAGGTTTTTTAACTATTTCAGTATAAAAGAGTAACACTGAGATAATACCATTTCCTTTTCTTCCAGTAAGTTAAATAATAAAATTATGTCCCATGGTGTTACACCGGGTGTAAGTGAAGCATTTGAACAAACTTCTAAGCCATGGGGAGGTTGTTTCATTATGTTAAACCTAATTCTGCATTAATGTTCTAGAGTTTTTGAACAAGGAGGACCTGCTATGCACAGACACACAACAGTAGATTAAGTGTTGGAGGATGTTGGATTTTTAAAATTTCTTTTGGTGAAGCAAAAGATAGAAGAGGAGATCTTGGTGCTTATCTATCCATGGCACTTCTCAAGAGGAAAAAACTTGACAAATATTTTGTTCAGTGTAAACCTTTAATATCAGGCACTGAACATGGTAAATGGATGAGGAATTCAGTGTAATTCAATGGAAGATGAATGGCATGAAAATGTTAGTTGAAGGCTTTAAAATCTTATTGCTCTGGAGCTTTTTTGTTGGTGTGGTTTTGGGGTTTTTTTCCTTTTTAACTTGACGTTTTTAGAAGTGTTTTTCTTTCTGTTTGCAAATAACTGAGAACAACTTTATTCTTTGCCTTTACAGATTAATTGTTAGGAATTTTTGGAGTCACGAGACGAGGTTGCCCACAAATACTCTTGATCGCTTGCTGTCATTGTTAAGTTCTTTATATTCTACCAAGATTGAAACACAGTACTTGAGTCTAATCACAAATTTTCTGCTTGAAATGACTAGCAAGAGCCCGGACTATTCCAGAAAAATATTTGAGCATCCACTGTCTGAATGCAAATTTCATGTGAGTTATAATGAGCTGTCCTGTATGCAACTATGCGACAAATTCTATTCCTTTATGTAGTTACCACTTAGAAAAGAAGGGCATAATGAAGGAGATTTTTCAAAGTGTTTTGTGCTCCATAATTAACAGGTGCAGCAGTTGTGAGTTATGCACAGTATCAGAAATTTGCTGGTTTTGTGGGGGTAATAATTTTACTTTCTTTTTTAAAAAAATTTAATTAAAATAATTGTACTAAGTACAGCTGATTTGTAGAGTACTGAGGTACTAAAAAAGTGGGTAGTAGAGAGAAGCACCATCAACTGGAGACATACTGTCAAGAGACAGGAATACTAGTGCAAGAGCTGTAAATCAGTCCTCAGCTGACCAGTCTCAATTAGTGAGCTTTTTTTACTGAGCTGTGGATAACTTCTACATGTTTGTGGTTTGTTGGGAGGTTTTTTTATATATAGTAAAGTTCTGCCCCTATACCTAGGAGGGTGTTTTGATTTCTGGTCTGCTGTCCTGCTCAATGAAGAAATGCAGAAGGCCTCCATCCTTATTGTTCTACTTAAAATCTTTCTTTGTTCATAGGACTTTGTAGTTGATTCCAGCTGGCGTTATCGAAGTACTGTGCTCACACCAATGTTCGTGGAGACTCAGGCTTCTCAGAGCATCCACAGGAATTTGTCACAGGAAAGATCCCTTTCTCCTTCTGGGTCACTTGGTGGGAAAGTGAGGGCTACCCAAAGGCAATATGAATTTACACCTACACAGCATGGCAGTAAGTCCAGACCAGTGTCTTCTGAAATGTTCCTGTTTCCTGTAGGAATTATGTAATTTCTGTTGCATATGATATTTTAATGTAAAAGTGTAAATATGTTTAGTATTTTGTTTTCAAGGGCTTTTTTTTGTGCATTAAGAGAAAAAACTTCACATTTTTATTCATACATATTTTATGTTCTGCCTAAAAGAAGCACTGTCTTACCTAACAGCTTAAAATGTGTTCTGCCTGTAGACACAAGGAAATTATATTTTTGGGAAAGAAAAAAATACCTACTTCATAGATGTTTTCACTTTATCTGTAAATTAAAGCTTTTTTTGCAATCTCTTTCTACAGGTGGCAGAAGTTCTTTTAATTGGCTAACTGGAAGTAGCATTGACACATTGGCAGAGTATGCCATTCCTTCATCCTCTGAATCCTTGTCTTCATCCATGCTGTTGGTTAGCAAACGGAGTGAAAAATTTAAACAAGGAACCTTTAAACCAGTGGGGCCGGATTTTGGGAAAAAAAGGTTGGGTTTGCCTGGAGATGAAGTGGACAGCAAAACTCAAGGTCTGTATTAACTGTGCAATTTCTATGTGATTAGTACACTTACATAAACCATCCTTGTCAGTTATTTGGCTGGCAGTCCATTATCTTTGAGACTAATTGAGGTTCACCTTGAGAGATTTTGTTTCCAGGAGTGTGTGATGATACATAACAGGTGACAAAAAGCTAGGATTGTGCTAGGAATTGTAAAATTATATGCTGCTCATTGAAAGAACTGACTGGATAAGAAACCAGTCAGTGTGATCTGTGCCTTCCTACCTCTCCCTAAGATGTTTAGAGCATGAATGTCAGATGGTTCTGTCCCTTCTCTTTTTAAATGTAACTCTTTAAAGAAGAGATCTCTTTAAACATATTTTCCAAACCATTTCAGCTGTGCTGATATGATCTCCAACATTTTGCAGTCTGTCATTGGAAGTCCTTGCTTTTTTCTGAAAATGTTCCTTCATCCACCCAGTCAATAAGTGAAAAATATCAGTTAGTCCCTGGGTCTTCTACCCAGGAAGGCACCAATTACAGTGGTATGCTTTTGTTTGCTCACTCCTTTTCTAGGAGATGGACTGAACTGACAGTCTGTTAAGTGGCCTTTCCCCATGACTGTCCTGAGCAGGAGTTGATCCGGTGGCAGTCCTGTAATTGTAATTTAAAAAATACAGTACAATATTCTTACTATGCAATATTCGAACATGTTTTAGCACGTCTTTTATGTAGGGAGTTATATACTCCCTGGAATATAGTGCAAATGCCATTTTAAGATTTGAGAGCTTAAAATAAATCTGGCATATGGAGTATATTTGTCCATGAGTTTTAGTGTCTTTCCCAGTACAGATCTTATACCTCATCCATGCACTTGAAGTCTCTATATAAATACTTATTACCTCTTTTCCTAAGAGCAACTTAATTCGTTATTGGCTGTCTTGTTGAAAGGCCTTGCACTGAGTTGTTTGCTAGGAAATGTAGGAGACTAGCTGGTAAGCTAGTAAATACAAACATGATGTTTGTTTTTACATGGTGCTTTTGCCTTAAATCTAAAGTGTGCTTGAGAAAGAAAAGCTGTGGACATGATCATGTGTTCCCTAGGTGTAGAAGAACGAGCAGAAATTCTAAGGCTGCGGAGACGTTTCTTGAAGGACCAAGACAAACTCAGTCTGATTTATGCCAGAAAAAGTCTGGCTGAACAAAAAAGAGAACAGGTTTGTCAATCCAAATGGGTTTAAAACTTTAAGTCTCTATGTCATTTGCAGTTTTCAACTCTTCTGGTAACTTTGTGAAGGTACAAGGTACTTGTTGCTACTTTACGAGCTTTAGAAGGTTTGATTTGGAAATAATGCTATTTATGGCCTTAAAGCGAAATTATGTTACTTAGCATGAGCAAGAAAAGAGCTGGATGACAACACTTCCGGTCTGCCACTTAAAGTGCATGAAGTGATGTTAGGTGATGGAGTCCCTAACAGCTATTGGGAAGCCCTTTACAGTTGTCATTCTGGAAACTAGGAGCCTTGGAGCTACAATACACTGCAGAAATAGTTGAAGAACATTATCCAGCATCTGAGGGTGGACTCAAAAACGTGGTACATCTGATGGACTAACCCAAACTGGTTTGAACTTTTAACCTGAAGGAATGACAGTAATAATCATTTGCTGAGTGTTTATCAAGGCCAGAAACTTACTGCTTTGTGGGTTTCCTGGTTGTGTTATGTACTTAAAATAAATCTAAGTATTTTTAAGCACGGTAGCAATTTTTCAGAGGTTCCTATTGCTAAAAATAACATACATTATTGTCAAGAAATGATAGCATTTAGTCCCAAGAGCAAAGGAACCCAGGACTGAGAGCTACCAGTTTGAGACACTTCTGTAATACCCTGCAGATGCAGACAACTGTGTAAACAGAACTTATGTCTGGAAGAACCACACAAAACACCTATTTTAGCCCATTTATGTTTACTTGCAGGCTGAAGCTACCATTTCCTCCCACCCTACAAGAACGAACCTGTAAATGCATTCTGTATGGCAGTCCAAAATACAGCCAAAAAAATCCCCTGTCTTTTAAACACTTTCAGTGATGGTGTTTCCACCATTTCTGTGGGAAGCTTGTTCCAGTGCCTGACCATTCCTTTAGTGAAAAATTTCTCATAATATCCAATTTAAACCTCTCCCGGCACAGCTTGACGCCATTTCCTAACTGTTTTTTAACATGATTCATGCATTTCAGGAGATGAAATCCGTGCTGAAGATGAAGTATGATGCCCAGGTTACTTTGTACAGAAGTTACCGAGTGGGAGACCTTCCTGACATTCAGATTGAATACTGCAGTCTCATTGCCCCTCTGCAGGGCCTTGCCCAGGTCTGTCTGCTTTTGAAAGGTCATTTGTGAAGTTTTCTGGTCCTGTAGGGAAAATGTCATGTAGCTGGGCAACCACTTTGAAAATTGATTTGTAGTTTTGCAGTCAGCCACTGTGATACACATTTAAAGACTCTGTTTTGAAGGAGTGTTTCTCTTTCCCCTGTCCTGGTGCAGTGTTGAGAGAAGGGGCTCTGTTCCTTGCCTCACATGAGCAGTTGAGGACTGGATACATCAGCTGTTGTCCATTTCCTCAGGGTTCCTCTGCTTAAGAAACAGATGGAGGTCTCTGCAGATGTTATTGCAGAGGACATCTCACTGTACAGTAACAAAACAGCCATGTCTCTTCTATTATATATCTGTAACAGATTCGTAAAAATACAAATTAACTTAGTGTGACTAAGACTGGACTCAGACTGCTCAGTAAAGCTGATCTGATATTCCTTTTCCTGCATGAGAGTGGTAGAAACAATAGACTGAACTGAACAGTAGACTGAATCCCATTTTACAGTCTTTGGGAAGTCACAGTCTTCCTGATTACCTTTGTGTTTCATTACTTTTGATAGTCTCTTACCTCTCTGTAAAGGGCTGAAGTAGCACACTCACAAGTTATCTGAATAGTGTTAAAGAGTTAGACCAAATTCCAGACCCACGATAGACCAAGATGCATAGGATTATGTTAGACGCACAAATTTGTTTCTGGATTGAAAAAATGCCATTAAATCTCAGATGAAACTGTCTGTCTGTACAGAGAGTCTGTGTTAGCTGCCTCAGTTTTTAGGACCAGGTCTCCTCACACTTGTCTTCTTTTTTTTCTGAAACTCTCTTCATGGACTGTATTGTCCCTAACATGATATTGGGTGTCTGGTTCCTGTAATGGGAATTACAGGAACCAGAATATTGTGAATATGTGCAAATTGTAAATTCCTCCCTCTCCACTAACACTGGCCTGAAACCTGCATTGTCTTGGAATTTCTTTAAGTAGAAGAATTAAAATGGGATTTGAGTGGGTAGTACAGTAATTCCCAGCACAGGTGAGATGCATGCCAGACTAAATAGTCCACTCCCAAAGAGTATCTAGGGAATAGGTACCGGGTGGATCATGTCTTTTAATTTTATTTATTAGTCTATTGTGTCACAGCAAAATTCAGTGACCTTACCACTTTTGTTGTAATTTACAGAAAGATCCAACATTTGCCAAGCAACTTTTCAGCAGTTTGTTTAGTGGAATTTTTCATGAGGTAAAAAAATCTAAAAACCCTTCTGAGAAAAACACCATTGTCCAGAAGCTGCTGAACGACTTCAATAATTTCCTCAGCACAAGCCTGTCATACTTTCCACCATTCATTGCATGCATCCAGGTAAATCCTGATACGTGACCTGAAAGTAACTGGATATAATGTCTTTCTGTGAACGTGTGATAAGTGGCAGTGAAGGTCAAATACTGTCAGTGAAGTTTAGACAGAGGTGGAAGGAGAGTTGTTACCAAAATGGGTATTTCACATGACACTTGTTAAGGTGAGCGAGGTAATTCGTGCCTCTGAACTGATTTTTCAAGGTTTATACGGTTTCTGATCTCTACAGTTTGAGTCACCTTTTAATGTTTTAATTGCATCCCTAACAAGAAGAGATTAGATTACAAATGAAAGCTATTTCAATTGAAGTGGGAATTGAGAACAATTGAAAGGGTTATGTGGGTGTCTTGTGCTTATCTTCCTGTTTCTGGGAAGTGCTTACTGAGGAACTCTTTGATGTCTTGAGGATATCAGTAGCTGTCAGACATTTGTTGTTAGCCTCTCTTGTTTATTTTTTCAAATTAGTCCACTGAAGTAGTTCTCTGGGGATTTTCAGTAATGAGGGAAGGGCTCACCAAAGGATGAGTGCATGTACCACAGTTGTTTCACTGGGAAGGAAACACAAGCCTTTCTGTTACAAGAATATACTGAACTGGAATAGATTAGGGATTTCATCTTTTAACCCAGTTTTCAGGGAGATAAAAAAGCCTTGTCCCAGCACCTGTTACATACCCACTGTCAGTGTATTTAATGATTCTTATCAACTGTATTGATGTTGTGTCTGATTCCTAGCTATCAAAAATCTTTTTTTGAGTGACAGCTAATGCCTTTTTTTTTTGTTATGGAAATGTAAATACTAAGTGACAGTAGGTGTCATTCCACATATGGGAGAACCATCTAGTTTGGACTAGCTTTGTAAACAGTGACAAACTTTGCTTCTTAGTACTTGTAATTACACATCTGAAAAAATGTAGTTGCTTGTTTACTTTTTTCTGTGCAGCTGCATAAAAGGTCGAATACTATGGGGATTTTTCTGGGCTGCCTTGGTATTTTTTGAGCCAGCGTCTCACAATAGCTATCTGCTAATATTCCCTATTGACACTGCATTTGTTGGTTCTTCGTCTTGATGATATTATTTTTGTTGAATTATGCTGTCTAGACCCTGCTAATAACACCGTTGCATCAGGCTTTTTTTTTTTCTGAATAGACATAAAATGAAGACTCAAAAAGTAGGTAAGTTAAGATTCATCAAAAATATGGACTTTGTAAGAGCAATAAAAGTATCTCATTGCCATCCTCATCAGTAACAAAAGTACAACAGAATGAAGTACAAACAGCCTGCAAGCAGTGAGAGGAAGTTTTTTCCCTATAGGGAATTGAGTTCACAATGATCAAGAGAGCAAGCTGGGAGAATGCAAGAGCACAGCAGTGTCAAGGCTTTCATCTGGCTCACAAAGACTGTCTTAGTATCTTGGCCATTTGGAAATACAGCTTCTCTTACCTGTATACCAACAGCATAATAAATACTGGCTGGTTTCAGAAAGGTTTCCTACTTAACTGCTGTTTCTTTCTGGCTGTTTGACTTTTTAATCTTCTACAGGTTCACATCCCATCAGGAGAGTAACTTGGTGGGTAAAAAGAGCGTGTTTTGTCTACACATATAATCCTAAAACTGACTGTGAAGCTCTGGGATTCACTTTCAGGGCAGGTTAAGAACCAGCTGAAATACTAAAAGAGGTTAACTCCATGACAAATGTTTACATAGCCTCCAAAGAGGTGCTTGGCCTCTAAAAAACATGTAATTGCCTTAGAAATATTTTAGCTGCCAGGCCAACTTGGATGCCATTCTCCCTAATCTTTGAACATGTGGTGCAAGTAAAGACAGTGCTCACTGCATATGGAGCAGGGAACATTCCCTCTGCTTTCAGAAGATCACTGATCAAATAGTAACCAAAATGCACTAAATATGCACTCCTTTGATGTCAGATGATGTCTGTTAGTTTTATTTTGGGAGAATATTCATTCTTGGGACATGCCATTATGTTTGCACAGTTCTTACACTTTTTCCTGTGCTATTAGAAAGGGCTTTTGGCCTCACCTTAGCGAAGTTGTACTTAAGGTTTTAGATTGTGCAGTTGTCACTGTGTTCCTGATGTAACCCCTAAAAGCTGGCAGTCCAGGAATGTGGCTGGGTCAGCTAATTGAAATTGCCTTTAATAGTAGTTGAAATATGTGTGCTAACCCTTCACTGGGATCTGCCTGATCTGTAACTTAGGAAGCTACAGGAGGCCGTGGTTTTTGTCCTCTTTCTTCACTGAGCACAAATTCATTAGTGTGAGAGTCTCAACTGTACAGATTGGGTCATGAGTTTGCTTATGCCAGGTGTCTCTTCTCTGGTTTTTGTGGTGGTTGTAATTTATCAAAGAAGTGTAGCTTGGTTGTTCTCAGTCTCCTGTTGCAATTTCCAAACAGTGGTTTCTTTTCACACAGTATTCTTGTACTGTGTTGCAAGAATCAGACTTTATTTTTTGTTCTAAAACATCGTGCTGTTTCTTATAACAAAAGCTATACTGCACCTCTTCCATGTTGTGATTTTTTTATTACATTTGTTTAAGATGCTATTGCAACTTTTCTTTATTGGAAAAGAAAACAAAGAAAAAACCTAACACTGGCTTTAATAAACATGCTGCTTTCCTGATTTATTTACCTGTATTTAGAATAGTGATAGAAGTATTTTAAAAAGTCCTTCAATTAAACAAGAGTGTTTATCCCTGAAGAAGAGATTATTCTGTATTATTATTGGACAAATGTTAAATATGATAAAGAGAAATATTGACGTGTGTTTAAATCAGGCAGGAGTAGATGAGTACAGTACTAGAGGAGTCTGTCAGGAAGCTGTGATGTGCCAAAACTGACTGTGTATATGGACAAAAAGCCTCCAGCTCAGACAAGACATGGTGGTAAATTGTGCCTTTGGCTTATGGCAGGAATGCACCACTGAATAGGTTAAGTGAAGCACAGCTGCTGTGCAGCAGGCAAAATCCTGCCAACAAACAGAAGGAGAAGTTCAGGCTGTCAGTGTGTCCGTCTACCTCTCTCCCACTTTGCTCGTGATTCTGTCCAGAGAGTTGTCTCATGTCCTGGAGCCAAAGTATATGGGGTTATTCTGTACTGTTCTTTGTCCAAAGAGCAACAGCACAGAAGGAAAAGATTCCAGTTTTCTCCGAATTGGGAACTTCTGGAGACCTAATGGCTTATTTCCAAAGCTTACACTGTAAGAAAAAGGATACCAAATAAGTGATCTGTATAGTTTTACACCAAGTAGACACCCATTGTTTTATTTTATTTTACAGGAAGTGAGTTACCAGCACAGAGAGCTACTGGAACTGGACTCAGCTAATGTGAGCACGAGCTGCCTTGCAAGTTTGCAGCAGCCACTGGGCATCCTTCTTCTGGAGCGTGCCCTCATGGCTCTGTCCCCTGTGGAGGAGCCCCCGTCCAAAAGGATGCGTGGGAGGACAGAGCTGCCCCCAGATGTGATCAGATGGATTGAACTTGCTAAGTAAATTCTTGTTTGAGACAATTTGCTCCCACTTAGGTTTGCCTTGAGAAGAACTCTGCCTTTGTGGCTTGTGGGTTTTTTTCTTTAGTCTTTCTGTCTTTTAGAATTAGATATGCTTTTAATTTCTTCTCAGTTAATGCTGTCAGTGAGAGCAGTTGAGCTTTAAAACCATGCACTCTGACAGTGCTTTCATCTTGTTCGTAGCTTTTCAACTGCAGGGTTTTCCATAGTTCAGATATTACCCCTCAGGATGATGTTTATGTAGTTAAGTATGTATTTCTGATCTTATATAAAAAATACTTCCTAAAAATTCACTATTACAAGCCAAAAGTATTACAGCTTATTGAATTGTTACTTTTTTTAAAATAGCTTCTGTTTGCATTGGTGTACATCTGCTGAGCTATTTAAAAGATTCTCTTTCCAATCTTACTAGGCTCTACAGATCCCTTGGGGATTATGATGCCCTTCGTGGCATTTTCAGTGGTAAGATTGGGACTAAGGAAATTACACAGAAAGCTTTATTGGCAGAAGCAAGGAATGATTATGCTGAAGCAGCTCAATATTATGATCAGGTAAAATGACAGCAAGATATTTTTGTTTCATAAATCTCTCATGACTTAAAACTAATAAAATTAGAAAAAATTAAGTTTTGAGAACCACCATATTGTTTAAAAGGTCCTTGTGCTTTGATTGATGGTTCATTGTGTCGGAACAGATGAGCAGTAAGAACAAAGCAATACACATGATGCCTTTCTTACTGTTTGTTACAAAGCTTCACAAGTGCAGTTACCTGGCAGGCAAGTAAAAAACTCATGGGCACACTGCAACATCGAGAGAGCAAATTGCATGTGTTCATGGCATGAGTTACAGTGGGTAAAAACAAAGAAGGATTTCTAACCTTCTTTTAAAATGTTCACTCTTCAAAAATGCAGGTTTACTGAAGACAGCTACCTGAAATTAATTTATGTATAAAGACTGCCAAGTTTGAATTTTCTGTATTTAATGTTGCTGTCATGCTCTGGTAAATGGATAGATGTTTTTATGAGACAATGGATTACAGTTAAGTTGCTGGTGACTTAGAATTGAAACAGATTCTTGGCTGGAATCTGGCACTATTCTCCCCTCCAAATTCATTCCCTAGGCACTCTCCCAAGAAGACTGGCAAGATGGAGAGCCAACAGAAGCAGAGAAGGACTTCTGGGAACTTGCATCTCTCGAATGCTACGACCACCTCACAATGTGGAAGTCTCTGGAGTATTGTGCTACTGTCAGCATTGACAGTGGAAAACCTCCAGACCTAAGCAAAACGTGGAATGATCCATTTTTTCAGGTCTTTAGAAATTATTTCATTGATACAGCACCATTTTTATCTCTGCAGGGATGTCCTACAGTATTGAGATTATGGGTGAAAGTCAATTGCATTGTTAGGGTTACTTTGTTATGGAAATTAGTGGAGAGTCCAATATATTAAACAAATTGAAACAATTACTTCTCCATGTTCTTTTTGATGTTTAATTTTTACCTGAAGTCTATGGCAGATCCTATAGGACTGACTTTATCATCAACTTCTTCCTTTTGCAAGTCTTTTTGTTGCTTTTCTTGCTTTGTTTCCTGTTTTAAGAATTACTAAACCATGGGTTTTGAAACTGTTAGAATTTACTAACGACTTCTTGAGCTATAGGAAAAGGCTGCTGTGATTTCTTAGCAAATAGGAATTTGTCTAAAGGGAAAATAATTTTTAAAACATTCAGAATGTTTTTATATTTATTTGATCTGCCACTGCTAACAAAAAATTGATCATCTAATATTCCATTCCTAGAAATAAAGACTGTTTTCACCTTGTAGGAGACGTATCTGCCCTATATAATTCGCAGTAAGTTGAAGTTACTACTCAATGGGGAGAATGACCAGACTTTGCTAACCTTTATTGACGAGGCAATGAAGACAGAACAGAAAAAAGCCATTATAGAAATGCACTACAGCCAAGAGCTTAGTCTCCTGTACATCCTGCAAGATGATTTTGACAGAGCCAAATATTACATTGGCAATGGAATGCAGATCTTCATGCAGGTAATAATGTCTTCTATCTCTGGTGTGGGGTTTTTTTGTAAACTGGAACAATGAAACTGCTGTTACTATTACTGCTGCTAGATTATACTCTCAAGAGAAGCACTCAAATACAATGAAATTTAGATGCCTTCCATGTCATATGACAAAACTTCTTTTGAATTCACTGCTTGCAATGATGAAAGCCAGTGGAGTGCATCCTCTTTTTTTAGTTTGTTTTATTTTGCTGATTTAATATTTTATACATTTTCAGAGTCACTCTTTATGCAGATAATAAAAGTTCTATTTCATTCATCTTTTCAGGGCCATCCAGAACAAGCTTGCAAAAAGTATTGCATTGAGAAATTACAAGTTCGTCCATTACCAAGTTCCAATTAGACTGTAGGACTTTGCTAGAACCTAGGATAGGAATTGCAGCTAGACTATGCCTCTCTGCTTGTCCAAAGCAGAGTTGCTTTCTGATTATGGGCTGTTAAGTGACTTGTGAGAGGTTGGGTTCTAAAGCACGATATTTAGCAGCATCAGATCAATAGTCTGTAGAGCACTGAACAGAACCATGCTTTAAATTCTATCTTTGACTCTCTCCCTTTCTTTTCAGAGCTACTCCAGTATTGATTCTTTGTTATATCAAAGTCGAATGACCAAACTGCAGTCTGTACAAGCTTTGACAGAAATACAGGATTTCATCAATTTTATGACTAAGAGAAGTAAAGATTTTTTTTCTCAAGCAATTTTTTCTTTGTATTCAGTAATTGTGGTTTCCTGAACTTTGATTTCTGAACTGCTGTTTGAAGGAGCATAAATCTGGAATTACTTCTTACTGTCTTCTTGACAGTAAGACCTATTACAGTTTTGTAAGATAGGATTGAATATAACTTGTGTTTTATTGCAAAGTTTAATGAGCGTAATTCTTGTGATAAGAGTTAACCATCTCTTTTTAAAAGTGTCAAAGTTTTAAACTAAGCTTTTTTTTGTTGGAGTAGCTTTTGGCAGTAAATAGCAGTTAGAAGAGATATAAAAATGAATGTGGTATGTAAGTTGTACCTATTGACAGAGGCCTGAAGTACAAATTTATGTGCACAATCCAAATTAGATATTAAATTTAGGTAAGAGTTCCACTATATTCCAGCATGTTCCTATATGGAAAGGAAACTACCTGGTGGTGATCCCTGGTGGTAGTTGACTCAGGTGCCCTTATGGAATCTCCTGTGCCTCAGCAATAAACAAAAGTAAAATGATGGCCCCCAAGTAGTGTTTTTGGTACAAGCCCAGAAATGCAAGTGGGTTGTTTAATTGCAGTTTTTCTGGTTTGAGTATTGGACTGTGTTTTGTTTAGCCCATTTTTATGCTGTTTGGCTTCAGATGCAATTAAAGTGTTCTTAATTGATTTCTAGGTAACTTAGCTTCAGAGACTTCCCTTAAGAGGCTTCTCAGAACTTGGACAAGCAGATATCCAGATGCTAAAATGGATCCTATGAACATCTGGGATGATATCATTACAAATCGGTAAAACTGCATTCTTGGGTTAGCTTAAGTTCTGTCTGCCTGTGGAGTTCCAGGAAGTGCTTTTTCTAGTGCTGCTTGTTTTCATATGGGAGGGTTTGGATCCAATGTATGACTTTTTTTTTTCTTTTTTAACTGTAGTAGTAGCTTTCTCAATATAACTGGGGAGTTTGTGTGACTAACTTGTGGTAAGGAGCAAAAGGAGGTTGAGAATAAACTGTATTTTAAAAGGGAAATATAGATGTTAGTTTAGTCATTTTCTTGCATCAGTGACTACATGCACTTTGTAAGCTGGCCCATTTCAGCAGCCCTTAAACAAATTCACTTGTAATTGTGTAGATTAGTTGCATTTAGCTCAATGAAACATCACCCAAAAGGCCAGTCTGTAATGAATAAAAATACTTGCCTACTTTGTAGGCAGTTCCAAAGTGAGGGAGCATACAAAACAAACCCAGCCCTTTCACTCTCAGTGCTACACCTGTTTATGGGAATGTTGATGACCACTGCTTTAATTGGAGACTTCTGTTGTGCAACTGTTGCTAGAAAGAACAAAGACTCTCTGGAGACTCCTTTGGATTAGCTCTGAAGAAGCTAGAATGCTGTTTCAAATTTGAAATTTTTCTGTCCTTGCCAGGGTGTCTGTCTTCATCTCAATTCATTCTTCCAGTGCAAATCCAGATTAGTCCTCCTTCCTGTGCAATAACTTCCTCAGTAGCTCTGCTGATACATACTGTGCTCTGTAATTTATTTTATTACCTCTTGGTGTCAGGAAAGCATGGCTACAGAAGAGCTAATTGCAGTTAAGTATTAGGCAGAATACATGCCATGGCTTACTTTTGAAAAAAGTCTCGAAACATTTATGATTTGAAGGGTTGTCAGGGTCTTAAACACTTCATGTGCTTTTAGAAAACCTTTGTCTCATCTTAAATTAGTAACAAAGGATATGCCAAGTGCCACTTCAGACTGTAGTGCTGTGCTCTGCTTTGAGTAGCAGTCTGCATAATGAGATGTGCTATTAAATTAGATAGGACGAGTTGTGGAGTGACAGGACTCAGCATTGATTCGTGGCAATTCCCTTTCAAAAACTGAGTGTGGTTGCTGATCTGGTCTGCAAGACAGGTTTCGATGTTGGCATGTGTTGATGTGATAAACATTTGAATAAAATGACATCAAATACAGCTTGGCACTCACTCTGAATAATTGAGACTCCTGTTTGTTTGCACTTCCATCAAGCTGGAATGCAGGTTTATGGCTTGGTGAACTTAGGGGCTGTAGCTTGCACAAAAGAACTAGCAAAAAATCCCACTCTATAATGGACATTTTCTAATACAAATCTTGTCAGTTCAAGACCCTGAATGCTCTCAGGATCAACCTGGCCCCTCTTAGAAGTGCCCAGACTCTGAGGCCTGTATTTAGCCCTGCTAAATGTGATAGCTGTAGTTTTGACATTTTTTATTGGCTTTGTTTGCTGTTAGGCAGATCAACACTTTAGAACATTCATTTCCTTGAATGTATACCAGAGTGATCTACACCCCTGTTGTTGTTGTGCAGGTGCTTCTTTCTTGACAAACTGCAGGAGAAACTTCCCTCTGATCAGGCTAATGACAGTATGGAGGTGGATGGAGAATGCAGTGCTGGTGACCAAATGGAAGTGGATCAACAGAGTGAAAACATTTACTCAATGATTAAAAGCTGCAAATTTAATATGAAAATGAAGATGATAGAAAGTGCCAGGAAACAGGTGAATATACTGTCTGATAGCTTCCAGTTTGGTGAGAAAATACATAGAAAAAGCTGGAAAAGCCTTTTAAGTGGTCTTTGGTACCCTTTTGCCAGGGCAAACCTTGTCTCTTTTTGACCCTGCTGTCCAGGACATTTTGAAAGCTCAAGAAAGCCAGTTCCAGAATGGAAGAAAACAAAAGGAGAAATGTTAATTACAAAGCTGATGATAATTTGTCGTTACTGGAAATGTGCCTGAAGTCCCCTTTGATCCACAGATTGGTTTGGACACTCTAAAGGGCAGATAAAGTATCTGAAATGCTTCAGTCTTTAATGGAAGGGATGCTTGCAATCAAGCATTATGCTTTCTTATTTACGAATAATCTCTTCTGTACAAGAAAACAAATCAAATTCTGATTCAGTTAGTATAATTTACTTCAATTAGCAATGCTGATTTTCTTTTTTTTCCACAGTTTTCATTACTTCTGTTTGTTAACACTAACAAAGAACTAAAGTTAAGTGACTTAGAAATTTTGGGTTGAATCTGGCTGTTGAAGTGACTGAAACAGCCTTTTTGATGATGGGCCTTCGGTGTTTCAAGCTTGAGACAAGATGAATACTTAAGTCAAGGTCTCCCATCTTCTGAGATGCTGCAGAAGTCTGCAGTCATTAACAAGAGTTTAGTGATAAGCAAATATAACACTATTGCTTTGTTGACTATACACTCTTGAAGCAGTAAGTGAAAAATAAGATTGTTTCTCATCAAAACATAAACATAAGTGATTTTCTTAATGATATCTAAAATCAAGTTTCCCATATGTGTTTGTGCTACAGAGCAGTTAAATGGTTGTTGAGTCGTGCAGCTGGAATCATTTTCTCAGTTTTTTAAACCTCTGTTCTCTTTTGCTTTTCAAACGTCTCCATTAGCACAAATCTGGTTCTGAATATGAGACCCAGCAGGCAGTGAGCATCTATTTGCCTTACTGTAACTTTGCTTGTGTTACTTAAATCCTCTCATCCCTAATTTGGTAGTAGGCAGGTTTTAGTTCCTCTTCAGATACATTCTGAACATTCTCTTGATCTGAATGCAGAACAGCTTTGCAGTTGCCAAGAAGCTCCTGAAGGACTTGCGCAGAGAAGCCAGAGCGCGGGAGGAGTGGCTGGTGAGGTGGAATTACGCCTATTGCCGCTTCACTCACAGCAGCAGCCACAACCTGAACTGTCCTGAACGTGTGCTCTCAGTGTTGAAAACCATCTCCCTGCTTGGTAACAGCCTTCTCTTTGCTTCACCTTGTTTATTTTACAAAGTTGCTTTGTTGTCCAGTTACCAACTTTTGCTTTTGAATTCCAACAGAAGATACCAAATCTGACTATCTCAGCAAGAACATAATGGCATTCCGAAACCAAAATCTTCTCCTGGGTACTACGTATCACATCATGGCCAATGCTCTCAGTCAGGACCCAAGATGTCTTGAAAAAATTGAGAAAGAAAAGGCTGGAAAGATAGCACTAATATCAGGAGAAAGTCTTGAGAATCCTCAAAAGGTAAACAAGAGTGGAAGATCTTTTAGTTATTTCCGTATTATAATTACTACAATCAACTACTTTGGTGGGTAGTGGTGGCTGTGGATAGATACAGAGCATGTGAAACCTGTCTGCTGTTAGCAGTGATTTGTCCAGCAACACCAGATAGAGAAAGAAAGGACAAAAAAGAAAAAGAAAGCTGTGGTTGCTGGTTTTTCCAGGTTTTGCTCTCCTGGAGTTCTGCATCACTCCAGCCTTTCTAACCGGGAGAATGTTCTTATGTTTCTCTGTACCTGCATTTTGAGTGGAGGGGAAAGACATGGTCACAGCAGCTGGCATGTGGCCAGACAAGGCTTGGGATCCTCAAAGAATGCCTTGGTTTCACCTGGGCATTTGTGACCTGCTTCATGCTCCCAGACTGTTCTATTTGATAAAGAGATACTTATAATATTGATACACTTATTTTATCTAAGTCATATTAATGGAAGAGAGAAGAGGGATTTTTAAGGCACAGCACATGCTGGTCGTCTTTGCCTGTTTTGGGTAGGTGTGCATTTGAAGAATACAGTACCAGACTTTGCTGCAATTAAAATTATATTTGCTGTGAGTTGTCCCACGTGCTGGGGACATGGTGTCCCACCATGACAATGGTGGCATTGACTTCTTGTCCATCAAATGGCTAAAGAATTTGAAGTGCTACTGCTGGCTTATTGCTACTAATTTCTAAAGCCACCATGAAGACCCTTATATATAGAATCATAGAATGATTTGGGTTGAAAGGGACCTTAAAGATCGTCTAGCTCCAATCCCCTTGCCATTGTCTGGGACACCTTCCACTTGATCAGATTGCTCAGAGCTCCATCCAACCTGGCTTTGAACACCTCCAGGGATGGGGTAACCACAGCTTTCCTCGGCAGCCTGTTCCAGTGTCTCACCACCCTCACAGCAAAGAGCTTCCTCCAATATCCAGTCTAAACCTGCTCTCAGTTTGAAGCAGTTGCTCGTCGTCCTGTTGTTGCCTTTCCCTGGTCTTAAAATTAAGAGTTAGTCACAATTAAGGGAAAAAAAAAAGGTTTTTACCTTGGTATTTATATAAGGATCTTCAAAGGTGCACCATTTTGCTAAGGTGGAATGTGTTGAAGTGCACACCCACAATAAATAACATATACAATTTATAGACCTTGCAAATTAGCATATCTATCAAAGATCCCCCAATGAGGACCTTGAATGAATAGTGTGATGTCTCCCCTTCTTGAGGAATTTCCCCCTGGATGGGTCTATCTTACTTTACAGGAACGTGTTCTAGAAAGGACCTTGGTTTCTCAGGACAGCGTAGAGCTTTCTGGCCTCCAATTGCGAGGCCTCCAGAATGTTTGGTCTCCTGTCTTAACGGAATATTAGGACCATGCTAAGTTATCAGGCTTAAGGAATCACAAGTATGCGTGCTAAAAGCACTGAGGATACATGAAAGCTGTATAAAAGGTATATAAAAGAAAAGGCAGAAAGTCATCGTGGCATCACTCTCACTACATGCTCTTGTAAAAAGTCCCTCTCCATCTTTCTTGCAGGATCGCTTCAGGGAATATGGACCATATTACTATAAAACAAAACAAATGTTCTTAGTTTGTATTTTATGGTTGCTAAAAGTAAAGCAGGCCAACAAGAAATTCCTGAAAAAAAAGGTTTTAAATTTTCTGGTGTGTAGAAACTTAAGCAAAAGCTTGAGCTTCGTTTATTAGTTAATTCTTAAGAGCATTCTTCTTTAGGCAATCTAAAGAATGAGGATAAAAGCTCTTCTGTGTCAGATGAGTAAGATTGCCAAACCAGTTATTTCTATAAGATTAAGAAGCTTAGCCTTATTTTAGTGTAGTATTGAGCAGTACTTTGACCCTGGTAGTCTCCTTCTACCTACTTGACCTAAATTAAATACTACCTATTTAATTGAATCCTGTGTTCTTGATGTGGCCAGAAGGGCCAGGGAAGTGATTGTCCTGCTGTGCTTGGCAGTGGTGAGGCCACACCTTGAATCCTGTGTTCAGTTCTGGGCCACTCACTACAAGAAGGACATTGAGGTGCTGGGGCATGTTCAAAGATGGCAGGGGAGCTGGGGAGGGGTCTGGAGCACAAGTCCTATGAGGAGCAGTTGAGGGAACTGGGATTTTTTAGTCTGGAAAAAAGGAGGGTCAGGAAAGACCTCACTGCTCTCTACAACCACCTGAGAGGAGATTGTAGTGAGGTGAGGCTTGGTCTCTTCTGCCATATCCCAAGTGAGAGAGTGAGATGAAATGGCCTTAAGCTGTGCCAGCTGGGTTCAGATTGGATATTAGAATTTTTTTTTTTTTTAATGAAAGAGTGGACAGGCATTGGACTAACTTGTCCAGGGCAGTGGTGGAGTCACCACCTCTGGAAGTGTTCAAGAGGCATCTGGATGCGGCACCTCTGGATATGGTTTAGGGGTGATTGTGCTGGGTTGGCAGTTGAACAGATGATCTTGAAGGTCTCTTTCAACCTTGGTGATTCCGTGATTGTATAAAGAATCTCGCGAAGTCACCCATTGCATGAGCTGCATTAGAAATGTATGATGAATATTACTATATTTATAATAGGGAAAAAAGGCATCAGATTCAAAATAGTTTGATGCATGCTTTTTTCAACACCAATTCCAAGTGTAACTGTTATGCAGATGTTGCAGATATGTCTTAATAGGAAAAAACTCCAAAAGTTTTATTATATTTTCTGTTAACTGTTTCCAAAAACTTTACTAAAGTTAACTTCTTTGCAGTGACAAAAATTCCACTTAACATGTCCAAAGACTAATTTAAGTTTAAATTGTGGTTTATATATTTCCATTGCAAATTGTGGGGACTAAAGTTCTGAAAATCACTGCTGGAAATAACATCCCAATTTTTTTCTTTCGTATCAGCTGCCCAGAACATCTTAAAACAGTTAAAGTTTTATCTACTCAAGACTTGCAACGAAGCTCCAGTTTCAGAAAGGATTGTTCAATGCTGCTTGCTAATGTGTGGTTTTTTCCTCTTATGGTTGAATTTCAGGTGCTGGCGGGTCTGAACAAGAAGGCTTTTCAGTGTTTCAGCTGTGCCGTGAGGAAGTCGGAAGAGGAGGTGCAGTCCCACTCCATGGCCCATGTGGACGTGGTGGGAGTTGTCGATGCCTACATGACTTTGATCAGCTTCTGTGACCAGTGTCTGCGCAGGGAAGAGGAAGGCTCCCTTGGTTAGTCACGATTTCTCCTAAGCTTTTGAGGTGCATTTTTCTGTGATCCATGAGCTTTTCCTGTATCCAGGAGATGTCCGTGAGCAGCACAGCTTGAATTTTAAATGGAGCAGTTTGACCTCCAGTTCAGCAGTATTTGTATTCCTTTTTTCACCTCCACTGTTTCTGCTGGCTTTGGTACTAGTGGATCACTTGTAGTCTCCCTCTTACTTGTGAGAAATAAATCATATCCAGCAGATGCTTCCCTTGTTCCTTCCCAGACCACAGCAGCCTTGTATTTAAAGCAGGCAAGATACCAGCAGTGATGCAGCTTCCTGATAAAGCTAATCCTTACAGTCCCCAAGTACATGTGTTGCAGATGTGTGCAGTTCAAACAGATGGGAAGGAGAACAAAGTAAAAATACAAAATGCGCTTGAAAAAAAATACCAAATTGTAAAGATGAATGTTTCAGATGATCAAAGACATGGAACAAGTGATGGTGTTTCTGATAATTCTTGTTTAATGTCTCTTGGCAGAAATTAACACTGCGGATCTGCAGCAGTTCCCAGCTATTGTGGTGGAGAAAATGATAAAAGCTTTAAAACTGAATTCCAGAGAAGCCAGGCTGAGATTTCCTAGACTGCTCCAAATAATTGAAAGATACCCAGCAGAGACATTGGGTCTGGTGACACGAGAGGTTAGTTGCTTCAATTTTTCTGGCAGCAAATGTTGCTATAAATCAAATTTTAAAGGTGAGGGTGGAGGTTGGATACATAGAGAGGTTAGACTGGTAAGTTTTGCTTCAGGGAAATCAGATAAACTTTATCCCATCATTGTTCCTTGTCTTTTCTGTAACTTGCTGCATCTAATTCATATGGACAGAAATTTTATTCTTAAAAGTTTAACTTTTTATCATTATTCTGATTCCAAATGATAGTTTGAGAGTTTCTGGAGAACTACTGTGGTATGTTTTGTCTTTTTTTTTTCTTCAGAACAATATAAATGAGCTGACAAAAGTGGTTAGTATTAGGGTGAGGAATGTATCTTACTCCTGTAAGCTGAGTTCTCTGTATGCAGGAAGCCAGCAGCTTTTCCAGATCCATTCCATGTCTCCCACCTTTCCCTGTCCTTCTTCACTCAGAGGTTACTACAGCTCAGTCTTCCTTTGTATTTCCCACTTCCTTCCTTCCTTCCTTCTACAATGTGACTTTCCATTGCCATTCCATGGCAGGATACCACGAGCCTTCCCTGCTGCCGTGGGACAGATAAGGTGAGACCTCCTCTGTGACTCATGCCTGTTCCTGCCTTGGCCTGCCCACCTTTTCAAGCCCATGTCATTGTGCTGCTGCTGCCAGAGCAAGAGGCCCTGTCAGAGAAGGAACTCAAGTGAAGCAGAAAGTCGGGTTAGCTATCCCAAGGAACTGAGAAAATAAAAGAATTGGCTGAGGTGCATAAGGTGTGGCCACTGTGAAGCACCAATAGTTTAAACAGAACCTGACACCAGCTGACAAATCTCACCCAGGAAGGGAGTTCACCAGGCATTTATTTATCTTATCCTCTGTCTTTCTGTGAGATAAATACTGGCAATCTGATTCTATTAAGTTCTGTTAGAAATGCTTAAATCTGAGCAAAGGACAAAACAGTGATAGGAGTTTCAGTGTTCCCCTTCCTGGCGTTTTTTACTGAAATCAGGATTTCAACCCAACAGTGAATTCCTTCAGACTTTTGAGTTTGTTGTATGTGATCATCAAAAATTATTGTATTGCATCCAGGAACAAAAGCCACAAGTTTGAGTGTAAAGCCTAATATTGATCAACAAGCTGCAAATCTTTATAATGGAAAACCTATTAAGCAGCAGTGGTGGTGGTAGTAGTAGTGATAATAATAATCAAATCTGTGCTTCATTTGGGGATATTTTGCACACCTAATTGACATTCTGTTTCCTTTTCACGTTTGTCCCTGTCAGGCTGCGCCATGGAGCAGTTTCATTTGTTTGCTATGTATGGTATTTTCAAGGAGGACCAAAGTTGAAAGCAGTGTCTGTGTTTTTGCAGCTTTCTTCGGTTCCCTGTTGGCAGTTCATTGGTTGGATCAGCCAGATGATGGCACTACTGGACAAGGATGAAGCAGTAGCTGTACAACATACTGTTGAAGAGATTGCAAATAACTATCCCCAGGCACTCATCTACCCTTTCATGATCAGCAGTGAAAGTTACTGCTTCAAAGACACTGCAGCTGGCTGCAAGAGCAAGGAGTTTGTAGAAAGGTGCATTTGCAATTGGAGTAGCTCTTTTGTATGTTTTTTTTTGTTCAGGAGTGGACAGATTCATTTATTTTTCCCATGCAAACTCTTTTTTTTTAGCAAGCGCAAGAAATATTAGAGAGTAGCCTTGAGTTTTCATTTAAAGGCACAGAGAAGTGCAATACATCAGCTCTGTCAGTGTCAGATATACTCAGACTGGTGGCATGAATACTTTATGAAGTGTTGGGTACATATAGTCCCCAGGCTGTTGGAAGTTAGAAGTTTCCAAGATAAAACAAAAGGACCACAAAGAGGCAACCCCCTTTTCCTTGTAATTCTGTGCTATTGAATATTTACAATCTTTCTAATACCAAGAGGAAGCAGCTATGTTTAAATAGAATAGATGCTCATACCAGGCCTCAGAGAGAGCAGTGGAATGGGTGCATGTTATCTTGGGGAATGACAGCTCTTGGCTGTGGTGTTCTCTGCTTTTTCAGTGTGCAACATTCAGCTTCTCTTTCTACAAGCCCTTCCTTGCCCATTTTGCCATGCAGTAACACTTGAGATAATAGCCAGGCAAAAATCAGTTTCTATCACACAATGCTGTAGAATCACTCTTACAATTTTGGGTGTCTTTTTGCGTTTTTCTCAAATTTGATACGTTTGCTCAATAAATTTTTGCGTAAAATAAAAATATAAAGTCTTGTGTTTCACAGACAGAATCACCCTTCATTAACTGTTGTGACAGGGTGTGTAGTCTGGTCAATGGCTGTGTCTGTTTCAAAGATGCTTTCCATTCACCCACCAAGTTCCTATTTTCATAGGGGGACATACAATTAAAAAATTGGGAGCTGTGTGGCATATTTAGTCAACACATAAACAGTCATGCAGCCCAAGAGGGAATTCTGAGGGAGTCTTACCTACCTACACCTGAATTACTTTACCAGATTCCTATATATAGTAGACAGTCTAGATCATTGCTTATCTGCAGGTGAGGTGGTGATAATAGTTCCTGTTGCATTGTGATGCATTTTTCTCTTCTTTTAAAGGATCAAGAATAAGTTGGATAGAGGAGGAGTAGTTCAAGATTTTATTCACTCCCTGGAGCAGCTCTCTAATCCTGTAATGATTTTCAAGGTAAAGTGTATTTTTCTTCCCCTCTTCCTCTCCCTCTGTTCAGAAGAGCAAGTGCTGGGTGGAACCTGGCAGAGTTCAGCTGACACCACAGCCACAGGAAGTGGTTCAGCTCAGCACCAACACATGATGATGATGATGATGTCGGGGTGCTGTCAGCAGCTTTTGCTGGTGATGGACTCCCTCTCTTGTGCCAGCTGGATGCTCTGCTCCAGCCCTTTTCAGCTTTCCTCTTCAGGGTCTGTGCCCTGCCCCACAATCAGTCTTCCTTAATCGTTCTGAAAGCCTTCCAGAATTCTCATTTGTGGCCATCTTTATAATTCTGGACTACTTGTGTTCAACCACTTATGTTCTTGCGCCCTTTCCCTGCTGGGCATCCCTGTCTACGTTCTGATTTGTTTGTCCTAGGGATTCTTGTCCTATAGGACTTGATGAGAAGGCTTTCTTAACACTAAACACTATGGTAGTAAACATAATTATCATAATAAGGTCAAAACATTTTATCAAGGCACAGAATGAAAGGAAGATACTTCCATAGTCTTTTGGTTGCTCATTTTGCTGTCAAAAGACACATAATAGTTGACTATTAGTAAATACAGTAACCCCAGTGCAATCTGAGTGGTTTACTGGAAAGCAAGGGTCAGTAAATCTTTTCACAGCACTCATCTGTTTTCTTCTCTTTGCAGGATTGGGTTGAGGATGTCAGAAATGAATTGTCAAAACCTCAGAGAAACAAAAAGAAGCTTAAGGAAATGTATGAAGGAATGTACAGGAATTTGGGAAATTTGGAGGCTCCTGGCCTTGGATTGATGAGGAAAAGGTTTATTCAGGTATATGTGGTTACTGACTAGTGTTGGCATCATGTGCTTTTCTAGAAGACAATAGAAAGTCGAAAGAAGGAACCAGCTCACAGCTTCTACAAGTGCAGGACTTGATGAGACTTGATCAAGTCAGGAGTACAGGACTGGGATTTCTTTGCTAGAAGCTGTGGACTTAACATAGTTCCCTCTCCACTTGGAACTGCCCTGCAGGGATAAATGTTCTGTCTTACACAGCCTCTGCCTCTCCTGTCCTGCATGCTGCCAGGTTCTTAGGACCTGATCCTGTACTCATCTGTGGGAATCTGGCCTTGTTATTTGTTCCCTGCTGCCAAGGATTTATGAGCACCTTAGGGAGTTTCGCTGTATTATACTACTCAAATTTGCTGCCGATACGAAGTTACTTAGCGTTATACAGAAGAGTTACAACTATGAAGAATTACAGAAAAGACTTTACAAAACTGAGTTCTAAAGTGGTGAAAATCAGGGTAGAAAATGAAGTGACACGTGTGGCAAGAAGACATAATTACCCTAGTATCATACAGAAGTTCTTAGGGTTTTAGCTGACTATTGCAGTTCAAGAAAAAAATCTTGATTTGTGATAGTTCTTTGAAAACATCAGCTGTGCATACTCAAGGGCAGTCAAGAAAGAAAAGCAAATGTTCATCATTATTTAGAACAGAGAACTAAACATGGATTTGTGGATTGGCATAGCAGCCTTCTCTGACTCTTGCTTCTTGAACATTTTAGTCCTCATCTGCAGTATTCTCAACACAGATAAAATTAGTAAAATTAGATGAGGTTCAAAGTGGCAAGAATAATCAGAGGTACAGAGTAACCACTGCACAAGCAACTTTAACATTCCTCCAGTTGGAAAAGATGCAATGATACCAGATACAGTAAAGCTCTTTACATCAGTCCCGTGGCTGGACTTGGTCAACTTAAGTCTTTTCCAGCCCTAACAATTCTGTGATTCTGTCAGGAGTGCCAAACTTGAAGTAAATACTCTATGGAAGTGGCAGGTTCCGACCAGTGAGAAGTGTTTCCTCATTCAGTTCGCACTGGGTGCTGAGCTCCTGCTGCAGGCTATTACAGGTGCTTTCATGGGCTCAAATTGCAAGCAGGCAATAGCACGGAGAGGTGGGGAATGCTTTGAGAGCCTTTCCATACAAATGCACACTTCCCGGTCCAGAAAGCCCTGAGCTGCAAATTGCTGAGGCCAGGAGGGTGATACTCCTGTAGAAGGAGCATCCTGCCTGTATGCTTGCCCTGTGTGTGCATAGCCCCGTGGCCAGGGCGGGGTGCATCCAGCTCTCTCCCTTGTGGCCATCCCTGTGTCACATTAGCATTAGATAAACTAAACCTGGGTGTCTGTAGGGAGATTCCTTCCCCATGAGCGGGAAAGGTGGAGGATGAGAGTAAGGTGGAGTCGGGAGGAGGTGAGGTGATAATGAAGCAGGAAGGATAGTTGGGAGTTTAGGGGCACACTAGCCCTTTGAATGTGTTGCTGTGAGATAAGATGGGTCTTTGATGATAATGACTTTAAACTTAGGAGTAGGGGATAAGAATGAGCAGGATGTGCCGGTGTCAGGGTGGGGGTAGGGAGAGGGGAGCAGCTATACAGGATACATGCACAGCAAGGGACATAGCAGGCATAAACACAGAAGCTGGTTTTGGATGATTTGTGTGCCCACACAAAAAAAAATCCATGGCTCTTTAAAAAGCTGAAATGTGCAGTATTAGAGGATACAGAGAGGAGAGCTAGGGAGATTCTGGAGAGGGGTATCAGGGTTGTTCCCCTCTGTTAAAGGGAAAAGAGAGCAGTATTCCTGCAGAGAGCAGCTGCAGAAGAGAGTCAAGGTGATGGTTCACAGACTGTGAATTCTTTGCTTTCACGATGCATTATTATGAAGAAACAAAGTGTGCTGTGAGAATAACTGTATCGTTTCTATGTGTCCTTGCTAGGGAAAAAACGTTGTCTTGACTGACACATAAAATTGCTCTACTGTGTGGAGTACTTCAGGCTCATAATCTGGAAATAGATTCAGTGACAAAGATGTTGTTGACTGTAGCAGTCTCCTCAAAAGGATAATGTTTTTTGTATTTTCATTTGTTACATAGAAATAGCTGTGTCTTCATAACTTGGGAGAAAAACGATCAGGGACTAAGAAAACATATCTTTCCAAGCCATTAATACCAGGTCCAAAAAGGAACATTTGGTTTTTCTAGAACCTTGAATTATGAACACAGGAAGTTAGCTCAGTTAACTATTTGTAGATAATATTTACTTTGTTTATTAAATGGATCCATGTGAAACGAATTTGCACTTCTCCTTTCTCAGAATATTTAAAATACACTAAAACATGGGTTTATACATTTTATGTATAAAATTATTGCTAGGCAGTAATAAATCCATGAATAATAAATCCAGTAGTAAATAAAACATGTAAAACATTTCATAGAATCGCAGAGTGATTTGGGCTGGAAGAGACCTTAAAGATCACTGGGTTCCAACACCCCTGCCATGGGCAGGGGCACCACCCACTGGTTGCTCAGGGCCCCATCCAACTTGGCCTTGAACACTTCCAGGGATGGGGCATCCACAACTCCTCTGGGCAACCTGTTCTGGTTTATATTTAGAATTTCTTCCTAATATCTAAACAAGCTGTGTGTGTAGATAGGAAAGTACTGTTTTGGTGCTCTTGGGTAGTTTCTAGCACTGTGTAAACAGGATTCCTTTCTATAAATGATTGTTAGGCTTTTGGGAAGGACCTGGATGGTCATTTTGGCAGAGATGGTTCAGGACTGTTGGATATGAAGATAAGTGACTTTGATGCAATTGCAACGTCTCTGCACTCAAGAATGAACAAAACCCATAAAGAACCTGGGAACCTCAAAGAATGTTCGCCATGGATGAGTGAATTCAAAGCTGAGTTCTTGAGGAACGAACTAGAGGTTCCTGGTAAGTTCCCCTTCAGTGCTGACAGTGAACTGTCCCTTACAAGTTGCTGCTCTTGAGCTTTATTTCTAATATTGACTATATGGCCCTTCTTTCTGACCTTATGCATTATCTGGCCTGACTTGAAATAATTCTGTTCACTCATTATCTCTTAAATCTATTCTTAAGCTGTAGGCCTGATTTTTAAAATTGTATCTAAACTTGTATTTCTTACCTAAGAATTGAGTATTTCTCTAAAGGCTTGACTCCAGGAAATCTGATATATAAATCTAATATATGTTTAAATCTAGTTCAAAAAAGGTTGTGTCTTCTGAAACCATCAAGAGGTCGATTCTAGCAGCTAAGGAAAGGGTATCAGGAATTCACAAATAAAATCATGCTACATGTATGTTGGATCTTTTTTACGCATTTAAAAGTATTTTCTTCATAGTTGTCATTCTACGAATTTGACAAAACATTTGGATGTGTGTTCTGATGTTAGACACACTTTTAAAGTAACATCAGTTTATGTAACTTTCTTCTAATATTTTTTCCACTATCACTTCAGGTCAGTACGATGGAAAAGGGAAACCACTGCCAGAGTACCACGCAAAAATCTCTGGGTTTGATGAACGGGTATGTTTTTAAGATTGAGTCAAAATCCTGTGTGGTATAAATCTGTGTCTGTATTCCATCTAAAGAATTTGGCAGTAGTGGGGTTTTTGCTTGTTTACACATCTTGCAGCATACAAAGGAAGGGCTGCAAGGGGGCATTTGTTTTCCTAGTGTAATTGAGGAACTTGATTATGTCATCTAGGAATGACAGATACGCTTAATTCCAGTGATGATTCTGTAAAACCAAGTCTTCTGTCACAAATACTCTGCTTTTTCCCGTATTTTTCCAAGATAAGTGTAATGGAATCCTTGAGGAAGCCAAAACGTATAACAATCCGAGGCAGTGATGAGCGGGAGTATCCTTTTCTTGTCAAAGGTGGTGAAGACCTGCGACAAGACCAGCGCATTGAGCAGCTGTTTGATGTCATGAACATTATCCTTTCCCAAGATGCTACATGTAGCCAAAGAAATATGCAGTTAAAAACTTACCAGGTCATCCCCATGACAACAAGGTAGGCGTTTATCTTGAAAGGACAGAAATCCTTATGTTAACATCCATTACTTTTGGGATGTTGGAAAGTGAGAATTTTGTGTGCCAGGCTCAGACTGAGAGTGTTTTGTGCCTTGTCTTAATTTATTTATTTTTCCTTTCAAACAACATTGAAATTGCTTTGTCTGGAAACTGTTTTTCAGAGTATATTTAAATTGGTAGCTTTTAATCTTCTTTTAGCAGGCACTAGAGTGTGTTGCTTCCCATTTGTGGTGTTCCTCTAAAGTTTAGCTCTGAGCTACTTGTTCTTATCTCTGACTTACTTTGTTCCAGGCTGGGACTCATCAAGTGGCTGGAAAATACCTGTACCTTAAAAGAATTCCTTAAAAATAGTATGTCTGCAGAGGAAGATACCAGCTATTACAGGTGATGCTTGGTTTAGCTGTCTGCTCTAATAGAGCACTACTGAAGGGATTTTGGATAACTGATGGTCTTGTGGCAGGATTTTCTTTTTTTTTAATTTCCTTTTTATTTTTTTTTTCAAATTAAGAGTGAAATAAAACACTTTTAAACAAGGAGGCAGTTTGTACTTCCTGACCCAAATTAGTAATTGGCAACTGTTTGTTTAATGAGTGCCATTGTACCTGGAGTATCCTCCACCCAGCTTGTTTAAACAAGAGGCTTATAATTATAATCATGTGTGACGTCATTATCATCACCATTTCCTTATCAGCAGATTGATTTTACAAGCAGAGGATTTTGATCTCTTGATTTGATCAGGCAGGAAATGGACTTAGGTCAGTGGGGGGCAGGGGAAGGGAGTAGAGATGGAGCTATTCAGAAGCTGGGTTCAGCAGTGAGTCAGTGATGGGGGGTGGAAATTGGCAGCAAATGCACAGAACACAACTGTAAAAGCACTCTCTCTGACTTGATACAAATGCTGGGTTTGAATAAATTATATTGGTTTCTTGTGACTGTAGTTGGAGGTTGAATATTTGTAAAATTGGTTGAATTCTAGCATTTCAGCCTAGTTCTGTCCTGGAATTTAAACATGTGGTTTAATTTACAAATGTAGTTCTTAGTTACATAATCTCTGTTTGGGTTTGTCTGAGTTTTGTTGTCACCATTTATTTTTACTAGTTAACGTTTATGGGGCAGGTTGGAGGAAACTCCAGCATGGAGGCTGGACTCCAAAGAGTCTTTATTTCTATGGTTACTTGATTTGTGAGCAGTTTAGGAACTGCTACAGTTCCTGCTTAACTGCTGTCTGATGCACTGTTGTGAACAGCAGTGGTATTGTGTTGATCTCAATTCACTGAGTGGGAAAGTGAAGGAGGGCTCACATGGAACCATCTCGAGAGGGGAGGAAATTTATAATATGCTCCATGTGGAAGATCAGTGTCTTTCTAAAATTTCTAAAAATTTCTAAAATCAGGTCATAATTTATTAAAAAAACCCTTTGCTTTATTGTGTATGTAGACTTTAATATTTTCCCATATGTTATTCAGTCAAGACAATTAAGTTATTTTATATTGAGCTATGGTTAAGTGACAGCACTCACAAAGGAGAATTTTGGTTGGGGTGGGGGGAACAGCTTTTGAATTTTTAAAATCCTTTACTTTATCCCAAAGTGATGGGCTACAGTCTGTAACTGATAAATGCTTCTTAAATGGAAATGGCATTCTCTATCTCAAAACATGCTTTGGAGGGAAGAGAGAAGGCAGCTGCTCTGCTAAGTTGCTGCCTCTCTGGAATAGAAGTTTAATGTCTGATGTGTTTAGTTAAGATGGGAGAAAAATATCAAATTATTCCGTAAGCAGTGCAACTAATGAATACTGGCTTTTTATGGATTAATGCCCTAAGTTCAAGCACCCATTGGTTCCTCCTCTCTTGTGCACACTGAGGAGATTCCAAGCTGCCTTCCTGCATTCCCTGCCCACTTGGATGGGCAAAGGGCACCATGTACTGTGGTGGACTACATAATGCTTCTCAAAGGCTGCAAGACTATCAAAATTACCTTTTCCTCCCTGGAGAAATTATTTTAGGTCTTTCTTCTGGACCCAGCATCTAATTTTCACAGTACTTATCAACAGATTAGCTCATTTGAGATGTCTGATCTTCTGTCAGATATGACTGAAGTGTGTTCCAAGTTGGGAGGAAGGAGATGGATGGATCAGCCTATACTCTGACTGCATAAACTTCATTTCCATATCAAGGCTAAAATTAATGTAGGCTATAGCTTCCTGACTCTTCCTTTGCATAAAAATCTCATGGGTCAGAGCAGCACACAGCCTGTGGATAACCAGAGAGTGGTGGTGAGATCATACAGGGAAATCATCAGGGCTTTTCTTCTTCTTGTCCCTAGCCCAAGAGGACCTCGTGCGACCTATTCTGAGTGGCTGTCCAGGATGGGTGGGAATGCACAGGGCATCTCTCGATACCATGCTATGTACAGGTAGGTTTCAAAAGAGAACTACATGTGAAATATAGAAGCTAGAGTGTGCACACATGCAGAGTTGTAGAAATTCCAGGGAAAAAAGTATGATCTGCATTATAATATGATGGCTAGATCTGATTTTTGCTCATTTTACTGCTTTGTCTTACTGGAGATCCTGTGCAAAATTCCTCTTGCCAAAAATCCTACCTGAGTATGGGAATGCTTCCAGAAGCTTGCTCACTTCCTTTAGAAAGTGTCTAGAAGCAGATGCTGCTCTTCAAGTTTATTTTCTAGGCATCTTCTTCCTGATTATGCAGTTAGGTAGGCTGCCTCAGAGCCCGAGCATCTGCTGGAGTTGGACAGAGAAAATCACCATGATTCACTGAGAATCTAAGAATATTTGGTGGTTTAGGTCTCAACTTGAGCATCCTCTGAGGAATTTCTACACCTACCTAGATCTAGCACTGTGGATGGTAAAGTGTCCTGAGGACCATTTCTGATAAGATCATTACCTGCAAGTGTCTTGCTTTTTAAAGGAAAACTTTGACTCCTTTAACTGAATTAATACTTGTATTTAGATCCAGAATGGGTTTATGAAGTAATTCCCAGTCACCCCCACTCATCTTCTGTCTGCTGCATCAAAGAGCTGTTCTCTAATTCTCAACTCTGCTCCTTTCAGAGGGAAGTAGACTGCAAGGAAAGCACCCAGCACGTTTCAGCTCTCACGAGCACTCAGAACTAGACATGGGCTAGGACAAAGCCTCTTTCCCCAAAACTGCCTCCATGAATGCCCTCAGCATCAGTTCTTTAGTGCTGTTGCTTCTCCTGTGCTGCACTACTTTGTAGTGTCTGTATAGCCTCAGCCTGCTGCTGAGAGATTGAACTGGGGCCTTAATTCCTCTGCTTGGAAGGGACTGTGCAGCCAGAAAGAGCATGGTTGTATTGCTGTATTAAAACTTAACCCACCTACTTAATTTGGGGGGAAATACACAAAAACTACATGCTCTTTTGTTTTTAGAAATGTCAGTCTTTGAAATAACTTGGGAGAAAGAGGGAGGGTGGGGCGTTTGTAATATCAGATAAAATTTGGGGGATGAACTTCCCGTGGCTTTGCTGTACTGTTAACTGGAGTAAGCACCGCACGCTGCTGCCGTCCTGTGCAGATGTTGACTTTCACCACCCAGCGGGCTGTTATTTCAGCAGCTACCTTTATTTCCCTACTGCTCTGCAGAAAAGCCAGCCGTACAGAAGCTGTGGAGTCCTTCAAAAGAAGGGAGAGCAGCGTTCCAGAAGACCTGCTGCGGTAAGTGGCTGCTGATGGCTGCACATTGTGAAGCAAATGTTGGTGTTTGTCCGCACCCAACAAGCGAGTTCTGCTTTGTTCAGGCGAGCCTTTGTGAAGATGAGCACCTCTCCCGAGGCCTTCCTGGCCCTGCGCTCCCATTTTGCCAGCTCGCACGCGCTGATGTGCATCAGCCACTGGATACTTGGGATTGGAGACAGGCATCTGTCCAACTTCATGATTAACAAGGAGACAGGTGGCATGGTGGGAATAGACTTTGGATACGCTTTTGGTGCAGCCACACAGGTATTTGTTCTCAACTAATTTGTTACGGCTTTTGCATTCGTTATGTCTGATTCCCTGTGCGTCCTCGGTACTGAATTTGATGCTCTTCAGTTGCCATTGCTCTGGTGCAAAATAATCTTCACAGGTTATTTCTGGTTAATTGAATACAATATCTGAGTCCAGATATTCTCAGACAAGCAGTGAGCTGTAGAACTCCACAGTCAATATGGTGGTATTTTACAGAGTTCAACCATGCTTTCAACCACTATCACTGAATATTCATGACTAGAGCTTTGATGTCACAACTTGGTTCAGTTCTACTTTTGCATGTTATTTTCAGTTAAGTGACAAAGAGGGTTTCAAGGCTTAAAAATAACAAAATATTCCCATCTAATCCTTCTGTTCCAAGTCTTCTTACTTCTTGTTTTCTTTTGACTGTCCTTCCCCTTGGCTAGTTTTTGCCTGTGCCAGAGCTGATGCCCTTTCGCCTGACTCGACAGTTTGTTAATCTGATGATGCCAGTGAAAGAGTGGGGACTCATTTACAGCGTGATGGTGCATGCCCTGAGGGCTTATCGTTCAGATCCAGACCTCCTCATCAGCACCATGGATGTATTCGTAAAAGAGCCTTCTTTGGACTGGAAGGTGGGGGTTTGTCCTCTTTACTTTTTCTTCCTGTGAAAATTCTTCAACTGTAATAAGAATAAAACTGATGAAAAAGGAAGTATTCACTCTCAGTACTCCTTTTGTCTTTGTTTTATTAAGTTCTCAGAAAAACTGACTTAGAAGTATTTTAAGAAAGTATTTTAAAATGACAATCATATGTCTGTGTTACCAGTGTACTGTTCTTTATCTCTCATGATAATCCTAAAGACCTGGGTAACTCTTGATCACGTTATGTCACTTACAGCACCAGCATAAATATTTTCAACTTTTTTGCATTGAACCTTTTAAATTTACATAACAGCATTGTATATATCAAACTAATAGTTACTGAGAAAAAAATCTGAAAGTGGTTGCACTTCAGTAACTTAAGTTGTAAATTAACGTCATAGGTAAGTTAGATACTATCTCACTGCTTTGTCCTCCACTGCATCTTCACTTAAGATACTGGCTTGACTTGCAATGATCTGTGGCTTAAAAACCCTTTTTAAGTATGTGATTTATGATAAATAAGCACATTTGTTTTCTCCTTAGAACTTTGAACAAAGACAGCTGAAAAAAGGAGGCACGTGGATTAAGGAAATAAACACATCTGAAGTAAACTGGTACCCCTTGCAGAAAGTCAGCTACGTCAGAAGAAAGCTTACAGGTGCCAATCCAGCAATAATCACTTGGTAAGATGCTCTCCCTTTGCTTTAAACTGCTGCACTAAGAGCTTTGGAAGGCTCCTGTGCCGGATCTTGCTCCCCTTGGATAGAATGGCAACTAGGAAAAGAGAAGAGACAGACAGGGCAGGATTTCAACAAACCTTCTGTCAGAATCATTTTGGTCCACATACAAGCTCTCTGAATCACCCTGCCAGCCAAAACACCAGATATCTCCCTGTGAGTTTTCTTGCTCCAGCTCAGGCCTTCTGAGCAGTTTTACTGCTCCTGGCAACACATGCCTCCCCTCACTGTCACGCTGCTTAATCTCATACTCCTCAGCCCCACTGTCCTTTGTTTGTCTCCACTGCTTTTAGGGTAGGGATAATACTTAATATATGCTTCTGATGGAGGATTGCTTGAGATGGAACCTGCAGCTGGAATGAAGCAGCTGCAGGGCAGGCATGGAGGAAAGCTGCTTACGAGAAACATCAAATTCAAATCTGGTGGCATTCTCAGGTTATTTATGTCAGTCTAGTCAAGTCTGGCTCAAGCTAGAATGTCTTTAAAGTTCAGTTAAAAGTACAATTAATCCCTTCCATCCTCTCTTAAAAAGTCATTTTGGATTAATCAGGGGAAAGACAGAAAAGCAAAGAAAGCAAGCCTGTTTTAAAACCATACAAATATTGAAAAGTGCAGGACTTGGGAGGAGTCCCTTTTGCGGTCAAGGCTGAACTTGAAAAGGCAGCAAAATGCTTGTTACAGGCACAGATCAGGAGGGCAGGTAAAGAGATCAGCAGCTTGGATGTGAGCTGCTGCATCCTTCTTTCAGCTAGAGACCTTTGACAAGATTGCCATATGCCAAATACCCACTGGTAAAGGACACTTGAAATCACCAGTCTTCACTGGCCAAGCCTTCTACAGCTCTTGAGCAGCCTCCTCATCTTGATCTCAATTAAAGCTTTATTTTTCAAGTGCTGTTTTGTATTTAAAAATCCATCTCAGATTTTTTGCTTGTTTCTTTTAGTAAGAGCTTATTTTTGTATTCTCACTTTTCAGCGATGAGCTGCGCCTGGGCCATGAGAAGTCAGCTGCATATAAGGATTTTGCAGCTGTGGCTCGTGGCAACACTAATCATGATATCAGGGCAAAAGAGCCAGAGGATGGACTTTCAGAGGAGACCCAAGTGAGATGCCTCATCAATCAGGCAACAGACCCCAATATTCTTGGCAGGGTCTGGGAAGGATGGGAACCCTGGATGTGAGGAACTGCCCTCTACAACCCTGTCTGCCCAGGGTTCTGTACCCTAAAACACAGCTGCAAGGGATCAGAATTTTAAGGCCAAAAAGTAAAGAAACTCTTAATTACTTTTATCACCGGTTAACTTGACTAATAGAGAAAATAAACTTTTTGTATTAAAGCTATATTCAAACAGTGATTTTTGTTTCCTTTTTTAAAATTATTTTTCTTGTGTGTGGTTCTGTAACAAAGCAGCTTTATTGTCTTTGTGTTAAAATAAGTGTAGAAAAAACTGGAGAGGCTATAGAGCTTAAAGACTTACTTGAAAAGCACTGAAATCCCTCAGTGGAAAGCACAAATTCATACTCTGCAAACTTGTGGGCATTGGTGCAGTGATGTAGTGAGTCTGCTTTTCTTTTGCAGAGAGCTTGATGACAATCAACTGAAACCATTCTGCAGCCACATACTATTTGTAGTTAAAACTAGAAGATTTTCATATCATTAGTATCAGTGAACCACATGGTGAAATTGAACAGAAAATGGCTCTTAGCTCTAGATAACACCTAAAGTATCTGAACAGCTTTTTCATTACTGGATAACGAGATAGTAGTGATGAGACTGTTTTTAGCAGTTAGAGGTTATACCCTGTTATCTTTGTCCTTTGGAAGTCTGCACTGCTCACGCTGTGTTATTTCCAAATTATTGTTTGGCCCAAGCCAGAAGCAGTCACTGCTGACAGAGCTGAGCACTGTAAGATTCTTGCCATAACTGCAGCACAGGAATGGCTACTGCACTTCGGAATTTGCTTATGCCAAACTCTGGAGGTTGTGCCAGATGTAATTCTTTCTCTCCAGCAGCCAATTCTCAGGTGTGCTGGGTTTGGCTGGGCTTGAGTTTGTTTTCTTCAGAGTAGCTGGAGTGGGGCTGTGGTTTGGATTTGTGCTGGAAACTGTTGATAACACAGGAATGTTTCATTACTGTGGAGCAGGGCTTGCACAGAGACAGGGCCTCTTCTGCCCCTCACACCATGAGGAGTCCAGGGGTGCACGTGGGGCCTGGAGGGGGCACGGCCAGGAGAGCTGTCTGCAGCTGACCCGAGGGATGTCACATGCTGCAGGGGGTCATGCTCAGCACGTAGAGATGGGGGGAAAAGGAGAAAGGGAGGGAGATGTTCAGAGTGATGGTGTTTGTCTTCCCAAGTTATCCCAGCTTTTCTGGGGAGGGCTGGCCACCAGCTTGCCCATGGGAAGTGGAGACTGAATTCCTGGCTTTTGCTTTAATCTGTTACACTGTCTGTATCTCAGCCCCCAAGTTTTCTCACCTTCCAGTGGAGGGAGTGAGGAGCAGCTCTGTGGGACTGAGCTCCCAGCTGGGGTTAAACTGCACCATGGACAGTGAGGGAGAAAGAGAATTCTCTCAAACACTACTGTTGCTCATTACCCAGATTCACTGTAGGATATAGATTCCATTGAGGCTTTTAATAATTATCATAAAGGGTGTAATAAAAATGAGTCTTTGCCCTTTCACTGCTTACAAGATTTCTCTCCTGCCTCTGTGGCAGCGTGGCAGTTCTGGTCTCGCTGAGGGCCACGTTTGCTGCTGGCATCAGTCTCAGATGAATCTGTCAGCTGGAGAGCAGAGCAATTGCCTCCTGGATACAACTCCATGAAAAACTCACCATGAGGTAGATTGCTGAGGCCTAAAGAATGGGGAGGGAGCTTTTCTGTTTAAAACATTTTCCAGCGACAATTACTATTTGTTACCTTTCTTCTTAATAAACTTACTCAATGGTTTGTGTCAATAGTGTTATAAATCAAGAAATTCAAAACATTTTTATCAGACTTAATTAAAAATATCATTGAGATGTATTTTTGTAGAGGAAACATTTAAAAATAAACTTTCAGCTGTATACCTTATTTCAAAAGTTATTTCAGGGCTCTTTAATCACAGAAAGCTTCTATATTTACCCATTTATAGAGATGATAATTAGTGGACAGTAAGGTGGGGGTTGTTTTAATAAAAGTGTTTGATATAGTCTGTTTTTATATACACCTCAGTAAGATGTCATGGTGTTTTGTTCTTTTGATCTTTGCTAATAATTAGGACTGCGACCTTATGACTCAAACTTGGTCAGGTGAGGTACCCTGGCTTTCATGCTGTCACTCTACAAATATAAGAAAGTTTAAAGCTCAATAAAAAAGGCAACATGAAAAGGCAGGGGACATTTAGAAATCAAGTGGCTGTGTGTATGAGGTGTTTAATGGCATTTCTGGCACATACCTCAGATAGTTACTGGGTACTTTGACCTGCACTGTGGAGGACAAAGTTTAGGTTTATATTTTAACGAGGCTCTTCTCGTAGGACTTTTGATATCCTCAGCAACAGCAGATGTTTGTGCACAGCAGGCCTCCCTCCTTGGCCTTTGGGAAGGGGGGTTGGAGAGCAGCCTGGCCCTTCCTGGGCGAGGGGACTGGGAGTCACTGCCCCATGCTCTCTGCTCCCTGTAGACCATAGTGAAAGGCCCTTGGGCTGGGGGGCAAAGCCTGTGAGACAGCCAGAAGTGACACGGGCTTAGAACAGGTTAATTTAAATAGTTAGAAGCTCCATTTTGGCCCTAGAACAAGCACAATAGTGGGAAGCCTCAGCTGCATCAGCCCTTATTAGTCATGTGTGTGTCAAGCTCATGTGTTGGCTGAGGTGCAAAGCACGAGGCTGATGGGTCTTCAACACAGAGACGCATCCTGTGCAGAGCAAGTGGAGTTTCCCTAACTTTCTTTAGGGAGCTTTCACCATGAAGCTGAATGGCCCTGGAAATACCCTCCAACACATGTGAATGGCAGCTGCTGTCCCCAGTCCTGGCTGCTCTCAGTAAGATGCAGCAGCTAAATGGAAAGGCTGGAGCCAGCAAGGAAGGTACTGACACTGTGCAAACCTCAGGTTGCTGTGCCCAGTGCCTTACGGGGTGGGGTTATCTGGCTTCCAGAAAAGAGGGAGATGATGTGAAGATCAGAGTCAGAGACTGCATCAGGTCTCATGATGCAAAACAAAACTTGGGAACTGTTCACAAGTACGGCAGAGTATTTCCTTCTCAGATTAAATAACCAGATGGATGGGCACTATATCTGGAAATCCATTGGTTGCCTCCAAAATGTTATGTAAAACATTAGCATATATCCTCACGAGCTTTTTCTGAGTGTATGGAGTGATACCATGTTGAAGCTAATCCTTACCATCCCAGCCAATCTTTTCCCTCTAGCTAAGAATAACAGTACTGCTGAATCCAGAGGGAAGCTCTGGAGCTGCAGCCTACAGTCTCCTTTCCCAGCTGATAGAGGGCTTCCTGCATGCTCCTTCTCGTGCTCATAATTTCCTCCCTTAATCCCCACCACTGCCCCCCAGTTTAAATGTTACCTTGAGGTCTCTCTGGCTGAGAGGTGGTAGAGCACCAGCACACATTTGGACACAGGAAAGAGCCTATGAGCTTTCCACAAAAACAATGAATTGGGCTCATATTCAGACACAGAATGAGGAATTTCCTACAGCTCTTCTGGTCTCACACTTACGGGTTTGGCCAGCTGCTTCCAAAAGTAAGCATTTATATATAGAGACACTTCTCCACAAAATTCTTGTTTTTTAAAATCAAGGATAAAGGTTTATTACCTCTGCTTTAAAACTTTTTTTCCCCCAAAGATGAGGGTCTGCCGAGTCACTTCATTAATACTGTGCCTCATTCAGAAATTACACAGGGTTTAAAATTTTTATTTTTAAGTTATGCTGCCTGTAAGAAATGGCACCCACACTCAAAGCTCACACCCTGGCAGACACCCACAGCACCAAATGGTGTCTCTGGTCTAGTACCAAAAAGCCACACCTTACATCAAACTAAGATGTATCCAGAATAGTGTATTTAAAGGGGTATTTTGTTGTTGCAAAAAGGTTGGGAGGTTTTTTGGGCCACAGAGATGAACAGAGCTGAAGCACCTCTCCACTGAAAGCAGGCTGAGAGGTTGTTCAGCCTGGGGAAGAGAAGGTTCTGTGGAGACCATACCATACTGTGGCCTTTCAGTACCTAAAGGGAGCTTGTAGGAAAGGTGGAAAGAGACTTTTTGTCAAGGTCTGTAGTGACAGGACAAGGAGGAATGGTTTTAAACTGGAAGTGGGTGGGTTTAGATTCGATATTAGGAGGAAATTTTTCACTGTGAAAGTGATGAGACACAGAACAGAAAAGGTGTGGATGCCCCATTGCTGGAAGTGTTCAAGGCCAGGTTGGATGGGGCTTTGAGCAACCTGGTCTAGTGGAACTTGTCGTGGCCCATGGCAGGAAGGTTGGAACTAGAGGATGTTTAAGGTCCCTTCCAACCCAAACCATTCTGATAACATGAAGGAGTGGCCAGAAGGGAAAAGTTTTGGTTATAGTTTCAACATTATTTACAGGGTGAATTTTCTCTTTGCCTTTTTTATGGGATAGAAGAGGGTAACATTGACTCTACTTGTCCATTACACTCACAGTAAATGATACCACACAAGGTTTCATTTGATAAGGCAGAAGATGTAGCTGTCAATTTGGTCACATGAATGGCTATTCATGCAAAACCTGTATCATGAAAAAGTTCAGAGTATCCCATCTTATTCAGAAAAAGAGTGTGGGAAAACAAGGAGCACAGGTTCTGAGATGTTTTGCTGCAGTAGCACTTGGCCTTTTGGGAGGCTGGGTACATGTAGGATCTTACTCAGCAGCTCAGCAGCCACAGGTGCAGCTGGACAAACCCAGCCCAGGCTGACACTGCCTGGGCTTAAATCCCTGCAGGGAGACAGAACACAGAGCTTCAACCAAATGAGCTAAAAGGAAAAAGCCTTTCAATTACCATCAAGTTCTTCAGCTGCCAAGAGCAGGGAGGCCACAGGCAGTATCAGTGCAGTGATGTTCGAGTACAGTGCAAGTGACAAAATACAGTAGCAGTGCTTCAGGACAAGGGAGAGGCACAAGCAGGCAGCCAGGGACTGTCCAGCAGTCACTGTGCTGGCTGACAAGAACCAACACCAACCTCAGCTGGGTACTGTCCCTCCCTAGGAGGGTGCAGACAGCTTTTTTGACTCCCCCCAGACACCTTGTACCTCCTCATTTACGTGTCCCATTCCGTGGTCAGCCCTCATGTGCCATTGTTTGAAAGGATATTTGCACTCCTGCTGCTTCTTACGGGGAGGAGAAATGCAGAAAACAGTCCTCCATCTTTTTCCCCCTTGTCAGCTTGGTCTTCACCCATGAATCCTCCAGGACCTGATGTCCTGCTGGTTCTGTGTCAAGCCCATAATATTAAGAGCAGAGAAGGGCTCCTTAGGCTTCCCAGGATCAGTACAGCCTCACCACACTCCTAGTCCCACTGTCCCAAAAAGTCCTCTATGCCTGGTTGGGGTGCTGGTGGTGAGAATGCTGAGGCATTACCCTGTTTCCTTACCTGCCCTTAGTGGCCTGTCCCAATTTATGAGGACAAACTGGCCAGAAAGACAGTGTGATGTAACTGCCACCCCTGAAGGGCCAGGGTCCTGAAGTTTCTCTGAGATTCACAGCCAGCAGTCCAGAGCAAGTTAAAGTTTTGTCTTTTTTCTGCTTCTTGGAGAAAGGACAAGAAACCTTTCTCACCAGGTTTAAATACTTTCCTTGATTTGTAGCATGAACCTCAAGAAAGTTTTAAAGAATTTATTCTGAAATTCAGATGATCACCTGCTTCTTCTGCTGTTTAAAATGACTGGAGCCCAGAGACAAACTGTGACTCGGTGGGTCAGGTACTCAGCAGGACAGATGAGGGAAATCAAGGGCTTGTCTGTACTTTACTGCTCGTGAAATTACATATGCAGATGGAAACAGATTCAGCTGCTGAGATGCCAGACAAATTCACTCCAGGAAAGAGCAGAGCATGGATGTGGTCCTGCCTTCAGTGCACTGCTTCGGTAAGTGCCGAGTATCACTTGTTCACATGTTCCTGGATGTTTTGCTGCAGGTGTCAAAGCACCCCAGGGCCTCTCACCCTGCATGGCACGTGGGAGAAACCCCTCAAACCTTTTTCCTGAAATCACCCATCTCAGGCTCAGCAACAAACACAACCAACTCACCTTCCAGGGGGTGGATCCTGCTGCTTGGGTTTGGGGAACAGGCATTGACAGGTCTGGCCACGAGTTCTGAACACACCTCCAGGTCCTGAAGACTCTTTGGGCAATGCTGCCCCTCCCGTGGTGGGGCTTAGATGTGACACAGATGGCTTATACTGAGGTTTACACTGTGGTTCTATGCCTTTTACTGGGGGATTTTGAGAATTTAATGGCCAGGAGGCAAAGTGCCCAGCGAGGGTCGGGTGACCTGGCTGGGAATCGCGTGTCTTTTTTGGAGTAACACATGATGGGCATTAAATAGGCATGTTCAGGCTCGTGCAGTGGCATGCCAACACTGGCTGACCTTTGGGGTAAGGACTTCGGTGAGCTCCAAGTGTAACACAGCTCTGCATGCAAACAGTTAAATGAGTGCTTTCCAAGACAAATAATAATTTTATGACTACAATTTTATGACTAACCCCTTTCAGCAGAGCAAGGGGAGAGACAGTTGATATCAGACTGCCTCTCATTTCTGAACTACCTTCCCATGCCTCATGGACACACTCCTCTACACTTCATGCAGAGAAAAAGGGCCCAGGAGCACCACGTTCCCTGCTGGGCAGCCAGGACAGGCCAGGGGCAGGTGGTGCAGAGCAACACGAATAGACTCCAGTGCTAGAAGGCAAAAAATAACATGTGAAAAGGGTTTGGGGCATATTATTTCTTTGACGAAGTGGAAAAAAGAAAAGCAACTATATCTTGTGTAGCTGTCAAGTTCAGTGGTTAATGCTGGTGTAGATAGAGGTTGTGTGATCAATCCTCTGAAGAGAAAGGAAATCAAGTTTATTTAAACATAACACATCTGGCAGCGCTAGAGTTAAAAGCAAAGCCTCTCCAAGCCAAACCTTACCTGCCAGATGTAAAACCTCACCTGCCAGGCACCGCACACTTACCCTGATCCCACAAGCCTTCCCACGAGGAGCTTACATCCAAAGGGAGAGCATGTACCAGCCTTGTTCCCAGCTACTTATGTTAAAACAGATACCCCTGTGATAAACAGCTGCGGTCCTGCAACAGCTGCGCTGGCGGCAGATGGAGTGCTGCCCGGAGAGGGGCAGCAGGCCCGGCATGACCGGCACGTCCCCGCGGTCCCCAGAAAGCCACTCCGGGCGAGCGGCACCGCGCTCCGCAGGGCACAGTTCCCTGCCAGCAGCGTCAGCTGAGCGCCGGGCTGCAAAGTTAGCGCCCGGGATAGTCCTGTCTTAAATATAGAAGGGTCTTCTGGAAGATAAATAAATAAGTAAATTTTAGGGCATTTTGTTGCGTGTTTCTTTAGTAATTCAGTCAGTGGAGCACCTGGGGGTGAAGCCAGGGTTTGAGAAACTCTTATGTAACTAGAAAAACTTATCTTTTAGCTGAAAGTTCAGCTATTTTCTGTTCTCCGATACTTGCCAATTTAGGAATAGTAGTTTGTGGGATGCAAGGGGGGCGGGGGTCGACAACAAACATAATTACTTAATGTAAGGTTTTTAAAGAGGCATAACTTCATGCAGACAGCTAAACATGCCTCAGAGATTCCCTTTCCCACCGGAGTGTCCTGCCAGAAGAAATCCAAGTGGCCACCCTCTCCCTGGAGCCGGGGATTTCTCGGGTGAAGGATTTCGCCCGTGCTGCAGCGAAGGGAGATGAGCCTCGGGAGGGCGCTCGGGTGATGCACAGAGACACGCGTGGGGCAGGCAGCATCTTCTCCGTATCGCTCCATCCTAGGCGCCGCTGGGGAAGCGCGTGGGGGGATGCAGCGTGGTGCTGGTGGCGGCGGCGGGGTAAAATAGGCTTTTTCAGACAGCTTTTCTGCTAGCCCGCGTGGAAAAGGGAAAATTAACGCTCGGCCGCGGGGATGGAGTGCCGGTACCGGCGCCGGGACAGCGCTCCCCTGGGACGGGACGGTGCGGAGAGGGCGGCAGGCGCCCGAATGCTTGGCGGGGGCACATCGGACCGCGGCCAGCCTCGGCCGGGAGGTGGCAGCTCGCAGCGGCGGCAGCCCTGCCTCGGCGGCCGCGCACCCCACCCGCTCCCGCCCCCGGGTCCCCGGGGGTGCCGGGAACAGTCGTTCCCCGTCATTGGGGCAGGAGGCGGGGCCCGCGCCGTATAAGAAGGGACCGAGCGGGCGTTTCACTCCCAGGTCCTGAGACGCCTCGTCCCATCCCCGCCTCCCACCGCTGCTCACGGCGTGACCCGAGCCCGGATCGGCCCCCTCGGGGAGGCGACGGCGGGGCTACAGCGGCAGCGCCGGTGTCACCGAGCGGCAGCAGCGCCAGCGGTGCGAGCAGCGGCAGCAGCCCCGCTCCCACCTGCCCGCGGCAGAGGCTGGAGCTGCGACCGTCGCGGAGCGGCGTTTGGTGCCCGCGCTCCGGAGCCCCCGCGCCGCGGCCGTGCGGTGCCGCGTCCCGCTCGCCCATGAGCGCCGCCGCTCTCTACAGCCTGGACTCCCCGGCATGTTATAAGAGCTGGTGCCTGGAGCCCGCCAACTTCTACGACGCCAAGGTGGGCAGCGGCGGCGGGCCGGGTCCCGCCTGCAAGCCGGGGGCCCGCGGCGGCTGCGGGATGAGCGGCGAGGAGGCGGGGGGCGGCCTGGGGGGCAGCGGCACCAACCTGGCCGAGCTGAGCGCCGCCGCCCCGGCCATGTACGAGGACGAGAGCGCCATCGACTTCAGCTCCTACATTGACTCCATGTCCGCCGTGCCCAACCTGGAGCTCTGCAACGACGAGCTCTTCGCCGACCTCTTCAACAGCAACCACAAGCCCGAGCGGGGCGGGGAATACGGCGAGTACTTGCCACCGGGCGGCGGCGCCGGCCGCGACCCCGCCAAGGACCTCGGCGCTGCCATGACCACCCTGCTGGGCTCCGAGCCCCGCACCGCCTCCTCCTCCTCCTCCTCCTCTTCCTCCTCCTCCTTCTCCTCCCGCGGCGCTCTGAAGCAGGAGCCGGACTGGAGCGACAGCGACCTCTCCTCCTCGCTGCTGCCCTCGCAAATCGCCACCTGCGCCCAGACCATCATGAACCTGAGCGGGCAGCCCACGCCGCCCACGTCCCCCGAGCCGCCGGGCAGCAGCTCCCCGTCCAGCTGCAGCACTCGCTCGCCGGGCCCCGCCGCCGCCGTGCCCGGGCCGGCGCAGGGCGTCCCGCAGCTCCCCGCAGCCGCCGGGGGCAAGGAGCGGGGCGGCAAGAAGTGCGTGGACAGGTTTAGCCCCGAGTACAGGCAGCGCCGGGAGCGCAACAACATCGCCGTGCGCAAGAGCCGCGACAAGGCGAAGCGGCGCAACCAGGAGATGCAGCAGAAGCTGCTGGAGCTCTCGGCCGAGAACGAGAAGCTGCACAAGAAGATCGAGCAGCTCACCCGGGACTTGACCAGCCTCCGGCACTTCTTCAAGCAGCTGCCCAGCGCCTCCTTCCTGCAGCCCGGCTCGGGCACCGACTGCCGGTAACCGGGGGGGAGCGGGACGGAGAGACGGACTCCGGGAGACGGTGGATAAATACCTCAGAGGGCCGTGCCGAGCCTGGCCGGGCCGTGCCGCGGCGCCCCGGGCCGGGCCGGGCGCGGCAGGAGGCGCGGAGCCGCGGCGGGACCTGCCGGCCCGCGGCCGAGCT
>VZRF01013468.1:616510-819840 GCA_013396875.1 Vireo altiloquus
GGTCTTTCACCACGAAACTTGCGAAAAAGGGAAAAAAAGCTAAATATATATATATTTTTTTTTTTCTTCTCTCCCCTTAAATTATTTTTGTAATGGTAGTTTTCGTCTTTTCTACAATTTACTCATACCGATGCAGCTATGGTACATCTGTTAAAATGATTCAAAATCCCATGTATTTTAGACAGTAGGATGGAAAAAAAAAAAAAGACTGAGCATGCTCAACCTTTTATATCAATTTTTACAGCATTTCTAAGAATAAAGAAAAGCATTTTAAATCAACCCTGCTCTCGTTTGCTCTGTGTCGTGACAGCAACGGGGGCTGGTGGCGGGGAAAGCTGAGCTGCCCGGGAGGGGGCTGAACACGGGAGGGGAACACGGCGGGGGGGTCCCAGCGGCCGAGACGGGAGGTGAGGGCAAGCGAGGGGCGCTACGCTATCTCCCAAAGCATCCGGAGAGCGATGCAGGGGTGGGAAGAACAGTGAGACCCCTTGGCCTTGGCGGGTGCGAAGGCTGCTCCCCCCGGAGCCGCATCGCTGAGCCCGAGTGCTGAGTCAGGGGTTGCCGTGGCGCTGGTGGGACCGAGCAGCTGCACAGCGAGGCTGCTCCGTGACCAGGACTCTGCCAGAAACACTGTAGTCCACGTCTAAAAAAAAAAAAAAACGAAAGTATATAGGACTACTAGAATGCCATTAAAAGAATACCATCGGTAAAAATTCCTGTTGAAAAACTTCCAAGGGCTTTCCATTCCAGATAATGTAAAGCTGCACCTACACTAACGTGTTCGGAGCTGGGAATGTCCCAGCGCTAGTGAGTCCCAGAGGTGTTGATGCCCCCTCAGGCCCAGTGTAGGCTGCTGAACTGCGGGAGCTGGGCATGATCCCGGCTAGTGAAAGTGAGAGTGAGCAACCACTGCTCATCGCAGAGCGGTCACAAAGACTTTCATTGATCCCTGCTAGTGACAGGGAGAGCAGCAAGGCTGCTCCTCATCGCTGAGTGAGTGAACAGATCACAGAAGATCAGGCAACTTAACTAAATTTCGGTAGTGCAGGGTTAGAGCACCCACAGCATCTCCAGAGCACTGGCAGAAAAATGGCCTGACACAACAAGCACCTCCAGCTTTCTCAGAGACTCAAGTCTTAAATGGTTTTGAAGGGGCAACCCCAGCCTCGCATACAGACCAGTATCCTCACAGGAATGGCCTGCCATCTCCTTTTTCCTTACAGGGAGCCAGGTAAGAGACTGAAATGCTTGGAGGAGGGGGAAAAAAAAGGGGGAATTCAAAAGCTGGGTCATTCCATTAGTAATTGTGACATCCGTAAGACTTTTCCCTGTTGGCCTGAGCCGCAGAAATGACCAGTGTGGCAAGTTTCATGTTCCTTTTCCGCTGGTTAATCACACATGGGACTTGTGCAGAACCACTCGTTCCTCCTCTGACCTGTAAGGGGCTTTTAAACACTGAGAAAGAGTAAGGGGGGAAAAAAACATCCAGTTTCTAATTCTTATACTAATTCCTGCAATGCACACACAGAGGAAGATTTTGGCATTTATCTGCTCTGTAGTCTCCACGGTCTGGGTGAGGATAGTTGCGTGGCCTACAATGCAGTTTGCTCCTTACTTGTAAAAGAAACTATAATGAAACACCCGCTTTGTGGGAAGCTACAGATAACACAGCACTCCTATGCTGAGAGACCAATTAGCTGTAAAACATTAACTTTATATGTGCTTGACACTTCAAAATATAAGCTTTGTTCAAATCTCGTTTTTATAACTATTGCAAGGTGCTAACAACTCAGAATTCACGCACCACGCAGGTCTGGAACCCACTGATCAAACTCAGCTTAAACCAACATTTGCTGCCCACAGCAAAGTATTTATTTCAAAAAATATCAGTAAAATATTTTCCATTGACATGTAATAAATACAGTATTATTTAAAAAAAATCACAACCATTCACAACTTCCAGAACAATATGTTTTACATTACGTAACAGCAAACACAACAAAGAACTGTATTCTTAGATTCTGCACTGATCAGAAAAAGAAGAGTTCAGAAAGTTGAACAATATATGGATATTTTTTCAGTGTTAGCACAATGTGCTTTATAAATCACAGTTTTAATAAACTATCTCAATGCTTATCATACTTGCATTATACATTATCTGTGGCACTAGTTAACAGATAATCACATTACAAAGTCCACAGATACTATAATAGCTGACTAGAGTTCAACTCTGTCTTGCTGCAGCTTCCAGAAGAGCAATTTCCTCCAGTGCAACAGAGTTGGGATGACTGGTTACAGAGTGGACGAAGCAGTTCAATAACCCCACCTCCTTTCCCAGCACGCTCTGCACTTCGTAAGTCTGCAGGAATAAAAGCATGGTGAGTAAAACAAACAGTGCTGGACATTCTGTTCTAGGCAGCATTCAGCTGGGAAGATGCAACATGCAAGATCCTCTTCCAAGAGACAATTTTTTTTAAGGACTCGAAAATCGCATTAGAACTAAGGGAAAGAATGAATACATTAGATTTTCAATAATTAGATCACACTCCTGCCTAAATTGCTGCTTCCCTAACAGGCTTTAAAAATGAGCTGTTTAAAAAATAAAAAAGTTACTGTGACTTTCAACTCAGTTTTGCTGAAGCATAACCTACACATGCTCCCCTTATCTACGTTTCTGATACTTGCAGGACTTCACGTGTGCTGGCAATGTGTATATACAGACTATATATTGATTACCTGTGCTAACTGATCCACTAAGGGAAAAACCATTTTGTAACACTTCTTACTCTCCTCCCTCTCCCCCTTTTAACTTTTTGTTATTCATGTATTACCATCACCAGCACCTACACAGTCCCTCCTGTTTAATGATCTGACTGGCATTTCACCCACGAGTTGTAGAGGTGGGTGAAATTTGTAGAGGCTGTATAGAGGAGAAGGATGCAAGGCTGTCACAGCTTCACAAAGAGGAGACAGCATGTTAACACAAGAACTGGTAACACTCACAGCTGATACTTCCCTCGGGAGGGTCTCTCAGCTGGCAGGTTCACATCCATTTCTTCCCTCAATGGGCCCTGTGCCCCTGCTGTGCTACGCTCTGCCTCTGTGCTATGCTTCTGTACAGGTATGTGAGACCCACGGCGTTGCCTGGTTCAAGGCATAAACAATCTTTTTCCTTTTTTTTTTCCCTAGATTATTTTTACCCCAGACCGGTTCTGCAGTCCAGTTCACTGTGCAGCTGCACAAACAACTCTACTGGTGGAACAGAAGGGCTGCCACAAGGTGAGGAACAAGTGGCCAGGGCCAGTGACGGCCAAAACCAACCTCCCTGCCAAAAGAATTGATTACAAAGCTACACCCTTAGAAACTTTAGCCGCACTGGCAAAAAAAATGCCACCTCAAGTGGTATTTCTTGTGACTAATCTTTATCCCTGTATTTCAGCCGGGGAAGAAAAAAAATCTGAGTTGCCAGACTTCTAAATACTGGCATGATATGCACTGAAACATGAAAAAGAGATTGTTGGAATTCTAATAACTCAAAAAAATAACTATTTTTTGCCAGTCTGTCACCAAACCAGACACATCCTGTAAAACTCAGCAAGACTTTACTGCTATTAGAGGAGCAAACACATTTTTGAAATTTCTTGTATCTCTTTGCTTAAATGAAATGTACACCCTCCAGCATAAAAAAACCCCCCTTACTATTTCACAGTAACTTTCCACTTCAAATATTGCCCACAAATCCCACTAAAACCATGGAGCATGTAATAGGAAAATGCTGGAAAACTTGTAAGACAGGGAAAGCAAACTGACCCCAATACACATCACCTAACTGAAGGTATTTAACTGGGATGATTAAACGAGACAACAAACTGACCTTTGCTCCCTTCCACGTGCAAGGGAGAGGGAAAATCTTGGAATCCTAATTGGACTTAATGAGGCTCTGAAGGTGCCGCTCCTTCGCTGCCGACCATGCAGCAGCCAATGCCAGGCAGGCTCCTACCCCGGGGCTGCCCTCAGCCCATGATAAATCTGGGTCACTGTGCCAAGTGTCAGGGTTCTTCTGATATCTCAGATTAAAGGAATAACTCCTTCGTGATTACATAAACTGTACTTTAGCCCATGGATCTCCAAGGCTTATGTGTGTTTCATTCATGCAATTATAAAGTCCTATCTTAAAAGCATTTTGCAATTTCTTCTGCTACTTCCACCTGCCAGTACTTTCGGTGTTGTGCTGGTTGTGGTTTGTAGGATTTAGAAGACTGGACCCAAAAGGTGGGACGCTTGGAGGGTATCTTTTCTGTCTTTGGATCCTCAGCCAGAGAGAGGAACAAAGTCCAGCACTGCCCATGGCAGCTCCGAGTGCCTGGACATGGTGCTGTTTGCAGGTGGCTCTACAGATGCACAGCTGAGCTGAAGCCACACAGCCCACCTGCAGCATCCCCCTTCTGAAAAGGAGGGTGTGAGTCTGATGAGACAGCAGGGCAGCCATTTGGAAGGTGGGATTGCCAAAGGGCAAAGCCCATTCAAATGACAGACTGGACACGGGAAAAAAAAATCATTTCACTTGTAGTGAAACCTCCTACCACTCCTAGTGCAGTTCTGAACTGCCTGGAAAATGGGAATCTCCATCACTGGAGATTTTCAAGAGCCTGCCACCAAAAGTCATGGCTAACCTGCCAACACATTAGTACTCTGCCTTTACATTAAGTACTGTAGTTTAACATTCTTTGGTCAGCATTCATTATACCTACCCCATCCTCACTGGCAGAGGACATCAGGAGAGAAGAGATTGTCCTTTGCAGCAGCTGGAATGAGAAAATTCACAGGTTTTGTACAAGACAAAAATCTGAAGTGTGCCAAGAGGTTCTGTTTGCAGTCACGTAGAACCAAAATTTATCATTTTAGTATCAAACAGTTTTGTTTCTCTGGCCAAGAAAGCAGAGGTGACACTAAAGATGTTCAGAATGGAAGTCTAAAAATATACATTCCTTTTAGACTGTGTAGACTGAGGTTTCCCAAGGCCCAACCTAACAAATCCCTCCATGTGGGCTGTAGAACAGTTTGCAGACCTCAGGGTGAACTCAATGACTGTATTATTTGAGCACGATCTGGGAATGGGGTTCTTAGCCCAATAATATACAAGTTTAGTATTAAATTAAATTATGGGATAGTCTTACATATTTTAATTTGTCTTCTGACAGAACTGTTCATAAAAGTGTGGCATAGAGCACCTGTGGGTCTACACATCTAGCCTCACTATACCCAGTACACCCACTCTTATATCATGCCATACCTTTACTTTTACTGTACTTTGAGATCGGGATGGACAACTCAGGAAGACTTCCAGCTGCATTTTCAAAACTGGTGTTGTGACAACTTCAGAGCACTGTGTGCAATATAGTAATTCCCTGAAACACACAAAATAACAATGGAAAAAACACAGAGAAATGGACATGCTGTCAGTCATAAATCAAAAGAAATGAAACCTCAATCAGTTTATTGTCTAAAATACATTGCTGGTAGTCCTTTAGTAGCAAAGCCCTGGTAGAGATTCATTTGATAATAGCAAATAGAACTCTTCTGTTGGCAGTAACTCTCTTAGAGGACCTCTTCTCTCTTCTGGCAAAAGGATCTTCCTTTTATAATTTCTGGCAGCATAGAGAGAGGTTGCTATTTATAGTCCTCCCCCTTAAGCAAATATTAATCTCATAACCTCCTAAAAGTTATGGCAAAAGAAAATTTGTAGTATAGATTTGGCCGAAGTGACTTATTGACTTAGGCCCTCATTCAGCAAACGTTCAATGTTTTCAGTGCACACTTAAGTCATGCACAAAATTAGGCTCAGCTATAAGTCGTTCTTGGAAGCTCTTCTTAAATAAATATCGATACTTCATTTGTTCTCCAAATGAAGCAAAAGTGTCCTTCACAGGTGAGATACTTTTTAAATTGGACTACACTACTATGTGAACACAGACACATCTTTATTTTTCACATCACAGTATAATACAGGACACCTGGTTTTGATTTTCAGCCTTTCTCCCCCCAAGGACTATATGTAACAAAGCATGAAGGGCAAATCTTCTCATATTTAGGAAAATGTTATCTATTTCAATAAGACCAACCCAACTTCTCTGTATGTTTTTTGTAAAGCTTTTTCAGTAGAAAGAACTCCTTCCTTCCTTCCTTCCTCCCTTCCTCCCTTCCTCCCTTCCTTCCATCCTTTGGGCTTCTATTCCACCAGATATCTCACTCTGCAAGCACAAGTTGGCTAGGCAGATGCAGGGGAGGCTTTCCAAAGGTTCAGCATTTCAGGTGGCGACAGGTCCTGTAGGATCAGTCCTCACATTCAGGAGAGACATTCTGCCAGAGTTATTCAACATCCTTTTTAGAAAGGTGACTAATTTAATAGGTCTGAAATGCAACTCTTTCATACTTAGATAATTGCAGCAGAGATCAGAGTCCAGTATAAAATGAAGTGACTTGGGGGTACACAGATTAACAAGGCAAGATACACAAACACATGTACCTACTTTTAAAGGAACTTAAAATCAGACCTGTGGTTTATGTGTATATTTATTAAAAGTAATTTTAAAATGCAGTGGGCTATGAAACCTTTATAAGCAAGAATGGTTTAAAAAAAAGTAGTAACTGCAAAATCAAACAATTTCATATCAACTTGTATCTTTCTTAATAAATTAATGTAACCTTGCAGGTTTTATCAGTTCATCAGCAATAAAAATACTACGTCTTAGTTCTAGGAAGGAGCAAAGTGCAGCCTGTGCCTGCAGGAATCATTGCATCACCTACTGCTGTTATGGCTACATCTACAAAACACCTGGAGTGCTCTGGAGCATGCTGACTCTCACCTGTCCTGGGGACACAGTTCCAACTTTCCATTGCCACATCTGTCGCATATAGGCCAGGAGAAAGCAGTGCTCTCATTAACTCCAACAACAGTACCTGCAGAACATGGAATTCTTACCAAATGCTAATGTTAGGCCGGCAAACACAGTCACTCTTGGCCTCACGGCATGTTTGAGCCTTCCTGACCCACAGCTTAAGACTTGTCAGAGCAAGAATCAGCTCTTCCAACAATCTCACTCCCTTTCTCCTTCGTCCCTCCAACAAGGGATGAAAGTACAGCAGTGTTACATCCTAAAAACACCAGAAAGTAGATAATTGACAATTAACTTTCCAAACAGGCTCGGTTCTTCTGGTTTGGATTTTATTGCTTTTTTTGATTTGTTTTTGCTTGTTTGCTTTCTTTCTGGTCCTCTGATGTTTTCTTGGCAATAAACTGATATAAAAATTATCAGATTGAACAGCTTGATATTGATATTTAGAAAATACAAACCAATAAGAAGCCCCAATCCCTTTTGAAAACAACAATGCAGATTAAATTCCACTAACAATGGAGTTATTCTTCATTTATACTGATTTAACAGAGATTAGATCTGGCTCACAGTCTTAAGTGTGTGCGTAAGAAGGGAATGCCAAAGATACTTTGGACTAATAAAAAGGGCCTCGCTAGTTTTGGCAAGAAAAAATATATTCAGAATTTTATGAGAAGCCAATAAAGAGTGTATTATATTTTATGGTAACAATATGCTGAAATTATGAGCATTATTTATAGAGAAAAATATTCACCTGTAAGAATGAAATTACACTAAAATAAAACCTCACTACTACAACAGAACTACAGACTAAAAAATCCAGCCTCTATTGAGCAAGAATATCACAGTTCTATACCACATTCAATAGAAGAAAGCCTTGGAGACTATGGAGCATTTACAGTGTCTGGACTGTTAAACAGGGTGTTAATCCCTTGCTTTTCTGGTTTTCCCGGGGCAAGGAGGGAGCTACACTTAAACAACAAAACTGTAATTTTCTTCGGGAATTCAAAGGACATCGAGTCTGAAGATCTGGAAAGTTGCTTCTCAAATACAACATTTATGACCCAATTTCTAAGCGTACAACAAACCAGCAAGCATCTCACTGACAGAATAAGCTATTCTATTTAACCACTTCAACTCTTAGAGGAATAATTTTGATTCTTCAGTGTTTGTGATAAACTGGGAGTTTCCATGGGTATGTTTCTCTTTGAATGATGTGAATGCTGAATGGACTTAAATCCAGTTGGTGGCCAGTCACCAGCTGTGTTCCCCAAGGCTCAGTATTGGGGCTAGTTCTGTTTAATATCTTTATCAATAATCTGGATCGAGTCCACCCTCAGTTTGCAGATGACACCAAGTTGTGTGGGAGTGTTGATCTGCTGGAGGGCAGGAAGGCTCTGCAGAGGGGTCTGGACAGGCTGCAGCAGTGGGCTGAGGCCAGTGATAATGAGGTTCAACAAGGCCAAATGCCTCATCCTACACCTGGGTCACAGCAACCCCAGGCAGCGCCACAGGCTGGGGGAAGAGGGGCTGGAAAGTGCTCAGTGGAAAAGGACCTGGAGTGTTGGTCAACAGGATATGAGCCAGCCTAAGCCCAGGTGGCATCCTGGCCAGTATCAGCAACAGTGTGGCCAGCAAGACAGAGTAAGGGATCATCCCCCTGTACTCAGCACTGGTGGGGCCACACCTCAAGGGCTGTGTCCAGTTCTGGGCCCCTCACTCCAGTGAAGACATTGAGGTGCTGGAGCAGGCCCAGAGAAGGGCAACGGAGCTGATGAAGGGGAGCTGGGGTTCTTCAGCCTGGAGAAAAGGAGGCTCAGGGGTTATCTTCTTGCTCTCTACAACTGCCTGAAAGGAGTCTGTAACCAGACAGGGGTCAACCTCTTCTCCCAGGTAACAAGTGACAGGATGAGAGGAAATGGCCTAAAGTCATGCCAAGAGAGTTTTAGATTGGCTATTAGAAAGAATTTCTTCATTGAAAGGCTGGTCAAGCATTGGAACAGCTGCCCAGGGAGTGGGCACAGATGGAGTCCCCATGCCTGGAGGTATTTAAAAGACATGCAGGTGTGGCACGTGGGGACATGGTTCAGTGGTGGACTTGGCAGTGGGGGTTAACAGTTAGACTTGATGATCTTAAAGATCCTTTCCAACCTAAATGATTCTATGATTCTTGTTTATCAAAAAGCTACCAGTTAGCTTTCTGAGTATGTTTCCTTCTTCATTAAAAAATTGTTTTAAAACCAAAACAAATCCCCTTTTTCTCTCTGACTTTTTGCTTTCTCTCAGTTGTGTTCCATATTCCAACTGCAAGATGCCAGTGCTCAAGTAACGAAAGTACATGTGAAGAAAATCAATCAGGATCATACTGATGAGATTTTGTCTAGTGAAGAACATTATTTTGACAACAATGTAGAGTTCCCTTGAGAAAACCACCAGACATCACTGAAGTCAGAACAACTCAAAGCAGCAACAGGTGTAATAATCGAGCCACAGTCTTGTGCATCCTATATGCACAATGATTTCTCAAGTTTAAAAGCTGCTGAACTGCTGCACATAATTTTCAAGATTCTAGATTTTGCTTGACATCCAAAAACCATTTGGATATTTTCCCAAGATCCTTCTTTTAAATGGAAATGTACATGGCCAAAATTCAATTTTTATTGAATTCTAGTCTATTTTTAAGGGTTGTGGCTGGAATCATTAAGAAGAGATTGACAATAGTACAATACCTGGAAAACCAGGTCTCCCATGTGGAATGCAAACGGACACTCTGGTTGAAACATTAAAAAATTGAGGTGTTGTTTTGGATTTTTTTTCCCCCAATCAATTACCCTTATTAATGGGACAGGAAAGCCAAAAATTCAACCAAAAAAGGAAACCTAGGTAAACTGACTGACCTCATTTCAGTCACACTGTTAAACAGAAAACTGAAAAAAACCCATACCCCTGAGTAAAAGCTTAAATATGAAAATATCCAACGTCAAAATTCAATCACTGTTGGTGAGTCATATACTAGGCAAATATCATTAATCAAGTAATATTCCCACATATCATATGTGGTATAGACTAAGCAGAATTTGCTCAAAGCATGATTAAGAGGAAAACCAGTTTTATGCCCTATGACCTACCAACATTTAAGTCATTGTGACTGTTACTATAGAGCAAAAAGAGGTTAGAAACTACCTTGCAATGCATAGTGATAAGAAAACAAACCTATTAAACCCTAAGATCACAGGTGAAAACCACAGAGTCATTTTGCAATGAAGAATAAACTTTTCACAAGAAAGCAACCACAGGTTTTCACTCATCTGTTGAAGAGCAACACACTCCATTATGCCAGAGCTGATACAACTGGACATGCACAAAACAAGGATTTCTGACAAACTCATTGCATCCTCTTGGACTGGAACATTGTCTATTTTGATGGGGAAGGAACCTCTGAAGAACATCCAGTCTAGAGTTGTAAGAAGTTGTTCAGGGCCCAGCTGTAAGTAGCAGCTTGGACTGCAGGAATTTCAGAGGTTCCTTCCAAAGGAGCAGGAAGGCACATTCCTTCAAGAAGGGTAGAGAAAGCCTTTGCAGCCTCTTTGTTAGGTGGGAGGATGCCAGAGTGCAACACACATAGGTGACCAAAAGTACAGGAAGTGAAAGGATGCACAAAGAGAAAGAATGAATGAAATAATACTGCTTCTCACTGAAAGCCAGACTAGCAGCTCTCCCACTTAGGAGATAAGAGAGAGTGACTGAATTTTAGAGATGATACATGCATTACTCCACCAAAAGTATAACCTCCTACTGACAAAGTAGGGTCAATGCTATTAGTTTCACTAGGTCAGCACAAAGATGTAAGCACTAAGTGAAATCCAAAACAGCGACTGTATCTCTTGAATGCTATTAAATTATTTCAGAACACACAAAAGTGAGAGTTGTCATCTACATATTGCAGCAGCATAGGTATAAAGAAGATACTTTATATTCTATGTTGGTATGCAGGTGTGGGAACATACTGGTAACAGCTACCCTGCACAAATTCCAGATTAAACAAGACATGGTTGTAGGATTAATTTCTCCTTTTGTCATTCTTCTATCTGTAATACAGAACAGGCAAAGCATGACATCTCCCATGTGTGTAAAGTAAGTACTTGTTTACACAACAGATCACAAAGGTGTACTTTCTTTGCTCTGCTGGAAAAAGAAAGGACAGAGAAAAGCGTCCTTTATCCTACTATGCACACGGTCAACAAGAAAAAAGAACACAGGCACTTCTCGTACTTATAAAATTAACAGCAGAGAAGTGACAATTCTTAGCATAACTACTGGAGGGGTTAAAAAAAAGAAAAGTTATAAAACATTTCACACCCACTAACAGAAATATCTTTCAAGCAGCTGTATCAATGCAAGACGTACATAACAACCAAGGCTTTGAGTGAAGAGCCTCTAGTTTGGTTTTCATCATGCACTGTCCAACATTTGTCACTGCAAGGTGCTCAGTAATTAAGCACAGAGGCATTGCTAAGTTGTGGCTCTACCATAGCAGCAGGTATGTTAAGTAAAGGCTTTGCTTGGTGTCAAACTGTCTTCTCAGTCCATCATAATATAGCTGAAGAATTAATCTGAAAACAATTATTTGTTGTAATTTTAAAGTCAATTTCAAATGCTCCAGTGAATACTTGAAGGTGTAAATGCAAAACTGTATCAAGAATTTTCTGGAATAATAGGAGTTAAATTAAGGAAGTAAATAGCCTTCAGGAGTTGCTGGGCTTTTATGGACTTTTTCCTATAGGCACTGTACAACTGGGAGGTTTAAGAAGCTATCTGGACAAAGCATTAGAAAATACACAGTAGAGAATGTTTCTGCATGATTTGGAAACACTAGAGAAAATGTAGTAAGAAATGTTTCTGCATGGTTAGTGGTAAGACCAAGATACTAGACAAAGCTATGCTCCTAAGTGGCTGGTGAGCAAATACTGGCCACATTATGCTAAATTACTATGGTAAAATAATAAATTGTCCTACTGCAACAAAGCTCCAGGGAAATCAGTCACTAATCCCTACCATTCAAGATCTGGGTAACATATCTTATCCATCTGCCTAAAAAATATTGGTATAACTCACTGTTGCCAACATCAACAAGGTTGGTGTGAACAGAAGGCTCCTGAAAGAAGACAGTGAAAGAAGGAATATAATGAAACAGATTGTGCACTAAACATTTATTCTGGGGTATGAGTGAGTGGGAGCAGAGCTTGGCCAGCAAAAGGCAAACAGAGCCCACAAAGAAGCATAAAATCTTAAATATCCTAATGACCCACAGCAATGCCATGCTTTTTTTATCCCTCCACGCTGTTTGTGCAAGAAATCAATATAAAGACACAAAAGATTAAAGTGAGCACAAATAATTAACCACATTCATTTCAAGCAAGGCCATACAAACCTCTCAGAGCACAAATGGAGTTGGCCTGTGTAGTAGAATCCAGCTCATCGAGTCTGACAGGGCCAGTCAGCTCACTGAGGTCAGCACCAGCAGCCGAGCACAAAAGAGGCTTTTGTAATAAGAGAACAGTACGTTCAACACAAATAATCCTACCTGCCAAAAAAGACATTTCAACTCAGTACAGTAACAAGGAAAAAGGTGACCACGTTAATTGTCACGGCCAATAAAGACAACAATCTCTGCCAGCTACCAAACAGATGAATAGACTCCATCAGGTTTTCTCAATGACAAAATATTTTGCTTTCAGCGATACATGCACCATGCTCTTGTCACACTTTGCAACTCCTGGGGAGAAAAAGAAATCTGAATTTGAAGAAAAAGAAATTTAAAAATTTGAACATGGCAGAAGAGTCTGATGTCACCCAGACTGCATCACATCTCGCTCCCTGAAAACAGTCTTTTTCTTGGTAATAAGCTTGGGTACCCCTTCAGGTGGTCCTACTTTGCTTCAAAGACTACAAAGAGTAGATGCACACAACACTTTATTCTCTAGAGCAGAGATTTTTGCTTCAGGACACACAGCCTTTTGCATACCTTGGTACTTCCAGTTCACTCACATTTTGGAAGTGACTGAAGGCGTAAGATGTGAACTACCCCTGCAGTCACCATACAGAACCAAGCTCGAACCTTAAAAAAGAGTGACTAAAAATGAAAGTAAAGTGAACAACCATAATTTCATGAACTGTATGGGAGCGAAGATTCACAGCTAAGATGGTTTAGAAGAGCTTCTAAAACTTCTCTAAGGACAGGCAAGTTTTTTAATATTTTTGAGCCTTCTGTCAGCTCACAAATTTGATTGACACTGGTCATCAGATTCAACAGTCATCAGAGAAGACTTGACAGTAGTATTGGTGGACAACAGTACTGAATTTCTCACTCACTTTGGAGGTCAAGTCATAAATACAAAAAAAAGAAGCCTTACAGGAAAGCTCTAATTACAACCCCTTTCAAATTTCTCATCCCAAACTTGCAAAGTCTTCATCTGATAATAAAAGTCTCTGGAGGTCATGTGTTGTGGTATCAGAGATAAGGGACTTTTTCTGTGGGACTCCAACTGCTTCAAAGCCATGTGCAGAGCTTACCATTTCCCCACAGAGCATCCTTGAAGAAGACAAGTTGTGAGCCAGAACTGAGGGCTTCTCCAGTTTCCATACTGAGAACACATGATGCAGTGACTGACACAGCAACAACTTTTGGAATCCCAGGAACCGCATTTTGCAGTGTGGAGTCAGTCACAAAAAACAAAATATCTCTTTGGTCTATAGGAACATTGTGTTTTGTCTATGATTAGAAAAAAAAACAAGATACAAAATTGGAATGCAATTGTTAATTTTTTTAGTAGAAGCAAAGACTAAACATCTTCATATTTAAATAACTCATAAAACTGACAGAAATTATTACATTTAGGGCTTGTACAGGATAATAAGTCAAAGCTTTACTAGAATTTTTTGGTATTCCTTACTTCAGATACAAACCTTAAAATCTCTACCTTAAATTAACTTTTCAAGGTTGACTCTCTTGACTCTTGGCTTTACCTCAATCAACTATCATGCTTTATCATAATTTTATTGGACTGTACATGGAATTAGAAAATATATTGTCTAAAAAAATAGGTATTATATATTTATATTGTATATATGGCATATATAAAAAGTCTATTGGATGGTTTTATCAAGACTTACACACTTTTTGTCTTAAAAAAAATAAGGAAAGGTAATTTCTACTACAAATATTATTCTTCTGTGGGCACGTTTTCTAGGTGCTATTATCAGATTCCCAAGCATAACCAAGTTGCAAAGTGGAGCTTTTTCTTTCAGTTGAACAAATATCCCTAAATATTCCAATGATGCATAAAGTTAAGGAAGTAGATAACTCCTTAGTAAGAGACATATGAATCTGCAGTGACGGTGTAAGTCTTCTGCCCCAGACAGGTATAAAAATATCATATCACAGCATATTTCATATTTACCAGTGCAAGGAACTTTCAAATTTTTGGATTCTAATATTTAAAAATATTTAAAAATATCTAACATTAAATTATGTCATTAAAATAAAATGTTTTTGTTACTCTTTTTAATGAGTCTGCTAATAAAAAATTAATGCTTAAAACATTTAACTGAAAATTAAATACTATAATGACTGGAAATACACATAGCATTTTATTCTCAAAGCTACACATCTTTAGCAGAAGGTAACAAAACGCCCAGTATTTTGTCTTTGGTTGAATTCTAACCTTGAAACCATCAGACACACTAAAACTAGCTTTCTGTTCATGCTCGCAGCTCTTAGAGCAAATGAGGTAATTGTAAATAGTGACTGGAAAAATTCACAACTCAGATATCACAGTTATGCCTTAATACAGCATATGCTGCCTATTGCACTGATGTTGTTTTTCCTAGTAACTACATGCATTTGGGCACCTCCTCTGCATAGATAACATCAGGATAGCTTCAAAGAAAGAAGTTGTCCCTTGAGAATTACTAACACATTAAAAGCTGGCTTTCAGAAAAATCATCCAAAAAGTAAATAATAATAACAGCAAAAATCCCAAGTTATTATAAAATCATCATCTTGCTATGTGTGACAATTTGTTCTGAACAGAGAGGACACAACAGACAAATAGCAGCAGGATTGAGTTATAAGGAAGGACAGCTCCTTAACCACAGATGGAATATATTTCCTCATATTCCTTCTGAACCACAGTTCGGATTCTGAGTAATAATAAAAGCGTATTTCCATTCCTCCTGCACACAAATTAAGTCATATTAACTTAAGTACTTAATACTGTAGCTAAAGAGAGTAAATACTATTTTTAAAAGTACATCTGAACGAGCTCATGTAGCAGATTATTTAATAATAAATCTGCAAAACAAACCAAATCATAGTGCCTTGCTCACTTATTACAACTTGGCAATTTTAACGTGAAGGTACTCTTGGCAAAGGCAACTGCTGAAAATAAGCTGCTCTTCGTGATCTTCTGGGAGGACCAGGCAAGTAGTACACTAACAACAGGTAAATACCTTTACATTCCTAGAGCAGTTATCCAGAAAGTTAAACATAAAAAGAGTATCTTCTATTGCTTTTCCATCATTGCCTTCAAAAAATTTATGAGCACTCATGTTGTTCACTTATAAAAGTTTAGTGCTTACAGTTCATCAAATGAACAGCCATTAAAAAAACAACTAATAAACCTCCTAGGAGAAAGAAAAAAAATTACAGAGCTTTTTTCTGCTATTCAGAAAAAAAGCTCAGTTATTCCATTCTTCAAAATTACATCTGTTCCTGCATGTTTCATCTTTTCTCTAATTCAGTGATGAAGTGCTTTTACACAACAATGCTGATAACCCACATCAGAATTTCAGATGTAGACAATCTTGAATTCAAAAATGTTCGGCTAGGATGCCCCTAGTCTGCAATTTTATTTTATTTTTCACTACAAGAGGTTTCTTGGAATTTACGCATGTAGGCATCCATCTTTCTGCTGGCACACTGAAGATCCCATCCAGCTAGCCCTCATTTCATGTTTGCAAATGCTCTGTTACATTCCCAATTAGCATGGAGAAAACACAAGCGATAGCCCTCATCTCGGTAGTTAAAAGTACTCCCCGCCTAAAAATTAAATCATAACTCATTGGCTTTTGAAGCAAAAGGGCAAGACCTAAATTAAATTTATGTCTCAAACTTGTGGGAAGCATCTCCAGCTATTTTGCTGGCCATTCTGGAATTTCTTTGTCTTTGGTTCATATGCTTTGATTCACACTTTGTTTCTTGCGGAGCTGATGGACAATTGCAATTTATTCTCCACTACAATTCAGTGCTGGCTGTACTGAGGATCCGGTCGCCAGGAAAAAATAAATAAATCAGCAACAAAAAAATTCCTTTAACTACTAAGGGAGCTAGCAACATTTTGAAAGAATGTCGTAGCATCCTTCAGAAACAAAACATAATTGTTAGCTTTCCGGCATAGTATGGATGGCAGATGTATTTACCTAAGAGTACCTCCCTTTTAGTACTTACTGGACCATAAAAGCCAAATTTGCCTGAGGGTCTTCTATGTAAGTCAATGAAAATCACCCACACACTTGCATGAAAAGAGCAAAACTGTATTTTTATATAACCATCATCTGTTCCATTCTATCCCCCAACACTCAACTGACTGGGAGCTTCTTGCCATGTTCCTAAGGATAGCATTTAGCTACAAATTGAGCCTCAACTAACTTCCTGCAAGCTCCTCTCCAGGGCGCAGTGTTATCTCTGGTTAGACAGCAATTTACTCAGGAATAATTCTCTTTCTAGACTGAATGGCATTCAAACTGGAGATGCAGTTCATTTCACCCTTTCACAAGCATTTTAGACATGGTGATAATTCTGCCTGTACAACACTTGAGTATAATCCTGGCATTGAGGTTACCCCTAAACAAGACGAATGCTTCTTTGCATAAACATTATGTTGATTTTATGTTGAATTCCTTACTAAATAAAAAGATTACCTGCAGCCTTCGATAGAGCACTTGGGCCCAGAAGCTACACCGCCTGTTGCAGCCATCGATCTGAAAACAGCACAAAAAATAGGGAATGAGAAAACCATGATACCACAAATCCAGTGGTAAAAAGTATTTGTTATCTGATTTGTAAAGCAGATTACCCGAAGAATTTCCTTTAGACCATGAACAGCTGGTGGCTGGTACAAATTAGAAATCTGTTCTTCCTCATCCACTTCCACATGTATTTCACCAGACTGAACAGTAAGAATGTAACAGAAGCTGGGAGGAGGAAGATTAGTTGTCATCTATTAAAACAAAGAAAAAGAAATGTGACCGTAAAAAAGGCACTTTAATTTGGCCAGTCAAGTTTTACAATAATAGGCAAAATGAACAAAAGAATTTACATTTTAAGATGGATGGGGAAACAAAATTATATGGTTAATAATAAGGACTCTGATGTAGAACATGAGTTAATAGACCAAGATTCACAAGTTCTAAGTGAAATTAGCTTGAGTGTATCATTCTTTCCATAACCTGACACTGATCCTCATCACAAAAACAACTCATAACTTGGCACACTTGGCAAACACAGTGACTATTTCAAGGTGCTTTTTGTTGTTTTGTGTATTTTTATTACGTGGTAGGAGTGCGTCAATTAGTCTTTTTTTTTTTTTTTTTTTTTTTTTTTTTTTTTTTAATTCCAAAGTTTTTTTTGTGGTGGGGGTGTTTTTATTTTTTTTTTTTTTTTTTTTTTTTTTTTTTTTTTTTTTTTTTTTTTAAATCCACAGCTTTTCTGAGATTTTGGGACTTTTGCATGTGGGTGGGTTTTTGTGATAGTAAACAGCTGCCGAACTTTTAAAGCTGCCAAATTAAATCCAGGACAGCACAAGGAGATAATGAAGAACAGGAATGCAAGAGCTGCAAGAACTGCTCTCTTTGTGGTATGCCAGATTTTTCTTTTCCCCTTAAGAAGTACCATGACGTAACAACTTTATCAATCACCACTTAGAGTGGTCCCAAGCTGGAAAGACTTCTCAGAAAAGAAAAGACAATGCTAGAAGATAATTTTTATTGTAAATATGGTAAAATATTCTTTTAGCAATGTTTGTTGTTAAAAAAACATTTAATTTAATAGAAGAAATATGAATCTATTAAAGACAGATGCCCACCCATTACAAAGAATCTGCTTAAAGAAAAAAAAAAGCAAAGGAAGTTGATTCCCAAACTCTGTCTGCCTCTGACAGCACTAAAGAAGGTATTTGAATGTACTTATGGCTCAAAAGAAATCAGTTCCACACATCTCTTCCCAACAACATTACCATCATGCTAGCAATATTATTTATGTACCTATGTATAAAACTGCTTCCATAAAACTGTGCATAAAACTATACTGTTTGTATCAAGAAAAATGTATCTCAATTGTAAGAACTCCACCCAGCCAAAAATGTGGAGCATCAGAATGCAAGTTGTGATCCTTTGTGGAATTAATTACTATTTCCAACTCATGACAGAAGTGTAAATTACATGAGTATGGAAAGTTTCCTCCATTTTCAGATTGCTAATAAAATAGAAAAAATGAAGAAATAACAGGAGTCATAACAACACTAAACAACATTTAAGAGCTTTGCCTCAGCCACAGATATTCCCATTCTGTTGCCCATATTATTTTAATGGACAAACCCATCCATTCCTCTGAGACTCCCCAAATATCTAGATGAAAGGGAGAGTCAAAAAGAGCACAGCTATCTCACTCAGTTTCAGTCTTGATTTTATTTATAAGCGAGGTCTGAGCTTTTTCTTCAATATATATCCCTGGACAATGCAAAGAACACTCTACATTGCAGAGAAAAGATTCATGGACTTTAGAAATAACTAATAATATCTATCTTCAATACTCCATGGTTTTGAAACTTGTTTATTTCCAGATTGGGTTTTTTTTTCCAGTATTGACTCCTTTGGTCTAAAACAAATTTTTAATATCACCCACTTCTTCTCAAAGAACAGCCTATACAAAAACATCAAGAAAGTCCAAATACTTGGCTACCCAGAAGCTTCTCAAATGATGTCATATTACCAAAATGACTTGATATGACAGAACTCCTTTTCAAAGGTTAAAGCTAATTGAAGTAAAATTACAGACGTCATTTTAGATTTGCAAATATATAGTAACATACTTTAAATCCATTTTTATGCTTTCCCAGCCCCTAAAATCACAGAAACATTCATTAATTTTTAGAAATTATTTTTGGCTTCATCCTTCTAACCTCATGAAACAAGTACCAGTCAAAGTCATCCTAACTAGTAAGAGACCTGATTCCAGCAGTCACTCTGTCTTTACAGAAGTTAATATTCAGAAAAGTGCTTTCAAACCTGAGACTTAAAAGTGCTTTAAAAGAATGAGTTAATATCCTTGTACATAGATTTCTCAGCAGGCTCCATGATACCTAGTATCTCTTTACTCCTGCAAGGAATAAAGAGGAAGAATTTGTCTGAATGTCTTATCATTCTAGTTCTAGAGGATTAATAAGGGGCTAATTGCATTATTTCGGAAAGATGATGCTGATCCAGAGGGCTTCAGGTCAGCCTGGGAGGTTGTCAGAATCAGTACAACAAAATTTGGTAGGTAAAAAGGAGAGTGTTGATTCCCAAAGTAAACATGATTATACCACCATGAAAAATACTAGTTGTGAGTGAAAAAATTCATATCTGTAACAACAAAACTTACCATTTCAGAGTCTTGACTTTGTCCGGGAACTTTTAGAGGCACTGCTGGAGGCCACAGACTGTCTATCAGACTAAAGAGTCCTAATGCCCTTCAAAGAGACCAATAAAATCAGATTTAAAATGTTTTCCAGTGTTACGCATTATATTAAAAAGATTCATTAAGAAATGTAATCAAAACCATTGCATGATTATGAAAACAATTTAAAATCATATTTGTTTTTCTGGAAGCTGGTTTTGATTCGGTCTAGTTAAATCTCCGTCGTTTCTGCTGCAGGGTGGAGAGGGAGAGAAGGGATGTATCACATCCAGCAACAAGCAAGTCATGTTTAATCCTTTGCTACAAACAGCTTGCTACACGACAGAATTCAGGGGAACTGGGGTACATGGTAGCTTGGGAAGGACACAGATACCATACAACTTATTTTTAAAAATAGCTTTTAGCTATTTAAGTATTAAAAGTTTTGCTTCTAACATTTGAATTTCTGTTGGGTTTTTTGGGGGGGAGGGTGTCCTCTGTGTGTGTGTGTGTTTGTGTGTTTGGTGGGTTTTCTGTTGTTGTTGACAGCTGACTGTAATTGCTTTCAGGAAAATCAGCAATTATCTGATACAGAGCAACAACAGGCAGGATTTTATTATGCTAAGTACATATGCAGAGAACGATCTCCTTCCTACACAGCTGCTCTCTTACTAATGACTTGTATTTATTCATTTTGCAAGTTTCACACTTTTGATTTAAAAAACAAACATAAATTAACAGCCCAGCACATTAAGGTAATATGTTGACCACTCTTTAGCAAGCCAAGCTGTACTTTGCAGCAGTTCAGTGGCTGCCTTGTGGGTTGATGGAGCACCTTTGCTGGACAGGCAGGAGTAGCCAAGGGAGGGGAAAGAGCTACAGATAACCAGCTTGAAGAGGCATGCTTTTTTGAGTTAAAGCTCTGAGTTACCTTGTCCCAGTTCTCTGTTCTGTGCAGTTGAAGCACAGAGATCTGGATTTTAACCCCACACTGCCTCCAAGAACAAGTCATCCATTCCTTCAATTAAGAAGACCACTACTTCTGAAACAATTCTAAAAGATGAAGTCCAAAACTTGTTAAAAGTAGTATTAGCTTCCCAACTGTTTAGAAGGAAACCACATACCCTGTTTACAGAGCTGAAGCACGTTGCAATATGCTGCTTCTCTTCAAGGGGTCATGGAAACTTTCCTTTTAAAGTTCTGCTTTTAGCTCACTTCTGCTTAAGCTTATTTATTTCTGCATTTCCTTAGTCTTCCCTGGATCCTTAGACTTTGGGTGCCTACAGGGAGCTTCCCAGCATGTTTTGTCACTGCCTGTGATTCAGTGTTAATAGTGATGCCTTCAAACCAGCTCTGAAAGGAGTTTTATGGCTGTAAATTTCAGAGGAGATCTTGGGGAATAAAACTTGAGGCTCACAATTCAGGTAACAAGCTGGCAGACTAAAAAGACTATGTTGCTACCTGTAGTGTTCTCCACACGAATGAAGAGAGACACAAATGTGCTGCTCTTTTACAGAAATGGACTTCCTGGTTTACATGGCATCATCCCCAAGTCTGTAAAAGGAGGGAGACTGGGGTAGTTTTGGTGTTTGGAGGGTTTTTTCTGTTTAGTTTGGGTTTTTCGTTTGTTTTTGTTTTTTAACAGTGGTGACACTACAACACAAAAAGCAACATTTCTTAGGTATTAAAGATACGTTACAGCAAACTGATCACTTCTTGAATCCTTGACCAGGGCAAGATTTTCTGGTTTGTATAGCACAGAATAATATCTAACACAAGGAAGGCAAATGCCCAGAGGAACTTACTGGTCTTGCTAACTGGGAGATGAAAAAGGAGAGCTACAAAACGAGAGCAGAGCCTCTTGTACAGCTCAGGCAGTTACGTAAGTGGCCTTCCTCACACGACCCACAGCACGAGGTCGGAGCACAGATACATGTGTACCACAAACTGTGTGTGTGTCTGCACAGACATCACTTATGTACCAACTTAGAGCAACTAAGCCACGTTGTTTGTTGCACGTTCACATCTTCACACAGACCTTACACCGACTCCTCTTATGCATTTAAAGTATTCACAAAGGACACAAACTTGTCCTTTCTTCTCTAGCTCGCTTCTAATTTGTTACCCTGTGCCAGAATATCTAAGACATATGGTACATTTTCTTCTATTCTTAATGTCCTTTTGGAGAAGGCCATCTCGTACCTGAATTAGGAGCACTTAATAGTAAATGACAGTATTTTTTTGCAAGGAGGCAGAGGATCAGTGCTGTGTGGGGTAAGTCTCCTGAAAATCTTGGCCCCATCATTTCTTCGACACCAGTCAGGCCATGGGCAGGGACAAACCAAAGGATTAGCAAGCTCCAAATCACATCCTGCTGTGATCCTTTCCTACGATGTTCTAGGGATGTTCTCTCACTCTATCAGTCGGTGTCCCCCTCTTGCTGCACCTACTTATGCACCCTCAGGACACTTCGCTCTCTCTTTGCACTTACAGGCTTCAACTTAGCAGAAGGGAGAATGAACTGGGAGCACTGACAGTGGAGAAATGACAAAGACATTGTGTCCTCCTCAGTAGGAAATCATTATCCTCACAGAAAGAATAAAATTAATTCCTTTCACTGGCCAAGTAACACTCAAACTCCAGTTTAATCTGATTTGAACAATGGGTGCAGTTTATTCAATATGTGTAGCCTTCTTCAGCTACACAGTCAGAACAAGCGATGGACAGCTAGCTCTGCTACAGTGAAGGGACATGGTTAGCACCCATGTGCATATAGAGCCTCTCTGGTTACAGAAGACAAAATAAAAACGTTAAAATTTTGCTCTTTGAGTGTAATTACTAGTTACTTTAAAAAATTAAATCATTTTGATCACAAAAGGACAGACTTCTAAGAAAGCAGAATAAGAAGCGAGAAGAAACAGGCTCAAAGACCAAAACAAAAATTAACACGTAAAGTATTTCGAATAACTTTCTTTTTACTTCAGAGATTAGGGCTCTATTGTAGTACTCTATAACTTTGAAAAAAAGACTGAATCTGTAGCAGGAGAATGAAAAAAATCATCTATCAGATTCTAAATGACAGACTCCACTCTCTACTTTCCATGCCAGACTTCACTCTGTGTCTGGTAAAACAAATTTTGTCCCATCCCCAATATGTATATTTCCATTGTTTAACACCAACACAATAAGACTACCAGTAACTCCAATGGAGTGTTACAGTAAATATTTCCACAGAAAAAAGGATTTATAACAGGTAGGTATGCCTCTCTTCTGTAAACCCACATCTTCAAGCTTTGCTTATATATCATGAGATTTTTATTTGTGTCTGTGTATATAGACATATATATGCAAAATAATTTTTTTGTGTTCTTAATTATTTTTATTATCCAATGTCCTCAAAAGACATCTCTCTCAACTTAAACTTTCCTTGCTAAACTTCAGTATATCTTTTCTCTCTATCCGTAAATGCAAACTGCCTGCTGTGTATCCAGGCAGCAGGCAGAGAATTTTAAAGCTATAATACTGTTAAACAGGCTAAATACATGACTGATAAACCAGTACTTACACTATCAGAACATCTCTGATCCTGTGGGAATTCCATTTATTTCATAGTACAAGCTGTGTTTCAAAAGTCAAACAACTTCAAGCTCTGATTTTTCAAAACTGCATTCCACTGATTCTGATCTGACAACTTATTTCATAAGAAGATTTTGTTTATTTCTCTCACCAGCACGAAGTTTCAGCTACAGTTGTGGTCCAAAAACTACGTGTGTGCCATGCCTGATCCAACTTTTAACATACAGCTTATTAGTTTGAGGGATTTTTCAACTTTAATAATCGTAACAGGCTCAGGGGAAAATTACTAGAGGGAGAAAATACCAGCAATATCAGAGAAAAGAAGGAACAGAAAGAGGCAAAAAAGGAACACTATGTAAGGTTTACAACAAGAAACAGAAAGATGCTAGGATTCTCTTCCAACATCTTCCACAGCTTTGCTCTGAGGACTTGGGACTTGGCACTTCTCTGCTTCCTCCTCTCCTACTTCTTAAACTTTTTGTCTAAACCAAAACAGTTTTCTTTGGCAGTGTCAGCCTCAATTATTAAGAACTCAAAAATAAAGGAATTCCTAGCCCTCTGTGCAAAACGAAGAAATTTCTTAATAATCACCTAGACTGCATAAGCTTAAATTGTCAGGGGACAAGCAATCCAAATATAAATATAAAGCTGATACTGTAGGCTCTCTCTCTCCCTTAAACTGACCTACTAAGATCTTGCAGTACACAAACCATGCAACATCACATATTCTTAGACTTGAGTAATAAAAGCAACAAAATCACAAAAGAAAAAATCTGAGCCTACTAAACCAGTATCTTTGTCAAAATACAAACAGGGAGGAAGGCCTGCTGACCTCTTTTCCACTCAAGTTTTGTTTAGATATTTGGAATTATTTTGTTGAATTATTTACATAGTTTACTAACTCAGTTTTCTACAGCACATTAGAAATTACATGTACTACATTAAACCACTGAAATTATAATATAAAAAGTACTTTTGATTCAATACGGATATACCTATGCTATTCTCCAATGCTGCTTACTAAATAGATTAATGACACAAGCATTAAGATACAAACAGCAGTCCATTCTATTAAAGAAGAGAAAATTCAGAAAATAACGAAGTTCATTTCTGATACAAAAGCAATCACAGAAATTAATTTTAAAATAACGCAAATATTCAAAACTTCAATGTGATTACTGAAATTATGCTTTAAACGAAACTCAACTTTTAACCACAGCAATTTCAGGACCTCAAAACCCGGAAACGTGGGTGGATCTTTTAGATGGCAGTCTTTTTGGAGGAGGGAAAACCAAAAGGAGGAAGTTAGTGACCTCCCTGCTCTGCAGAGAGTTCTTACTATTACATTTCCTGTCAATGTCTAGCAGTTGAAACACTCGTGCAGCAGTTAGCAGTGGTCCTCTCTTCTGAGGACACAGGAAAATGAAGAGAAAGTATACAGCGAACAGTAAAGAGGAAAAAAGGAGAGGAATTGAGGCCAGAGAAGTATGTGACTTAAATAAAAAGCAAAAAGAAAACAGAAAAGAATGAAAACCCTCAAGCACAGTAGTGACCACTACAAACATACATGAAGATTTCACATTTCAGTGCCTAGCATTTGAGAGTTTAAAATGACAAACAACAGAAGCCGACTTTATTTGAAAATGCAGAAATTTCTCAGAAAAGCATAACACTGGTTGATGAACTCAAAATTCAGAGTCTGTTTACTGTACAGGAAAATGCAACAGATAGTACAGCCTGCCATGAATTAAATGTTGGCTCAAAAGCCAAAGCTTATGAGCTGATGTATCCTTCAAAGTGTTTTAGCCTATCCAACACAAGTGTGGATTTTAGCACTCTCCATGCAGCAGCTGCCTCTTCTTTTGAAGCTTATTAACCATTTTTTTCAATTTAGGGACAAAATTTGTACTGCCACCCTGTCTTCTTCCTTCTCCCTCCATTTTTAAATTGCTGTCATCTTTCTGGTCTACTGCAGAGAAACTCTTCACATTTCTAGTATGTGAGAAAGCATAAAGAGAAGAAGCAGGTACATCTGCTGTACTCAGCAGTAAAACAACTCAATGATTGGAAAATCAGGCAAAAAGACAAATTGTCAAAATCCAAATTACTATTCTATGTGGAACTCCAGGCAGGGCTGAAAAAATAAAATCAGTATTTTTTGTTGATAAAGGGAGGTATCTAACTGCAAAGATTTTCTCAGCTCATTGAAATTAATTTTTGGTAGGAAGCAGGAACCATGACAATTTATAGGTTATTTTCTCCTGAGGCATTTTTGTGAGTGCTCAGTCCCTGCATCTAATTGCATCCATTTAGCTCCTGGTCATACCCGACATATCTGAAACAAGCCTGGGACCTATTAAAACAGGAGGGTTGCATGTACTGCATAAGGATTCTTAACCAGCACTCCTGCCTCTAGCAGCACATCCCCAAAATCTCACTTCCTCTTCTTCTAGGGGCTGAATTTAAGACTGACACGAGGCAGTGGGGAGCCAACACCACCAGCAGCCTTTCGATTAATATTTTTCAGTCTTCTCCCTTTAAACCACTGAATTTATTTTTTTTCCCCTTTTTTGCTGATACTAAGCGTGCAGTCCAGGGAATAGTTGTAGGAAAGGCTAAGAGACAAGTATGAATGAGAGGGTGAAGAGAAAAGCTGTCAGGAAACAGACACCGAACCACACAAGTTCAGTCAGTTGCCACACTACTGCTTCCTACTTTATCCAGCAGCCTCACGAACAGAGTAGAAGAACTGCTGGAAATCAGGCCCTGAACAAGCCATGGCAACTCTGCCATGACTCAGCCCCATCCTTCAGCCTTACAGGATTGCCACAAACTGGACTGCAAAGGTCAACACCACTTCCTTTACTGGACTGCAAGGGGAAGGATTTCTTGCAGGGATGGTTTAGGGGAGTGTGCTTTATGTGGGGTATGGGCCTGGCTCTGAAAACCACCTAAATCAGTAAAGGAGCTTCAAACGACCTATATGAGACCCTACTACTTGTCGAAGCATATTGAAAACCAATATCCAACATTGAAAGTGTCTCTCTCAATGTAAGGTCACTATAACTCTGATTTTTCACAGAACTGATCTTTGTCAAGACAGGACATGGTTGTGCAAGTTGTTATCCCGCTTTTCTCTCGGAACACAAGTGTTTTCTTATCAGAGGAGAAATGTGTTCAGTTTCTTCAACATTCCTTAGCAGTACAGGTCCATTCCAAAGATCAAGTAACGTGTTCAGCAGGTTTTCCCCTGCGTGTAAAATACCCCTTATTACAGGCTTATAAGTTTTTAGCCCTTGAAATGAAACTTCAGCTTACAACAGTGATTTTAAAATTGCATTTACTGGAAGGATGTCAAATAGTACTTTAAATTAAATATTTGATGATGAGGATGGATGATGGCCTGGAAAATCTTCTGAACAAGAACAGTGGTCCATCGATGTAAAATGCTTGAGAACCTCTTGTATCTATTAGCAAATCTCCTCTGTCTCACAGAGGGACTGAAGGAAGCACTCTGTCTCTGATTACAACCCATGTGACTGTGGGACAGCATGAACATATGGGATCTTATTAGCCATTCCTGGCTTTCTCCAGATCATGTGCTTCAAAGGCACACAGAAAAAAGTCATTACTTTTCCCTCGTATTTCCTACATTTTCTTCCCTTTTATCCACTTAAAAGCCACTGTCAGACTCCAGGAAGCAAACAGTTTAAAAGCCATCTCCTTCCAAAAAGTAATTGGTGTTCTCAAAAAAAAAAAACAAAACAAAAAAACCCAGCAGTCTTTCTTGCAGGGCAGACCACATAGTTCTTACTCACTCATGTGCTGCAAGCCAAGGTTGGGCACTCACAGGCATATCCCATCATGTGCTCGGATACACCACTGGCTCTGGAAATCCATTTATCCAGTGGCAATGAGTTCTACAGCTTAATTATGCTCTCTGCGAGTAAGTACTCCCTTGTATTCATTTCAGCTATGGCTTTACTGTGGTTTCCATCACACCTAGAATGTGTCCCAAACACTTAAAAGCAATAAAAAGTTATAAAGCAGAACTTAGGCTAAACAATTAAGAAAAAATAAATCCCTGAACAATTCCCCCACCCACCCATCTTGTACAATGAAATCACGTTTTAACCACTGCACTGTCCCTGAAGCTACACTATACCCATTTTCTTTTAATGTTCCCTAGCAGGGTTACCACCAGCACAGCTCCAGCTGAGCCACCAGCATTTTCAGCAGTGTGTCTTCTAAACATCCTCAGAATAGCCAGAAGTAAGTTACTGCTGCTTTGAAACAGAATTTACATTAGAAAAAGTCTGTCTCTTATTAGTTAGGCAGAGTACTGGAAGCACCAGCAGCCAGTTGTAAAACTTCATTTGTATCCAGAATTCCAAAGCCATTATTTAATTTGTTTGGAAAAAATGTAACTTGAAAAAAAAAGCCAACAAAATAATTAAATAAGAAGACGTGTTTGCTATTAAAGATCCATAAAAATGCAAGTAGGCTCGAAATCCAAAGGCTCTGAAAATTAACACTGCAAGTACATAAAAAGAAAAGCATACTGAATAGGGCTGGCTGGAAAACAACAATTCCATTTTGCTAAACATTTCAAGGCTTTGAAATTTGTTTTTGTTCCAATATGAAACAAAAATGAGACTTTCTCAAAGTTTTCATGAAATGAGAATGAGAGAAAGATATTCACTCCCTCTGGACCTGAAAAAAATCTTCCCAACAAAGCTGTCTCCAAAATAGATAATGTTTCCATGAAACATTCTGGTTTTGATGAAACAGCATTTTTCAACAGGAAAAAAAGTGTCAGCAGAAATACCATAGCCATTCTAACAGCAAAGGCTTATCTAGATCGGATGCCTGTACAAATAAATTATGTTGAGAACTGAACCAATCTAATTATATTTATATAGGTCCCCACGAGAACATTGTATCACTTTCCTTAGAAAGATACTCTGTAAGATAATCTACCTATTTAATTTTTTTTTCTTGACTAAAGATAATTTATTTGAAGAATGTAAGAAAAATCAGAGAATAAGCAAAATCTGAGATGTACCATAAGTAGATTTGTTACTTACCTGGGGGAATTTTTCTATAATATTCTTATTCTAAATTAAGAATGGCTTTAAGATTTGCAAGATTTATTTTTTTTTAAAGAAACTTAAACTGTGGTTCTAAAACCATATATACTTAACAGAACCAAGCTCAGAAAGGAAAGTCTGTGCTTGAAACTTCAAGCCATACTGGGCAACACCGTAGAAAAACTTAGTGCAGTAAAAAGTTCTGCAATGAAAGGGAGGTGAACTAATGTTTTTAAGTCTCTGAATCTACTGCAGAGGAAGAAAAAACTCACATTTTATGAAATATTGCACACAGTAATCCCTTACTCTGCTAAGTGCGTATTTGTGCATTAGCTTATTTATGCTCATTTTGGAGAATGGTTGGCTCAAGCACAGCTGGATGCCCTAAAAGTGGCAATGAGGACATTTGATTGAACAAAGCCAGGTTCAGTTGCCCCAAAGAATGTTGGTCACAGATACAAATAAAAAGGTAGATCATCTCTGCCTGCCACAGCAAGCAATACATTCTTCCATTAATTGTTCTCACCTTCCTCTTGTAGTTCTCTGCAAAATTTTCATTCCAGCTAAGCAGCAGGACTTTCCTTCCCATCTCCTGCAGTACTGCTCACTGTCATCCGTGGAACTCAGGGACTGCAGCTGCACTTCACTGAACATGCCATAGGCATCCTGGACAAGGAGGCATAACCTGCAAAACATTCCTCCATTACTCACTGGCATCTGTTTGCAACAGACCAGCGAGCGAAGTCCTGAAAATGGTATCACAAACTTCAGGACAGGGCTTATCCTCTGCAGTATCTGCAGAATTCCTATCAAGTAACGTATCAATAAACAAACCAAACATCATTAAAGGTTTTCTCATGTACATTTTCAGGACATAACAGGGCCGTGAAGTAGAGAAGCGTGACTGAAACAAAGAGTACAGGGCTTGCACTGGGGATTAGATTAATTAACTGCTATGCACTGTGGTTTGTGTACTTAAAAAGGAAGAAAGTTGAGGTTTTGCCTTACTTGAGGTGAATTCTACAGTGAAGAAAGAACAATGACAGAAACATAAGTATGTGTGTGTTTATAAATATAAAAATTCTGCTTAGAAGTAAGCAAAGCAACATATTTCACAAGTAATAATCACTGAAATTAGCAAAGCAAGCATTACATTTTCTCAACTTTTTTTAAAAAGAGTCCTCAGGATGTAAAAAGAGTGAAACATAATTTTTATTTTGAAGAAGAAAAACCCAAAACAAAACAAAACAAAACAAAACTGAAGATTGGTATATTCAGTATTGGGTATGAAGCCCAGAGGAACTATTTTAAGAAGGTAATTAAAAAACCTGCTAAACAAACAATTTGATTAAAATCTATGGAAGTAGGGGCTGCAGGGCTGGGAAGTATTGCTTAACCAACTTGATGGCATTTTGAGAAGATAGTACTGTCATAACAGATAAGGCAAAATCAGTGGATGTCATACATTTAGATAGTCAAAAACTCATTTCACAAGATTCTGCACCTGAGATGAGCAGCCACGATAGCATGAGTCATGCAGGGCTGGAGGAAGGAGGCCCCTGTCTACAAGATTGGTTTTAATTGCCTCAGAAAGAGACAGTTAAGCATGGAAACTTTTCAAAGGGAAACAAAAATTACCTTTGAGGGTAGCACACACATCTTTGTTTCCAAATAAAACTCAGGGGTGCATTAGGCAGCAGAATTCAGTTCATTTCAAAGGTACATGCCAAAACCACCCTCTCCAGAGCAGCACCATTGTTCCCAGCAAGTCAACTCCAACTGCTTTTGGAGCACACTCTATAAAGTACAAGCACCCTGAAAGCATTCAACAGCAGTCACTACATCTTTGTAAAACACATTTTAAATTAAATGAGCCCCTACACTGAAGAAATCCATATATTTTCTTCATATGGAAAAGTAGGCACGTGGAAGAGCACTCATCACCCTTTCCTTGTTCATTATGAACTGTCTAACTTTGGCTTAGACCCTCAAGAAAGCTGCATTTGATGTACGATACAGCCCCAAAGGTTTTCTGACAGCAGCAATCCTGCGAATTTCAGCCAAGAGTCCTCATTTTTCAGATTCTGGTGCAGGTTTTATGGAGCAGGGAAGGATAGGACTTCCATATTTTCCCCATACCTCTAGCTACAAAGGTCCCATACAAACCAAGTCATCATCAGAAAAAAAAACCCCAAAGCAAACTAGAAAAACTACCTTTGCCTGCTGCTTTCCATGTTAGGACTTTGCAATCAGTTAAGAACTCCCCTGAGTTCTGACTGATTTGACTAAAACTCCCTGTGATATTGTTATGTTTGGAAAACCAGAGCTCATATTCTCTGGACTTTTGTGAAAATCAGATTGAGGGGAACCGGAAAAACAAAGCAAACAGTTTTGCCTAGGTTAACAAAATGTTGACTGTTAATTGTGAAAAATTAGGCTTCTGTATCTTGGAGCAAGAAGGGCCAACTGAATTAGTGTCTCAGATCAGATCAGTTCAGCAGTCTCTTAACTGATCACTGGAATTTCTCATATCTTTAGTGAGACATAACTGAACACAAGTAAGTCTCAGACTAGCTGGCACCAGGGTCATATTAAGTCCTCTGGGACATGTTAATTGCCCAAATAAAACTAGCTTGGTTGGTGCTGAAGACATCAGTCACTAAAAGAACATTTTCCAAGTCCTTTTAAGTCAAGCTAAGAGATGGTTTCTGTCAGACATGGGAATCTCAGCTCCCTGCATCCCCGGCCACAGATTTCCATTCCTTTGTGGTGGCACATAAATGGCTAGGACAGGAAACTGATCTGACCAAAAAATACTGTAGCCAAATCATCATCATCAGCATCATCTGAGTTCCTTGAAAATTAACTCCTACTTGCACGAGTACTGCTTGTAGGAGAGGATGTACTTTCCTTGAAGCTCCCACTCCAGTGTACGCAGCACATACAGGTATCTCAGGTCACATGATGGGAGAATGGTCATCTTATGACCATGCTCAATGCAGAGAACTGTGTCATTTGAGGCTTCCATCATTAATGTTCCCATTCACACTGGGAGTACGTTCATGATTGTTGGCATCATGAAGGAACACAGCAGCAGAACCTATTGCATCAGATTCCAAGTAATTTTGCTCTGCCAGGTTCGTACACAAGAGCAGACACACTATATTTACTGCACTTGCTCTAACAGTGTCCAAAAGGTAGTCACAGTTTCTCTGGAACATGCATTTAAAATGAAGTGTATGTATTCACTGACTTGGAAGTCAGAATTTAATGAATAACCTTCAGACGCCCAGTTTTGGACTAAGAGAGAAATATCCCAGATCAACATCACGAAGAGAAGTTCACAAACACATTCTCCCTGCTTCATGACTCCCTTAAAACAGTGCAAATGAATTATTGCAAAACCTTGAAATGCTATAAGTGTTTGAGGGACAACTGATTTTCCCACTTAATGACTATCATGACATCAGCTGTATCCCATAACAGACTCAGCAATGCACTTGGAGAACTACCCTCCTGTTCTTTGGAACTGGTTCTGTTCTTATGGATTTTGGACATGCTGTCAGCATCACTGACAATAGTTCAGCTGCATTCTGAGCATATTGATTCACGACCTTAACTTCCTTACCAGCACTCTTTTTTCCCTTGATTTCACTTTATTCCAAGAACAGTGCATTTGGATTATTTTCCCACGTGGCAGTGTTGCTCTCACATTACAGCAAATGTTCTCACAAACTAATATTTAGCAGGCAGTCTAACCATGATTAAAGCCAACAGCTTGTCCCATTACTTTTTTTCCCCCTTTGAACCTCACTACCACGATGACAACCCACATCAGAATTATGAGACAAGCTACAAAGCCAAATGAGTATCTGCTCCTCAGGAATTCAGCATTTATGTTTTGTGCACATCTATAGAAAATACCTTTTTTTCCCCCAAAATGGGGATTTGTATCAGTTAATCACGTTAAACACACCTTTACCAATGCCTTGTCAGCATGCATAGTAGTGAACTGCTAAAAAAACCCAGGCAGCATCTCCAATTTAATCAGTGGTGCTTGTGCAAGGAGGAAATAAGGGCTACCTTTATTTTTGGGACAACAGGATGTGACTCTGCGTAAGACCTCAACTTAAAATACGGGTTTGGAAACTGAAATCTCTCACATAAAATAGCAGAGAATTCACTCCTGGAGAGAGGGGTAGCAGGGAAGCCAGTAGAGGAGCAAATGTAGGAGATGCGGACTAAGGAAAAGGTGAAGTTATTATGACGCATTGGTAATAACAAAGGGGGTGAAGATAGAGAATGATAAGAAGTGAGGCAGAGTTTAGCTTTTTTTTTTTTTTTTTAATATAATGACACGGTAAGTCTCATGCAAAAGCTTGGGAAGATTTTGTTAATTTGCTAATAGCCAGAAGCAAGGATGGGGGCTGGAGTAAGATCAGACTGATTACTCTGCATTATTTCTATGACTGTGCTGATCTTTAGGACAAAATGTCTCCCAGTGGAAATCTGGGGAGGATTACAGGATTAATGCCATGCCCTTCTCCCAGTTAGTCACTCTCCATGGGTAAAGGGTAAGCCCTTCTTTTACTAATATGTTTTTATGCAAGAAAAATCATCTCTGTCCATACTGCTGCCTTTAATCAAGCAGCTGATTTTCTGGAGAGGTAAGGGCAGTGAAAACCTTATCCATTTTTGGTCACCTCCAGCCTCAGCAGCTAGTGGCAAAGAACAAGAAAAGGAAGATCTGCCTGCAGAGGAGATGAGAGAGCAGGGAGGCCAGAACGGACTGATTACACAGACACTGCCTTTACTGAGTCTTGTGAAAACAAACACCAGAAATTTGTCATGAGCAGATCTTAACCAACAAGTAATTGTTTTAGCCTTGGGTAGGAGGACAACTGTGTGGCCCTGGGCAGCTCTTCTCCATGCACAGCTGAGCCATGCAGTACAGCATGAGGAGCAGGGCAGCCAGGCAAACAGCACCACCTTTGCAGCACTCTGCACAGACCTCATTTGTTGCTGATTCTTTGGAAGGGAGGGAAAGCAGGGAATGGGAAAATGCCTGAAAACTAATTGAGTTGTATCAGCTCTGATACTTGCTCATTCTTTATCATAACCATCCATGAGACAGCTGCTGCTGCTTTGTTTGTCAGGACGTCTTATCTCTGTGAGGTGCGGTCCTAGCAGAGGCATAAAGCACACGTACATAAATACACACAAACAAAACCCCCTCTCCCTTCATCACCAGAGGCACAACACTACCTACACAACTCCAATCCAGCAACTTGTCTGGTCAAGTCTCAAGGTGGAGCTGATTAACTCCTGCTAATATGGCTCAGATTCAAATTGTAACCTACAGGACACCACCCTACCGGGGTTTAATTTATCCCTACCTTATGAACTCCTTGCATTCACCATATCCATATAGCAACTGAAAAATCAAAGCTCAGGGCACAGAGACAACTATCCATCTTGTCTATCTTCCCCCTTGTAACACCAGCAGGATTTCTCTATTAAAAGCACTGTATTAACCATGTCATACATTCCTTCATGCTCCCCTTTGAAAAGAATGTACCCACTGTAGCCTTCTTAGGGGCGACACAAGATTCAAAGTTTTCTGCATAAAATCCATACCATTTGCCATCAATAAATAGCGAGTGAAGCTCTACAGAACACAGGTATGGACTGAATGGTACAAATACAAATTAATGATGATGGTAACGATCTCCTTCTCTGCATAGGTTGCAGAGGCATGCAAGTACAGAGGAAAACACAAGCACTGCTTGTGTTTATAAGTTTATAAGGGGAATGCCAAGGTGGAAGAAGAACCCTGATCCAAGTACAGACACTTCTAGCACCCAGCCTGGTGCTCTGGTTTGAAGCACTGAGATGAACAAAATAGCGATAATTTGCTTTGAAAACTGGAGGTTTAAAATTACTGAAAAGTACAGTTTGTGATCATGTATGTTTTTATTTGGCAACTGTGGAAGGGCCCAGAAGGAAAGAAAGAAAGAAAGAAAGAAAGAAAGAAAGTGGCAGCTCTGGAATGCCGGACCTGGTAGAAGTATTGGTGGAAACCGCTCATGTGATAGGAGTATCACTAGGGAAATGACCTAGTCTTACCTCAGCATCTCAAATAGAAAATATGTAGCAGAGGCCCCTCTGGTATCAGGAAAGGAAACCTTTATTTTTGCTGATGCCTCCTAGCAGGATTTCTGTAATGCACTTGCAAATAACTCACTACAGTAACTATACCAAGTCATTCATTTTGGATTTTCCTTGCTTTTCATTACAATTTTTTCTTAAAAAATGGAGTGAGAGTGGTTATAAAATAACTGTTGCTTATTTTTATTCACTTCCTTGAATCATCACACAGTTTAATACAGACTGGAAAATCAAATACCACTTCCACAAGGTCTTTCATGATTCCCTGCCTGCTGATTGCTTTTTCCATTTCTTCATTCATGTTAATCCTTCCACCTACTATTTTCTGCCTGTGGCCTGAAGAAGCAGCACTTCTGTGGGAAACAGCTTTTGTGCGTAGGCAGAGACCTGTACGAGCCAAGCGTGTCAGCAGAGCAACCTTTTTAATGCCGAATGTGCGCGTAGAGAACAGGGCTGCGCAGCACTGCAAACATTCCCACTCAAAACATGGAACACCACCTGCATGGTGGGAGCTACATACAACTTGTCAGGAATTGATGTAGCACAAAAGCCAGCTTTTCATACTTGCCATGACAACCACAGCTTCACATGTGACAATTTTTTCTGCAAAAACCATTTCTTAAACTAAGTTTTCACGTGACATCAAATGAACTTTTTAAACTCCCTGTCTGACGCTGTCTCCAAGTGCACTTGCGAATGAAACTGCTGATGTGTGTGTTTTATTTGTACATGGAATTTCTCTAAAAAGTAAACAAAACATCCAAAACCATAAAAAGACATTCCTGACATCCACTCAAACACAATATGGAGCCTAAGATGTAGTTTCAAACAGTTACAGAGTTGCATTTGAAAAATATTTTAAGTATCAGGGATAGCTTCACTTATGTCAGATTCAAAAATGAATACTGGAGTTGTTCTACTTTCATAGTTTAAATCCAAAGTTATTATGCCATGTAAGTCAATTTTTATAGTGGTAGCTGGTTTGGAAGACACAAAGAGTTAAGAAAAAATAACTTCCCTAGTATTGCCTAAAAGTTTGTACAAAGGCTAGGCCACAACGGAACAGTAAGACCTTCCTCCCTCCAGATTCCCCTGGCATCTCAATGCTACATGGGACATAATTTATGGTCCTTCTGCTAAGACCCATTCCATACAGCTTGTTATGTAAATAAGACCAATTTTGAGTGGTAACAAAAAAGCAAGCACATCAGATCACCCCAGCTTGTTTCACTCACTGTGCTGTTAATTGTGGTTGGTAAGAAAAATAATGATGCCCATACTCCTCAGGTTCCTCAGTGTACCATTACTTCAGCACGGAATGCCATCACAATCCCTTGGTTATTTCAGTATACAATTCAGAGGAAACAGTATTTTCCTGCATGTCATGGTTTTCTAATCCAGAGTAAAAATGTATATTTAAGAAACTTACAGGCTCAGTTGAAAACTGCAAGTCTTTCTTATGGATGATGTCTAATAGAAAAATTATGTTCCAAATATAACATGTAATTACCACTCAGCCATTTCAAGTACTTATCTGTGAATCTGAGGAGGGGTTCTTTGTTTATTTTTTTAATCTCAAGACTTCGTAATTATTGTTTTGGCATCCAAGAATTCCAACAGTTGGTGGGGTGCTGCCAAAAAGGTCTTTTCTTGCAAGGTGCTCAGCACCCTCCTTTCCAAGAAAATCAGCGTTCATTTGCTGGTTCTGGCAGCGTTTCACATCATCTCTGCTACACTACGTTTCCTCCACGCCTCAGTTCCTCATACGTAAAAATCAGAATAAAAGTCCTGTCTTCAAAGGGTGATCTGAAAGCAATAGCTGAATAACACGATTGTATCTGGGAGGGCTGGTCCACAAAGTCTATTATGTGCGCTAGATCCCATTTGAGTTAGGGGAGGAGGCTATATATATGTATGTGTATATCTAGAGAGAAAGGGTTTCCCTGCAGTATCAACTCATTTCTTTCACACTACAGAGCTTAGAGAACTCTCAACTTGCCCCGCAAAACCCACAGTGAGGGCTTTACACCATCTGGAATGAAGCAAGAACACTGTAGCAGTGGGACTGGGGTCCCTTATCTTTTTCAAGACTATACTGTTTGTGGATTCACCAGATTTACTTCTGAACCACAGAGAACCATGACTGCGATCCTGGAAGATTTTTTTTAAAAACAAAAAATCAACACACAGTGAGTATTAAAAAAAAACCCTGCCCATTTCAGCAGGCACAGATCATCCTAAATCGCATTCCTGGTAGTATAGCACTGCTTATGCACTTCCTATGGCATGTGAAAGGTAAATGAAATACAGCAACCCTGCAGGATTTCTTACACAGCTGTGGCTGTATTCGAAAAGACACTGCTGTGTCAGTGCCACATCATCCCACTGAACTAGCAGAAAAGTTTTAACATTCATCAAAAATCAAGGGCAGAGCAAAGAGCCAAGAAGAAAAGCAGAAGTGCAATCTTGCCAGGGCTGCTTCCCCAGCAGAAAGGCAATTTTCTGCCCTCTCGCAGGGCCCGCCGGTTGTGTTTTTCACTCATGCTGTTTTCCTTTACTCCATGTTAGTGGCTGCCTCTCCTAGGTGTGTTTCTAAATGAGGGAGAGGGAGCGTGTTTGTGTGTGCACGCCGTGTGTTTACAAGAGTCATGGTAGCAGTTCTCAGCAGTCCACTGAGAGTTCTAGGAAACGGCCCCTGTTATTTTATTCTCGGTCAATGTCAGCTCATGTCAGGCAGTAAAGATCACACAGGACAGCCCTCTCCATCTCGCAGTCCTGGCCGGAGGCCTCAATGGGAGAGGGAAAGGGAGCGAGCTGCGAGTGGGCGGAGAGCCTTCCCAGCACTCTACCAACCACTGCAGGAGGAATTATGATAAACACCACTCTGGAAACCAGATACAACAGTACATTGTGTTCTTCTTCGGAAAAACAACCCGACTTCGGCTCACTTAAAGTAAACAGTTAATCCTGTTTATCTTTTTTTTTTTCTTTCTTGATGAGTTGTTAACAGAACAATCTCTTCTGCAAAGCAAATAAGAGATCTTTCCCTTAAATTCATACAGATTTTTTCTTTCCCCAAGAAAAAAAAAAAAAAGGCAGTTCAATATGTAAACTTTCTACTATCAGCAAACAGTGTGGAATAACAATCTTTCTTGGCTTAAACTGACTTAACAAAGCGATGCCAAAACTGAATGAAACCTTTCCCTCACTTACATATTTTATTTTGGAAAACTGAATTCCCAAACAGAACGTTCTATTCACCCCTTTTAACTATTCCATTTCTGAAAAGAACAAGCAAAACTGGTGAAATTAAAAAAAAAAAAAAAAAAAAATCAGGATATTTGTTGTCCTTGCCCCTGGAGCACAGGGTGCCTGGGGAGTAGAGATCAGCTACTGAGTAGGGGGGTGGATGGTCCCAGGTTTCCTCTCAGAGGTGAAAAGAAAGGAGTCAAGACTAATTGACTGCAACTAAGGTCTGTTACCCTCTGTATCTGTTACCCTCCTTTTCAAAATATATGCTTGCTGTGCAAATTCATGGTGTCCCTGACTTTCAATAATAAGGGTGATTAATCAGAAAAGCAGATGGAATTGATTATGTTGTTTTGCTGAAGTCACCACAGTCTACCTATTAACTACTTCTTACTGGGGACTCCAACACAGTCCACTGAAAGCTACAAGCTTTCCCAAAGGGAATTCTAATTTTTAGCACTCAGGTGTTAAAATAGTTCTGAAAGTCAACAACGAAAGTGTGCTTGACATCGCTGGTCAGTAAAATTTGTTGATTTAGCTATTTATAATAAAAAAAATACATGATTTGAAAAACTGTAAGAGGAGAAGAAAAATATCTTCCTGTTTTCTTTTTACTAATTTTCAAGCTCTGAGATCCTGGGTTTTCTGTGCAACTGATGTCATGAAGTGCAAAAACGTAAATTCATGCAAGTGAAAGTCTGATTTTCAGATTTTTAAAAAAATGTTTTACATGCAAAAATTGTTATATTTTTTCATGTTTTTTTTTTTCCCTTGAGATCTTAATTTAGTTTGCATTTATTTTTAAAACTTTTGCAGCAGTTGCTGAATTTACACTGCTCTGGTGAGCTCTAATGTGATAGAGCAGGACAAAGCAGAGCTATTTCCCACTGCAGAAGGGAGGCAGGCTATCAGTGGCTGCTGCCAGAACCCCAGAGGAGCAGCCTCAGGACTATTCCCCCAATCCACCACTCAGCCCACCTTGGCCTCCAGCCAAGACTGGAAGAGCCTGTATGCCTCCAGGGCAGACTGGAAGAGCCAGTATTGGTAAGGACAGAACTGCTGCTGAACACTTCATCTTGCCCCAGGTGCACCCTGTCATTTAACCCCCACCCTCCCAGCACTGCACCTGCACAAGAAAAGCATGGTTGCCCCCTCATGATTGTGGGTTTGGCCTGCCAAATTTGCCCCCAAACTGATGGACAGCCCACAGCCCTATCTATGAAGGATCCAACTTGCTCCAAGGTGCTGCAGCTCTGAGCAGGGTGGGTACAGGCTGCAGGACTGCAGGGAAGAAGCAACAGACTCTGGTAAAACCTCTCTCTTGGGAAGCCAGAGAGGAATGTGGTGGTCCTACTGTCTCCACTTGCTGGGAGACTCTTGAACATAGGAGAAGAAAGCAATAAACCTGAATCGTTCAGAGTGCAGTTGTAATCCACATACAGAAAAGACCCTCTTGCCTGATTCCATGTCAGCTGGGCACCATCACACCCTCGTCAGGAGGGAATGATCAGCCAAGAGGAATGCGGAGGAGAGGTGAATCAACTGGGGATCGTTAGGAGGTGGCGCAACAGCAGGAAGAAAACGTGGAAGGTGAGGGAGACAACGATGAGGAGGAAATGTTCTCTGGTATCACCTCTTTTCCATTTCCTTTCTTACACCTTGCTGTTCTCCGTATCTCTTTTAGTTAAGAGATTAGAGGGGGAAATGTCAGTCTCTAGTAACACCAGTATTACTCCATGGATGACCTACAAGCACTACTGAAGGAGCACTTTCCCCAGATACAGTGGGATTTTTTTATATAAGAAATTATGGACACGACAAGGCCTGCTGAAAGAGAGGTGCTGACGGCAACAGTTTTTTCCAATTTGAAAATGAAAAATAAAGTTTGTCATTTTAAGCTTTTATTTGAGCTTTGCAAAATGACAAATCCCATTTTCAGTCATAGGTCGAGAAGCTTTGCAAATTACTTTTAAATAAGCCGTAGGTTTGGGCCATTATCTAAAGCTCACTCAAACCTTTCCATTGATTTCAATGAGCTTTATTTCATGTTGTATAGGAGGCAGAGAAAATATCAGGCCGCATCAGCTACATTCCTTCATCTTGATTTCATTCAATCATTCATACAAATTCCATGCCTCTCTTTCAAACCATCTAAACTGAACACCAATCAAGGATCAAACACTGAAGCAATTTATAAATATTACACACAAATGTTGTTATAATTTCAAGGAACCATTTTTAGCAGGATAAGAACTTGGAATACAGCATACAGGATGTTTAAAAAATCATAAATTTACCATATTCTCTACTTCTTGTTTGTCTGCTCGGTTTTTTGTTGTTGTTGTTTGGTTGGTTTTTGGTGGCATTTAATTGGGCAATCTTAAATCAGGCACAGAGAACCTCTCACTTCTTTCAGCACTTTGGTTATCTTCAGATGCGTAAGATTTCAAATATTATGTGGGCTAGTGGGAAGTGTCCTAAAATTAAAAGTCTGTGCTAGAGCATCTTAATCTCAATCACCCTGTACAGATGATAGTCTATATTTTATATCTCATGCATGTGGAATACGATTTAATTGTAATGACATAATCAGTAATTACACTGGATTTGATATAATAACCCCGATCAAATAGTGAGAAACTACATGAATGGCGTATTTAATTCCATTTTCCCTTCCTGATACAAAGGAAACAGTCCTGAAAATAAGAACCTGTTCAAATATCAGTACAGCATAGCTTGTTCTCATCATTTATATTCCATGGAAAAGAAGAAAACAGGACCAAATCTAATCAAAACTACAGGAAGAGTTTAGAGACACAAAAGATAATAACATAAATTAGAACTGGATTAGGGCTTAGTAAACCTATCTATTCATGCCAAAAGAGGTGATTCAATATTCTGTGGTTAAGATTCTGGGTTTGTGTCTTATCCAAAAGAATATCAACAATAACACATTGTTCTGCTACCATGATTCTGATGGTTACAGCCTCTGATGTGATTCAGCACAGACTTGAAGGGACAGACACTGCTAAACATTTGGATTTTCCTGAGCTGTCACCCATTGCAGGCCAGCAGGAGATAAAACATCACAGCCAAGATAACAAGATAACTTTTGTCTTTAAAACATGCAGTTTCCTGTTGATACTATTCTGTATTGTCACATTTGCTGTCTTGTCCTCTTTTTCCTGTCACACATTCCTGCTCTAATTAAGTCTTCAGGGTACTGCACAAGAGGAAACATCAGGACAGGGACTTCTCTGTGCCGGCAGAGCACCTGAGATCAGGGTACACGCCCTGATCTTCACTGGAGCACCAGTGTCACAAAAGCAGATCAAAGCTTTGGTGTAGCCATTTAATCATCAGTTGCTGCTGCTTGCCCTTCTTAACCACAGGCAATAGGGCTGGTATTTGTATTTTCTGAGTACTGTCAGCAGCTTAGCAGTTGCATTTTTCCTTTTCAGCCTCTAGGATCTCTTTGTGCAGAACGGTGTCAAATCAGGCTGCGAGGCTGTTCCTCCAGCCCAGCTTAACTCATCCCTAGAGCATTAAGGACCCATCAGAGGGAGGTCTGAAGGTTGGTTTAAGTGGGGTCCTTCCTACTGGACATGTGATTATAGGATGCGGAGAGACACCAGCATATGAAAATGACAAAATTTAAATAAATATAGGCTGTATTTTCAAGCATTGCCTGTTGTCACGGGACACGCTGTCCATGGTGTTCTTTCTCACCACTGCCAGGTAATGTCAGAAACCTGTGGTTTTGGATCACTGTGATCCTATAATTCATGCACTCCTAAGGTGAAGCATAAAAATACCCTAAATTTAAATACCAAAATACGCTAAAACAAAATTGACAAAGCCTTCAAACAATATTCTCAAAAATAAGAGAAAAAATGTGCTTTCTGATTGGTCACGTTTAAAACATGTTTCCTAAATTCCACTGCTGCAAGAAGTGTGAAAATATCAACAAGACAAGAACACAACAAATGAAAACATAGTAAGTGAAGCCCACTTGGAACAATTTAAGCCTTTTGTTTTATCAATTAAAAAAAAAAACCTAAGTTAAAAAAACCTAACCAAAGTGGAATTTCTAAACAAGTGGTTTCAGAGTAGGAAAATGGCATTGTTTCAAAACATAGCATTTCAGCAATTTCACAAGTTTTCGTTTGCTTGTACAAGCTTTTCATAAGAAGTTTCCATTATTTTACAAGTTGATCTGACAGAAAATTATTTCTTTGAAAAATTCCCAGCCATTTTTCCTAGAAATATTTTTCAAACCTCTAACGCAGTAACTATTCATTAACTTTCAAGGCTTTGTTTTGATAAAACGTATTTATTCAGCACACCAAAGAATAATTATCCAGTATGCCTGTGAGTAGAAGCAATTCTGAACAGTGAGAGACAGAAATGCAATACAAAGATTTATTCCCCCTCCTTCTCTAACAATAGCTGTAGAAATACATTTGAACATATGTGCTGCATCTGGCTCAGGTAAAGTTAATTTTCCTCAGAGTACCTGGTATGGGTCTGTGGTTTGGATTTGTGTTGGAAACAGTGTTGATTTAGTTATTTTAAATGTTTTAGTTATTGCTGAGCAGGACTTTGCACAGAGTCAAGGTCTTTCTGCTCTTCACCCCACCCCCCATCGAGGAGGCTGGGGGTGTGTAAGGATCTGGGAGGGGACACAGCTGGGATAGATGACCCCAAGTGACCAAAGGAATATCTCAGACTATAAGGCATCATGCTAAGAAGGAGCAAGAGGACAGAACATTCAAAATGATGGCATTTGTCTTCCCAAGTCACCATTATCCATGATGGAGCCCAGTTTTCCCGGTGATTGCTGAACACCTGCCTGCCTGTGGGAAGGAGTGAATGTATTCCTATTTCTCCTTGGTTTACATGAGCAGCTTCTGCTTTACCTGTTAAAGTGTTTTTATCTCAAACCATTGATGCCTTAAATGACTACTTAGAAACAGAGATTATATAGGAGTAAAGGAAAAAGGTGGTATTCATTTGAAAGGCCTTCAGATGTACAGTTTTGGGCTTCAGAGGGTCCTGCCTCAGTGGATCCCAAAATGAAGAACAGGTCATGAGTTCTTCACACTTTCATATCAGCATAAATTCACCAATGGTGGATGGAATTCCCCCAAGCTTGCCCCCCTCTCCCCAAGATGATGGTTCACAGTTCTTGGTCTGAGTGTCCTTGGAGAGCAAGCTGGAGAGCCTTTGTTATGTCTGTCTTAGCATGAGAGAACAGCACTTAACAAGCTACAGGAAACTTCAGAGTTACAGTAGCAGTACAGGATTTGAAAAATATAAAAGTTAAGGCATCACCATGAGTTTTCTCACTTTTACTCTTCTGATTCTCTCCCCCATTTCAAAATTGCAGCAGGCATGAGCCATATTTCACTGGTCTTTTTAAACTGGTTAATAGGTTCCCTTAATGGCAGTCCCACTAAATATAAAATGTTCCACACACAGAACCAGATTTTGAATTTTTTTTCAATTTGTTTGGAAGTTTAATTCACCACAAACATTCCTTTCTTGACCAAAAAGGTATTTATCTACAGCACACACAAAAATTTAGGTTCTTGTAAGACACAGAAATGTGGTATCATCTGATCTGGGATGAAACACCAAAAGCACATTTAATTTCATCCTATAGTGGTTTAATTTGAATTCATAAGTCTGTCTTTTCGCATTAATTTCCCCCCTTCTTCCCAATCTGCTATACTACATGTGCTTTTCACTACTGCATGTACTGACCTCTTTATACTTACTGAATCCAAATTTCAATATGAGGTATCACTGAAAGGTTTCCAATATTCCTCATTTTTTCATTCCACATATGGAGACTAGTTTTAATCCTACAGCTGGTGTGTTAATGTATTATATAAACAGTGTATTTTTTTGTATATTTTATATTATAATTTTGAATTATTATTATATTGTTATTATTAAGTGGTGGGAGCTGGGACCAATCAACTTTGTAAGTACAGTTATGTGAACAACATTCAATTGATGAAGTGGTAAGAATGTTTTGTAGAAGTCAGTTATAGTTCCTCAGTAGGCAATATTATTTTCTAGCTAAAAAAGACCAGTTAACAAAAGTTTATGGTGAGGAGAGTAGGAAAAGAAAGTGAACAGAAGTTCTTTCTGTTTTACATGTACAAGTCAACAACAGAGGAACAGAAATCTTAAGGCATGGCAGCAGATTAGCCTCGGGAACTCCGAGTAACTTCTCCAGCGTCAGCGCCTAAAAACCTTACTAAGAAAGCAAGCAGCCACCAGGTGCCAGAGGGAAACACTGAAATTTTTCCAAAATGAGGTCATAGAAACAACTCATCATTTCCGAACAACTACTCCAACAACTAGATAGAGGGTGCTGGTGCTGGCCTGGAACGATACGCTCTTGGGAAAAGCACTGTCCCTCACCACCTGTATTTTTGCCTTCCTGAAGAACAGAGACAATTCATCTACTTCAACAGCACCTACAAGGTGTTATTTATTCAGGTTTAGAAACACACAAATGGAAACTACTGTTATAACTGTTATATTATGATAATTACCACAATGATCCTCTTCTTCTACTGACTCAGTTTATTAAAGCTGCCAGAAAAGATTGCCTAACCATGACCACTGCTTAGGAGTTAAGAAGTGGTTCAAACTTTGGGTATTTGCAGTTGCAGAATGGGTTGCACCATTTCAGAATACAGTAGGTGAAATGGAATAAGGGGGGAATGCATCCTTTGGATATTAAACGCTTCCTAGTTTTCTTACCTGCAGGTTGATTTGTGTAGCATTAGATTGAAAAACAATTAAATCATCAATATTTTCAAAATAACTTATCTGAAGCCTACACTGGGCAGGAATAAAATAACAGGTATTTACACAACACACAAAAATGGCTTGGAATCTTATCACAGCTGCACACAAAGTGATGCTTCCAGAAAGCAAGGATATTACACTGCAGCAGCATTTTCATGTACAGTAAGAAACTTCTACACAAGCTTTGCACTTCAACAGGTTTTAGTCAGAAGTTTTCCTGAAATACAACCCTGTCAAAAGGAGAAGCCAAGGAATGCTCTCCCTTGGTCTTTCCAAGTCCTTCCCAACACCTCTGTTTAATCCAATCAAATTACAATAATCTGTGATGAGGTCAGTTTGCAGTATGGGGTAAGACACAGAAGAATGCCATGTGAAAAGAAAGAACAACATCTACTATCTCTGATGACCTAAGGCTGTATTAATCTAAGTAAAACTGCTCAAAGAAAACAGAAATCAGACTTTGCAATGCTCAGGCTTAGAATACTTGGTCTGCTTATAAACAGACAAAATTCCGTGTTCTACTTCCTTTGTATAAGACTGCTGTATTAAAAGACTGAAATTAACATAGGCAATCTCAGGACACAGGAAACATTTTACATTGTTTTCAAATTTCTAGTTCAGTAATGAAAGAAACATTAACATCTCCACCTACACTTCCCCACAAATGAAACTTTTTAATGACCAGATTCAGCTAAGAAAATATCCAACTTCTCATGGCATGCATTGGAGTGCTCTGTAGATTTCAAAATTATTTTTGTCTTCTGCAACTGGAAATTATGTCCACTGAAGGATTTTTCTGTAAAATCATAAAATTCTGTGGTTTTCATGATGTACAAGAACAGCAAAATTGTAAACAAAATCTTTTTCCTTATACAAGTGTAGATGCATATACACATCCATGGAGAAAAAAAAAAAAAGTATAGTTCATATTGAACTTTTGGACTTGAAATCACTATTTTCCAGGTGGTATCAACAATGCAGTCACCATCCACAAACTCAAAATTCCACAGATTTAGCATCCACAGACTAAAAACCAGTTTTATGTCAGGAAGCAGAGAAACCAGATGAAGGTCTTTCTGCCCTACACCACTGATTCCACAGTTTTAAGCTGTTCCCTCTCCTCCCTCGTAACTGTGATGGCAAAACCAGGTTGAGGCAGCACAAGAAATCAGACTGGGGAATTGATTTGCCTTAACAAACAAATCTCAGATGGAAAAAAAAAGTTATTTACCTGGAGTACTACATCCAGCTCTGGAGTTTTCAGCACAGGAAAGGCAGGAGACCTGTTGGAGCAGGTCCATAAGAGGGCTACAAAAACGACCAGAGGGGCTGGAGCACCTCTCCTATGAAGACAGGCTGCTGAGACAATTGGGATTTATCAGCTTGGAGAATAGAAGGCTCTGGGAAGACCTTATTGTCTCTTAATATTTAAAGAGAGCTTACAAGAAAGATGGGACAAAATTTTCAATAGGTTTTGCTGTGATAGGAAAAGGGGTAATGGTTTTAAATTAAAAGAGGGTAGATGCAGACCAGATAAGGAAGATTTTTTTTTTTTTTTTTTACAATGAGGGTGGTTGTGGTTACACTGCAAGAGGTTGCCCATACAAGTGGTAGATGCCACATCCCTGGAAAAATTCCAGGTCAGGTTGGATGAGGTTCTGAAACACCTTATCTAGTTGAGTATGTCCCTGCTCAAGGCAGGATGGTTGGACTAGATGGCCTTTAAAGGTCCCTGCAATCCAAACCATTTTATGATTCTGTTTTTCTTTTACATCAGTTTGCTGACTTAGCATCATCATCAGCTGTCCCAGCTCACCTGAATGGGCAGCCTGGCAAAAAGACAGCTCGTTGGGGTGAGGAAATCTGGGAAGATAGACATGGAATCAGATTAATTTCAAAGCAGATTAGAGAGAAAGAGAATAATTTAGCATGGATTTCCCAATGAGAGATCACAGCTTTGTCACACCCAAAATGAAGCATAAAAACAAATGGGCTTTCTGTCACTGGTTGAAGGTCCATCACAATCCTCTTGCCTTAAGCATCTGTCTTTTGGCTTGGTTTAGATGGAAATATTGGTCTGAATCCCCACAGATTGGGGAGATTGTTATTCTCGCAAGAATAACACTTGTAAAAATAATTTTTACACAAAATATTTACATAAATGATAGAGCACAATGTAACATTGGAAACAATATTGCATTTTAATTTTATAATGGCAGAAGAGACAGGCAAATTAAAAAATGTAATCTTAGCCCAGCAGGACCAGCAGAAACACTTCAAAATCAGTCTGAAAGCCAGTCTAATGGAAAACATGTTTAAAACCCTACAAAAGTTTACTTTTTTTGCATATTTTAAAGCCCATTTAGTCTTTTCAGTTTGCCAATGTGCATTTACAACTATACACTACAAAAACACACAAACACATAACCTAATTTCACAGCAGAATCAGTTCACTAACACCGAATACATAAAACAGTATTCAAAAGTGAAGTTCAGGCTTTCAAACTCAAATTTCAATCTGTGTCCAACTGCCAACTACAATTCTGACAATATTTCTTCTAATGTACCTTCCGTATAGTTTACTGAATTTATTCAACTTACCTAAAGCTTCAAATGTGGATGCCATTTCATGGTTGGCTGTAGTGATTTTCTATTTTACTTGTAAATCAATTTAATTTAAAAAATTGTTTCAAGATCCTTTAGTGACATTTGCAACTCTTGAAATACACTGGAGTGAAATATTATGATGTTCAAATGAACATATTCACTTCAGTATTTCCTTTTCTTGGGCTGAGGCAGATCAGCTGGTAAATGGGACTGTTACAAACATTGTTTCCTTTGGTTTATCACTTCGTACTTGCGGGAATTACAATTAAATTTTTTTTCAAAATGACCAAAATAGTACCTATTTAAGGAGATAGTGACAAACCCAGCAAATTTTCTTGCTGATATAAAAGGAGGGGGAAAAAAAGAGAAGAAATCATGTTTGCTGTTTTTAAAGAACTAAATGGATATAAACTGTCAGACTCTGGGTCATCATCAAGCACAGGCCAGAGCATTGGCACGAATGACCGTGTTGTGAAGACTACAAGCTTTATTTGGTTTTTAGTTCACATTCCTGTAGAGTGAGACATTCTTAATTTGGGAGAGCTACGGGTAAACATTTATGGGAAAAAATTATTAAATATTTCCTTTCACAAAGGTAGCAGGCAAAATAAAAATAAAAACAGCTCCTGCACAAAATCCTAAAGGTGGTCTTTAACTATCAAAATTCTGCAAAGCAAATGAGGTATCCATGCTCCTTTCTGACAGGCACTTGGGGCTTTTACTATTGAGAGGCCAATCTTCTCTCCACCATTTACCATTGACAAGCTCCTACTATGTTTATTTTCAGATTGGAATAGTATTATCCATATGTGAAATGGATATCCAAATAGCCTAGCCCATCATAGGGAGATAATAGTATTTTACGTACACTTGCACCTAGATTTAGCCTTACAGAAGAAGTGAGAAGACTTACAAGGCAATGGCACTTATTACACCACCTGATGTAATACATAACTATTGGTCACTTCCCAAACCTCTCACTGAACTCCAGTAGCCTTTGAGAGCTGTTTGTCGCAATTCAGTTTATGAGAGAAGATTTTAAATGTTCTTACTCCAAAGAAATCTTGGAATGATGAAGCCCTCTGAATATTTTCTTTCTAAATATGAAACATGTTCTGCTTGCAGAAGATTCCAGAATTTAAAAGAAATACGAAACACAGTTTATTCACCCCGGTGAAAGAAGACATCCTGTAGAGGGGTCTGAGGCTTGAGTGGACACTGCAATTTCTCCTGGCTTTAGCCCTTGGCACTACAACTCATTGGTCTAAGTTAAGTTTGAGAAATCCACAGGAACACCTAGGAATGTATATCAGATGTGTACAGGGAGCTGTATGCTGATGACGATCAGTGTGTACAGGGAGCTGAACCTTACTGCAACTCTACAAGCAGGAACATGCTGGCCTGACTGTACACGGACCAGGGATATCAAAGCTCTCTTCCTCCTCTGACCAAGTAAGATACAAACTTTCTCTAGAGAAGATTCAAAGGCACACATACCACCCCTTCTGCATATAAACATTATGTGATTTTTACCTATTGAAAATACAGAAGATTGCCTCCTCTTCCTTGTATCTATAAAATGATATGTGGCTCCTGGCTTCTTAGGAAGGGTGTTCCTCGCCTGATCCCTCACTAATTGTCAACACTGAAGTCCAAAGAGTTTGCACGAGATGGGCAAACATTTGAGAGCAACCTGGTAGCTCCTTCCAGTCAGTCTGACAAGATGAGGTTGCTTTCCAAAATTTTATCAAGATTGTGGTAAGGCCAAGGTTTTATTAGTACTTTCAGTATTTGATGCAATTTCCTATGAACTCCCCAATGTAGCTTAAAAATAACCTGGGGTACCATAAGTATAGCAAAACCTTGGGCGTATGTTTTCCTGAAATGTCATGCAAACATCTCTTTGTGGTACCACCATAATGGTGTCAACCCAGAAGAGGAAAAGTCAGTAACAATAAAGCAAATTTTCCTTCTCAGATGTCCAATGGACCAATACACCAAAGATTTAACCTTCCAAAGGAACAGGTAACAGATATTTAGCAGAATTAGTTTCACAGCACTGTGTGTCACCACAGATATGCATAAAGATGTGATAGAGCTTGGCCTTTGAGGAGAGAACAAAATAATTGAAAAACAGGATTGACAGGAGGAGAATAAACTATTTTTTCCTGGGAACTGAGCTATGCTAAATAACTGATCCTTCTTGAAAAGCCTCAAGTATCATACTTCTTTGACTGTTCACTAGTTAACCTGCTGCCTGTCAGGGAAACTGGGAGTATTTCTCAGCTGGTATTAGTCATGTGACTTCAAACATTAATCATATTTGTTTAAAAAATTGGTGTAGTAATTGCAGTTTCTTACTCATGACGGATAAAATGCTGCATTCCACTTCAGTTTATTGAAAATTTCAGGACTATGTTAACTGCTACCTAATATATCTAAAATATAGTCAAACAAAGTAATTTTTTAAAAATTAAAGGATTATTTGTGTCTTACTATATTTCTTCTAGGAAGCAATAAAAGGGTAAAATGACCTAACAAAACATCAAGATACTATGACATGGTAAAAGAGATAAAAATACCTGATTGCCACACCTTTTAAAAATATGTATAAGGTGTCTTTTGTTCCCTGGTTTTTGGAATGTCAAGCAATTCATAAATAATAACCTAGACCTAAATAAACATACGCTAGTTAAAAATCCTGTATTTATTTAAAGCATTAAATGAATCATTACTTCAAGTATTCAAATAGCAATATCTTTCCTCAGTTTCTTACCTAACCACTCTTTTATAAAGCCAGCCTAAGACTATATAAACGAGCTAATGGCAAATTTTTCTCAACCTGTTTAGAACATTCATCAGACATTTTTAAATACCATCAGAAATGTTTAATATTATTATTGTATGCTAGCTTAAAGCCAGAAGCTATCTCTAAGTCTTTATAGCAGGAGAAACTGAATTATGAGGATTTTTTTTCAGCAGTCCCTTAATGCAATTACTTCAATTCGTGTATTTTGTCATTCTATCAGTAACATCATGATTTTTCAGCAGAATTACAAGAAGCAAAAAGATGAAGAAAGTAAAAAGACCCTTATAATGCAATCAAGACCTTAAAACCCCAAAGAGCTTGTTTCTTTTTTTTTTTTTTTTTTTTAAAGAGTAAGGTATCTTCACTTGGGGGTCACTTCTCCCCTTCACTTGTATCATATCTATGTAAGATTAAAATGTTCTTTTATTCAAGGGAGAGTTCAGTTACATATAAAGAATTACTTATTCTTTGGCAGTGGTTTGTGTCAACTGAAGAGAGAAACATGGAGAGATGTGTTCTTCAAGTGGGAAAATCCCACAACTCACAGACTCCAGCAATGAAGGTGCATACAATCTCTAAGACAGTAGTTGATGGTACAAAAATAAAGCAGGGTCAAATTTTGGATCAATGTACTATGAAAAAAATGGCTAAATTGGTGTTTGAAGGATTTATTGACAAACAAAGGTGGCAATGTCTAGCTGCCCCTCCCTCCAGCCCCCTTAAGTAATAGGTAGTTGCACTCAACTAAAACCACCTTTGTTTAAACACATGGTTTCTCCTACCCTCCCTCATTATCTGGTCAGAATTAATGATTATCTGATTCATTAATTGTTACTCAATTACCACTTAATCCAATCCCCATCAACCAATCCTAGGCACACCTTTACAACCACAATAAATAAGATGAATACTCATCTCCTCCTCTTCTTTTCCCACATCTCCTTCCTATCCTCCTTCTCCCACTCCCCCCAGATTAACACATTTTGGATTTTATTTTCCTGTATGAAATCCAAGAACTAGAGTGTTCTCTCTACATCTTCCACACAGGGTGAACAGGAGATGCTGGTCCCAAGCCCACCCTCTGGTGTCACCTTGGGGAGAGTGTCAGTGACTCCTGCAGTGTTGCTGTTCTAGCCGAACTCCTTAAAAAGTGCTCCCACATTGCCCAGTGTTCCTCAACTTTCCTCCCTCCTCCAATGCTACCTTTTTGGGATTCTTTTTAATTTTTCAGCTCCTTTTAGAGAAGCACCTCCTTAGCCCAGCTCACTTTAATTGTTCAGAGAAAACTTTTACTCACCCAGAATGTGAAACAATAAAAAGAAATACAAATTCCCGAATAAAATTCTAATCACTGTACTGCTCTATACCACATGCTCTTCAACTGGTCCATACTGTGTGCCATATGCCAAAATGATTTGTATATACTGTTGACATTTTTCATGTTCCCTGCAATGTTTGGAATACCTCATGGCACAGGGTGCAAGAAGATAAGATCGTTTATGTAAGCAAAATATGACCTTACAAGCGTGTAAATCCCTTATGTGCGTATGCAGGAGAAATAGCTGAGAGTACCAGTACTATTTGTATGTGTAATTATTTGCTTTACATGCCACATCAATCCTGCAAACAAATTGTAGCTATTTAGCAATATTCATCTCTTTCTATTGTATAACACCGAGCTGGGGAGAGAGAGACAGAAAAGTAAGACTTTAAAGTCCATTAATAAATATATACTGGCTGCAAACTAGTATAGAGGTGTTAAGTTTGTGCTGTGAAAACAGAAATTCATGGGTGATAAAACAGCAGAAAATGGAAAGAGCAGTCTGATCCAAAAAATTGAAAGTGCAACAGGCTGTGCTGCTCTGGGAAAAAACATGGGCCTAGAAAGAGTAAACAGAGAGTTTATATGTATCTTCATTCATATAAACATACATAAACCCACACACATCCTAAGTTGTGTTCCTGTGGATTTTTTTTTTTTTTTAATTCACAAGGAGATATAGATAAAACTTACTAAACCTTCCTGTTCGGAATCTAAAGGTGATAAGGTTAAGTACTCTGAAATCAACAGATGACACATTCAGTTTTCAGTACATATATAGACTGCAGAAATCCGGTATTACATCTCTTTTGAGTATTTTGCACCTGTGCCTCTCAACATATGGTTAAAGAATGTCAATTTGTATTAGTATGCCCACAGCTTGAGCAGACTGGCACAGAATGAGGGGACATTTGAGTCCCACTGCTGGGTAAGAAAGAGGAATGCTGTCAGCCCTGGGTCAGGCTATAGGTAAGTGCCACCCACCTGCTGCTTCACACATACGGAAAGTATCATGTGATGCCCTCACAGAGGGAGCTGGAACACTGTGGTTTATGCCCTACTTGGGAGGATGGCTTGGGAACAGCTTTGCTTCAGCTCTCTGTCCCACATCTTGAAATATTTCCTGCCTGGGGTGGCAAGAACCTCTCAGGCTGGAAGAGGAAAGTCTACCCTTTATCTCTCTCCCCCTCCTCCCTTTCCAACCCCAACTGTTTCCATGGTAGAGCCAGCCAAAGAAAACAAGGCATTTTCCCACCTCGAGGGCATTCCCCTCTGAACATCAAACGTCTACAGCAAACAATGGAGTTGAAACAGCTTTGCAAATAAAAGGTCACAAGAATTTTTCATAGTGGAAAATATCAGGCTACCTACAGGCAGGGGTTGCTTCCAGCTCACAAACACAACACATGCTTCCAAATACAGTTCACTGTGAGCTGAACTAGTCTTTGCTGAGACATTGCATGGTCCCAGTGATGTAAACTCGAATTCATTCTCCCTCAAGCTATTTGGTAATCACCTTAATTGTCAGGTCTTTAAAAGAAAAGATTTTTAGTTCTTTGGGAAGGGAATGCATTTACATGCTGCAAGAAGCCAAGCAAACTGTAGGGTGCTCTGAAATAGCAGGTCACACACTAAGCAGAGCACAAAGTAGGGGAAAGGAGAAAGGGCATGTGCTACTGGAGAGCTTCAGGGAGAAGAGCAGAGCATGTGATAAGCTGTTGATGGAGCTGTGCTTTGCAAGCTCTAGCCAAAGGACAAATGAGCAATGCAGAGAGCCCCTGGCTGCCAGAAGCTACTGAACCCATACTAGAGGCCTCCATGGAGACTTGGCAGGATGGGGCTCAGCAACAGCAGGAGCCACATGTTTTCTGGGCTCCTGCTCTATGCCTGCACATACGCTCAGCCCTGCCAGCACAGCAGTCTCCCATGGGGTCACATTTCCCCATGGCCACCCCAGCCCCTGCTGCCCAAACTTCCCCTCTGCTCCACTCCCCTACAGCACTGGCCTTCCTGCCTCCTCCACAAGCACACTCCGGTGGTCTTCTCTCTCTCCTGCCTCTCAGAAGCAGAGGGGCTGTCAGGAAGTGTGTGATAGAGAACTCTTAGTCCCTAGACCAAGAGCAGAAGACGAAAAGTAACTCAAGAAATAATTAAGTGGGAAAAATACTAGAAAAGATATCACTGAACAAGTTTCTGCTACTAATCCGTAGCTAAACTAAAATTCCTTCACAGGAGCATAACAAAAAAGTTTTACTGTGGGAAATGACCAGATCTTAAATGTGCACCTCATGTATTTGGCATTCATCTCCTCAAGAATTCTGCATACAGGTAAGCCTCAGCAAAGAAGGAAACTGTGATTAACTGCATTTTTCTGCATTGCTGGGGCAGTGGGGGAAGGGAGTGGCAGGCATGGGTTGAAGGTTCTGAATTTTCAGAACTAATTATGTTGAAAATGAAAATGATCATAATTTCATAATAAAAAGGGCTTGCTTTGAAGTTGTTTTTTTCATTTTCCCACCTCCCTACTGGATAGTTTAGCAGACACAAGCCAGGAGAGTGGGTGATAGGAAGTGTAGTTGAGCACTTGCTCAATAAAATAATTAACCCTACCCATCTTTCACAAATCACCATCCTGCCAACTCCCATGGGAAGCTGCCCAACAAGACCATCACTCTCACTTACTGCCTAAAGCTTCTCCCAAGATTTCAACACCTTTCTGTACATTCATGCTTGACCTAAAGTGCCCAGTACGGAAATGCTCCTCCAATCTTGCCTTCCCTCCTCCTTCTCCACTTGGAAAAGACTGGTCAGCCAACATTTTCTTCACAATAGGATGAAGAAAACCTATGAGTCTGACTAATTGCAAGAAGACTCTCACACAAGAAGTACTGCTGAGAACGAAACATCTGAGTTTTTAAAATTAAATGTGGGTGATTGAGAAAATGGGACTTTAATGGAGAAGGAAACTGGTAGTTAAAGGTCACTCATAACTGGCGGTAGGGAGGAAAGGGAGTAGTTCAGACATTGTCTGTCATTGATATATAAAATGTTTCTATTTGACAGTTTTTCATGTTCAACCACAAAGTGACAACTGGTTTATGGTTGTAACTTTAACCTTAGCAGAGACCATCAATTCAGATTAATCTGAAATCTTAACTCAGCACTTCCAAAAAAAAAAACTGTTACTGGTAAATAGCACCATATGAATAATCTTTTTTTTCCCCACTCTTTTTCCATAAGGCACATATACCAACTATTACAGAATGCCTAGAAACCTTAACCAGGTTCATGCACCATCAGATTGGGCACATGAAATATGCAGCAGTTTGCTTAGACTGCTCACATGCTTTTAGCAAGTTTCAGCAGATGGATGAAACAAATATGTGTGTGTGTTTGTGTTTGTGTGTCTGTGTGAAGAACAACAGGCCATGTAAATAATCTAGAGAAATCACTGTTAATTTTTTATGGTGTCTTCACTGTAGTGAGTTGTACTGTGTATGGATGGATTTCCAAAACACACCAATAAGGTCTCAATTCCAATAGCTCCTTAAAACTCCCTTTTCTTCAGCATCCATTCCATTTGTACATCTGAACCCCAAGACAATAATTTCTTTTTTTCAAGCAGGCAAAAAAACTATTTCTCAGATATTAAATGTACTAACATAATACAGACACGTACAGAGAGACAAAATATGCATTAAACATTTTGCAAAGGGGCCAAAGAAGGGAGTTTCTGGCAATTACTCAGCATAAGGAGTTAGGTATATGGTGAATAGATTAGATAAAATTAGTAGTTGTCAACCCAGTACTGCCTGATGACAGAAATTACAGCTTTATCTTTCTCTTATCCACACCTCCCACATATCATGTGCCTCATTAGGATCCTATGGACAGAACACACAAGAAAAAGACCATCCTCAAGCAATCAGAAAAATCCATCCAAAAAATACGAGAAAAATCTCCTGCCAGATTTAGTGAAAATTATTTCACTTGGCTTCAGAATATAATTATGTACTATCCAAGACCATCACAGCATTTGAGGATTGGGAAAATCCATGCCGTAACCAGGTGCCTTGCCATGGTTAAAAATGCCTCCTTGCCCTCAAACACATGTTCTTTGCACGTTGGGAAAACTAGCCATAAATTAAAACCAAAAATTAAAGACAACTGGCAACTGACTCAGGGAAGGAACTGGGCAGTCAGGATCTAGCTATGTTAAATTTGGCTGTGTTAAGTGAGATGACACAGAAGTATGAACTTTGAGAAAGCACTAAAAGCACCACTGCCAAATGTTTGGAGGAGAAAGGTGTTGCTTTTTAGACTACATGGTCCATACAGTATCTGGTACAATGATCTGTGACCACAACAACCAAAGCTAGCAGCAGAGTGCTGGTTGTCCCAACCATCTTTGTGGGAAAACTTGGTTGGGTAAAACTGCTTTTCCCAGTTATCCACATTCCTCCAACTAAGTTCTTGTGCAGAGGTTTTCGTTTCAGTCACAAGAGCAGGAGGAACAAATGAGCAAGGACCTTGAATGGCTGAACAGTCAAGCCCAAGGGCCAGCATGCGATGACACCACATAGGTAATTTCTTTCTTCATAAAAAACCAAACCCTTACGAAGCATTTAGTAGAATCATAAAAATTGAACAAAAACGTTTTCTATCAGATCACACTGAACAAGTTTCCAGCAGATTTACCAAATGGTGTAAAACACTCCAGAACAATTTTGCTGGTTTGCATTAAAAGGAAGGATGTGAGCACATCAAAGCTTGAATTTGCCAGGTAAGAAATTATTCTTCTGGTTCTCAAAAGACTAGATGACTTTGAAATTAGAACAAACTGAGCCTTGACCACATTTGCAAAGGCAAAAGAGAACCAAATCACAGACACGATCCGTAGGGAAGTCTAGATACTGCCGACGTTAAGTTTTCCCACCTGTATTTTGAGGTTAAGGCTGTAGGCACTGAACACGCATAATTCATGAGCTGTGCTTCCACAGCCTCACAGGGCTTACAAGAGCCTGTCACATTCTTCTCAAGTGGATCATTAAGGGTGGTGTACCTAAATGGATGGGTGGAGGAAATTTATCTGAACAGAAGATTAGAAGTGATTCAATTTTGGGAGATAACCCGACTTTTTGTCTTGCTAATACTATAGTTCAACGATGTGAGTTGACTCTGGCATGTGGGGCTACTCAGCAGTTTCACACACAGATTCTGTTGTTCAGATGAAAAAGAATAGCACTATAAAGCTTCTTTTTGTGAACCATAAAGGTATAATTCTGACATGATGATGGCTGATGTAATCAACGCTTTCATGAGGTTAGGCTTAAAGAGGCAAACAAAGCTTTTTACAATGAACTTTCCGAATTCCCCTTGACTGAAAAACGTTCATCACTGACAACTGGTGGGACTGTGACAAAGAGGAGTGGAAATTCATGCTGAGATCGTTTTTACGATGGCGAAGGAATCTTCTCTAGTCTGTAAAACAAACTGCAAGTAGCAGCAAAAGACCTGGGAAGAAAAGGAATAGAGATTATGGTCTTCAGTACAGAAGGAGAAAACTACTTGAGAGGGAAGTCAGCACTGAAACTTTCCATTCCAAAGCTTTAATTACTAGAAGGACTAAATTATCAGTTAGAAAGCATTAAGTTCATTTCACACCTTCTACAGAAATGCAAAGCAGAGCATAGACAAAATTTCCTACTTTTTATTTAGGCATCTCTGTGGTTGCCTGGATGAACTGAAGCGTCAGAATTGTAAGGGGAACACTGACTGACCAGGAAAGGAAATTGTCTTACTGATGCAAATACTAAGACCATGGTGCTTCTCATACTGGAGCTCTAAAAACAAAACTTCTCATGCCTTCCTCATTCTCTGTTTTGCAGTTGCTTTTGTTTATTTTTAAATGCCCTCCTGACTAACTAGCTTCCAGAAGAAGAGGAGAAAAAAATCGTAAAAGAAAAAACTGGGAGAAACCAGAAAAGGATAGCTGAGCCATCAATTTCTCTAGACCAAACCCTTAGGTCCATTTCACCCTGTGCTCCTGCCAGCCACTTACATCATTCACAGCAGAAACCTTAACAGTCCAAACTGGTGTGTTCAAGACGTGTAGGAATACTGCTTATTCACGATATAGCCTAAAAGCTAAACAAAACATAATTTTAGTATCTGCATAGCTGCAGAGCATCGTTTAAATAGAATAGCTTTTAAACAAGCAATACACCATTTCAAGATGCAAACCTCAAGATTTGCTACACTAAAAGTTTTCATACAAAATCCTCTTGAATCCTGGAAAACTCGTTCGCTAGAAAGGTGCATGCTGTTCCAATATATATATCCTATGTCAGCACAAACAGCCTTCATGTAAACACGCAGCCGGGAGTACCATGAGTAACAACTCTGTTTCCATCAGAAGCCCTTTATCCTGCGTAAGAGGTCTGCACGCTAATAGATGTCCTAGGCTAACGCTAACTAGCTACAGCTGGCTCGCAGCTATAAAAAGCATTAATGAAAACATAAATACTAACTTCTCCACTTCCCTCAGCCCGTACGTCAGGGCTGCGCAAAGGCACGGCTTTCCAAGAGGTCTGTGTGAATGAACTGGCTGCTCTGAACCAGCTCGCTCTGGTTCTGCCGGGCTTGTTTACTGAACAGCGTGTGCGGAGACACACGGGGGATGCAGGGGGAGAGGCGCACCACGTGCGCTCCCGCAACCCCCGGCCAGGGAGCGCCGGGATACGGGCAGGAAATAGCTGCTCGCCAAGGCACTGACCCACGGGCACAAAAGTGTCAGTCTGAACACAGCCCGACTTCACCCTATTAGCCCTGTGTTTTGCTGTGGATGTCCCTTTGCTTTGCTTTTACAGATTCGGTTATAATAAATAACACAGGCAGCGTCATTCACGGAGCACAGAAACAACACATTTTACCTGGGAGTCCTGCGCGCTCCCAAAACTTACTGCAGTGCTTACAGTTTTGTTAGCAATATAGTTTGCCAGGATACTAAAGTGCTACAACAATCAGCAATTTTTATTAATCCACGCCGTGCACACACAAAATCTTCATTATTATTTGACTATTGGACTGATTATCTGCTCTGTCAAAATAGTTGGTTTTATGTGAAAGCAGTTACTCTGTCACCATCTGCTTCTGTGGATTTCAGCAGGTGATCTCAGAGAGAGACAAACCCTTCAGGTGTTTGCAAGGAGGCCAGGCATGTTGGCTTGCTATCCAATATGCTAGGCTAACCACAATCAATAACTGAATCAATAAGTAAGAATCATGCCTAGCTTTTATTTTTCATTTTCATTTTTATAATGGAAATCCATTTATACACAAGGTCGATCAGGAAATTTGGGGTTCTTAATCAAAAAAGTTCAGGAATACCCAAAAATACATTTATCTTTAAAAAAGAAAAGTATCTTATTTCCAAGTATGATTCTTCTTTCTAATGATTTTGTTGAATGCATGACTCTTTCATTTCTTCTGATTTGCACTACCCAAATAGCAACTGCAACCAGGCACATCACCCCCAAATGCAGCTTCTATGTATTCAGCAGGGATCAAACAAATCACAGAATGCAACTCATTTGTCTACGCAGGAGTTTCCTAAATCTAGCATACAGATGTTATCCTACGAGGTCCAACCTTTGCAAGCATTTAAAAAGAAATTATCTGATTGCAATTCATTGACTTGCTGAAGTTGCAACCTCTAAACCAGATGTGATACCTCTTTTTGCTCTGAATTCTCCCCCTTCTCCTTGTACATATAAGCTGATTTCCAACCAGTTTCTTAAAAATCCACAACCTTAGTAGAGTCCCTTCCCAGCACTGTTGAAACATAAACAGCCTGAGAGATACTGGTTTTCCTAACTGTTCATTCATCCACTTCAAATACCTGTTTTCTCAGGATGTTATTGCTACGATTCTCCCTCAAACCCTGGCAGTCCAAATACAAATGGTGACTCAGATACACAGAAGCACCAAGGTATAGATGAGCTCCTAACCCAGATATTTTTAATCATGACTAAACAGTCCAGGCTGCAGCAAGAAAGTTTTGGCAGTTTTCAGCTCCCTTGGAAAGGAAATATCCACTTACCATTAAATTAAATAGAAATAACGAAATTAAAAACACTTTTGGAAAGATTAGGCACTGAGTGTCTTTGCTAACATTGTCTTCCAATTCCCACTTACATTAATACAGCCACTTAATTTATAGCTCCATGTTGAAGATATGACATAACTTGTTCCAATCAAATTATTTGCCTTGCACATTTTTCCTCATGTCAAACAGAATTTACAAATTTTGGCATTTGTTCAGAGGCAGTGGAAAATGCATAACCCCATTGTTATAGGACAAAGACAAGAACATCTGTAGTTGTCATGACTGGATCATATTTGAATTCAATAGTGGGGAAAGCTGCTGCCTCAGAGAGGAAATCCACGGCCTACAGTAGACCAGGTTATTCAGAGTTTCATTCAACCCAGCTCTGAACACTTCCAGGGAGAGGGCATCCACAATCTTTCTGGGCAAACTGTTTCAGTGTCTCACCACCCTTATAGGAAAGAATTTTTGCAATTATCTAATCTAAACCCACGCTGCTTCAGTTTAAGGTCATTCCCCCTCGTCCTATCACTACATGCCCTTGTAAAAAGTCCCTCTCCAGCCTTCCTACAAGGCCTCTTTATGTACTGGAAGGCTACTCTAAGTTCTTCCCTAGAGCTTTCTCTTCTCCAGGCTGAACAGCTCCAATTCTCTCAGCCTATCAAATACAAAACACCTCTGAAGTACTTTGCATTCACTCATAGCCCTAGGCACTTGTAAAGCATGTTGTCCTCACTGCAGAGGAGTCCACACTGCAGTCAAACACACACCTCCAACCAAATATCTAAATTCAGTGTGTTATAAAACCATTTTGAACACATGTCAGGCAGTATATATCAGTTAAATCATTCCTTTTTTCCATCCTTTTCACTGTAGGATGAAAATTAAAAAATAACTAAATCTCTCTTAACTGCCAACCCACTCAAACCCTTGCACTGTGAAGTATAATATACAGTAAGTACATCCCAGGCCTGTGCTCATCACTTTTCCCATTTGAGGAACACGTTCTTCTCCAAACCCTGTGAAGAGCCCTTTAGTCAAACAGAGAGTTGAAGCATTAACTGAAATGAGTTTGAGGATTTCAGCACGGCAGATCCCTACTCAGTGTGATGCTGCTGACTGCCTTTGGCTGTGACAAATGGAACAAAAATGGAACAAAACCAGTCAGGACTGGCACATGAACATAAGATAACCTTGTTACATTTATAACTTACATACCAATTTTAAACCACAATGCTTAGTGAAAGAACTAATTGTCTTCTCTGAGGAGCTTTGCTTTATTTGCACTGTTTGCTGTACCTTAATCTTTTGCATTTTATAAAAGAAGTGTAGAAGTGCCTAAAGTATAGATGTCCAGGCCTGTGTTTCAGCAATATTGTCCCTTTTGAAGTCTGTCTTTTCTTAATTATTAGTGTTCCCATAATCTGCACAGAACTGTGTATTCCTGACTCTTTGAGACTCAAGACCTTCTTCCCAAAACAGTATGTTAGCAATACTTTTCCAAAGAGTACTGATCTGTTATATCCAACAGAAGCTTTTACAAAGCTGATGACAGAAAGTTATCTCTAAGAATCTTCCATTTTGGAGAATTGCTATTACATAAAATCTGTGCTGATGTTTTTCTACACATGCACTACCTCTGCAGATACTTAAAGCTATCCGTACACAGACTGTTTACCTGCCCACGTGGCAAAGAAATTCCGTGCAATATTCAGGTGGTTAAAATTCTCTCCTGGTGAACTGCTAGCTCACCTCTATCCAGGCATTTGTAACATTTATCACTGCTCATCGTTCTTGCCTTTGGGTACAATGGTAGAAGGAAAACAAATTCCAGAGACACGATCTGACTTTTACAAAGGTTTTTGAGAGCTTCAGCACAACTTTTAACACTTCCTCCAGGAAGTCCTGTAGTCAGTGAAATGCAGAGGTGTAAAACACACATGGAAAATTTCTGCTCTGAGTTCTATCAGCCACATAACTTTCAGAGGTACAAAAATTCAGGGGGAAGAAAGGTCAAAGCCAAGGGTAAGATTCCATACCTTTTACACAGGCCATCTTAGAATAATTCTTGACAAATAACAGGTGCTGGAAAATTACTATTCCTGTTTGAAACCACACAATGTACAACAGCACATACCTTGACTGTGGCTCTAGGGCTGCAAAATTACCTTTTCAAATTGTTTGCTTTCTTTTCCCTAGACTCGTCTCTACTACAGGATAATGTACAAGGACCAATCACTCTTCCCATTCCCACCCTTTATATAGTCCCTCAAAAACAACCAATTGGGTGCATGAAGTCATGAAGCAAAGGGCAGCGGGAAATGAGGTGTTCAGGTGCAACAAAGCTTCCCCAGCTTCCTAAAACCCTGCATGTGATCATCAGAGGTGGGAGGTGTGAAATGGTATAGTTACAAGGTAAGTGGTGGGGAACACACAGCTCTGCAAAATTATGCTTCTCTACCACTTACCTGTCTCTCTGTGCTACTCAGGTATCTCTACAATTTCTCTATCACGGAGAATACATCAGTTAGTAGAACTACTCCTCCTTCTTGACCAAAAAAAACCCAGGCTTGGGATGTGTGTGACTGTCTTCTGTGAGCACATAGGTGCTTTACTGATCAGTCTAAGCACTTGAGCATGGAGGAAATACAAGCAACCATTGTCTCCTTTTTGCTAGATGCATACAGGAGACCGCACACACAGTATTGGCCATCTGATAGTTGGTTTCTATTCCTGTCCATTTGCTTTCCAAAGAGACTGAATCCCTGTCACATCTGTGGTCTGTGCTGGCTATTGTCTTCTTGAGCGTCTTTTCTGTACCAGCATTTTTTATAATTGCCCTGACATATTTTAGAACAACAGCAAATTGTTTAATTGCCTATTCCCAGCACAGGGATGAAAAACGCTGGTGTACATTGAGGGGTCCTTTTTTTATATTTGTACAGAGTATATCAGATAACAGTGCTTTCACCTTGCCCTTGGACAGAATAAGATTATGTAAATATTTAGCACTGAAAAATAAACGGCAATGTCAAATTAACAAATTGTTGTACTACGGTGGCACTGGAAGAAGCCCAAGTTCCATCCAGTCATCTGCAGCATCAGCAGCAGGGAAAACAGACTCTCAGGGCTATCCAGACAACAGCACAGGGAAGCTACAGTGTTAACTATATAAGACAATTTAAAGTATTAGTTGGACAGTGTGACACTAAAGCTGTTTTTCCAACAGTCTTTTGTCCTTACTCTGTTTTGGTGGCTCCAGTTTGAGAATTACAAATAGAGCAGGGTGGAGGCAAAAGGAAGTGTCAGGGAGTCTTTAGTGTGAATAAAAAAAGGAAAAAAAAAAAAGAGAGAGAAAGAGACTTCAAAGCAGAAACCAGTTACTAGAGCTTGAACCACAGCTATTAGGAGAACTATTATAAGTCTGTCAAGTAGCAATTAGACTACTTTGCAAGAATATTAAGAGCACATATCTTCACTTTGGAGAAGGATTTGAAAAGGGCAAAAATAGAGAAACCTTTTAGTTTATGGAGTACTCTCTACTGCATTTCAGTTACTTATTTCCTGTTTATTTTCCACTTGAAAAATCACATCCCAGAAACATAATGTAATTTTTAAAAACTTGCATTTATGACCATTCCATTTAAAATGTTTTGTTGAAAAAAACACAAAAAACAAATGGAATGCTGTAAACAGATTTAAGTCAGCCACAAAAAACATTCTGACAGATGTTAGCATCTGTGAACATGGATCTTTCACGACAGTGCTTTCCAATCTGGGCTCTTTTCAAATATGAATACCTCCAGAGTTCTTTTATGTTGTTTTTGTTTATTTCAATAAACTTTATAAAACTTAAGGTAGCTTTTCCATACGAGAAGGACAACTTTTCAATATCAATCCATCTCCTTGGAATGCTAGTTGCAATATCTGACACTCAACTTTTATTTGTGCCTGTTGCCAGGCAGGTTAACCAGTTGACTAGATTTGTGTTAAGATAAACAGCGAAGATCACTGCATGAAGAAAAAGAGGGGAAAAAAGGAAACCCAATTTAGAAATTTATTAGTTCTACAGGATTATCATTTGCCAATAAAACTGTTTTACAAAGAATTACATATGAACAGACTACTCAGAAACTTGCAACAACTTGCTAGACCACAATGAATTACAGCAACTGACTATCATGTTTCTCTGGGCCTGCTCAGAAAGAGAAATGTGATTTTCCTCACTTCTGTTTCTCCTAGCCACTCAAACAAATCCTCAGCTCTTCTAAATATTTTGCTCCCCAAGGGTCCTGCTTGCATGGTGGCAGACCTTTCCACTGCTCTATGATCTGGCAAATGGAAAACAAAATAAAGAGCAAAACTGAAAGAACTACAGATGACAACTAGTGCAGAGATGCATATCACACTAATTTTTAAAGTAAATGTACGGTCTTTCTTTTGTTCTTGGAATAGAAAGCTATAGCAGGCTTTGTGCAGGTAGGAAATAGGTTGAAACATGCCAAGAGAAGTGAATGGAAAATTTGTCTAGTCACCCACAGATTTTAAAGTGTGGATTCACAGCTATAGCTAGCATTGTTTTCTACCAGTAGTGCTTAGCTCTTCCTTCAGGACAACACCCTTTTCTGTCCAGCCTCCTCACACAAATCCTCTGGGTGCTCTGACCAGTTTAACTGCCTGATAGTCCTAAAAATGCATCTATTTTAGTTACACTGACTAACACACAACCAGCCTTGTCCTTTAAGGCACAAAACTGACCAGCTCTATTTTTTACTAATCTCACGTGGCCTGCTCTAAACAAACAGATACTGGCAAAAGCAAAATCCAAATTATACACTGCTTTATCCCAGGAACACAAAGTACAAGGCCGACGCAGTGAGTCAGACACCTCTGCGCCAGTGAGCTCCTCAGGTTGACAGGAGTCTCTTTGGGATCCTCATGCTTGTAAGCCAAGACATTGTAAAAAAAAAGAATCACAACAATTGGGTTTAGACAAACATGTGTTGTGTCATTAACAAAAGTATCTCTCTGCCATCAGAGGGGAAAAGGCAGCAAAAAGTATGCCAGGAATGCTGGAAATGGGCAGACAGTCACAACGAGTCATATTTTCTTCTTTTTTTTTTCCCCCCAAGAAACTCCTTCAGCATGAAAAGTCCATTTGCAAGAGCAGTTAGTTATGGGGCAAAAGGCAAATATTTCAAGAATAATACAGGGAATGTGGATCCAATTTACGGACAACAGAAGCCGGAGAACTCCTCAGTCTCTGCAAAGATTTCTCAGCATCCTTGGAAAATGCTTTGAATACTTCAGCTGAGCAAACTTAAACCCTTCAAACATATCCCTTTGTCTGTCAGTAAAAGGCTATATTTCACACGTGTATTTATGATGGATATAAAAGCTAGATGCATATAGGCAGTCCTGTAGTTTCTATGTTTCACAAGTGTTAGTTTTAATCAATTAAATTAATCCATTTCCTTACAATCAAAATAGAGGTTTCTCCCACAATTTGCCACTCTCCTACTAGAAACCGGATGCCTTGAACCAAATGCATAACTTCCCCTACTTCACATTTAATTTCATGCTTCTTTTCAACTTATTGTGGTGGTTTTTATGCTTCCCAGCATAAAACAGCATCTGGGTTATTGTGGAGTGCTACAAAAGAAGATATGCAATAAAACAGCCTGTTCAAAATACTAATGAATTAGGTATTAACGTACCTTGTTATCTAATTAGAAATTTTTGTTTAGGAAACAATGAATAATCTAACTCATCTTGCCTCACAAAGTACAAACCCTGTTTTTATGGCAGTTTTACTTTACAGAAAGAAGTTTGAAATAGGGTTTTTTAGTTACAAAATAATAAGCCACCAGTTGGTTCAAAGGACTGCCAGAGGGTGTTGGACCCTTTTGCTCACTATCAGGTGACAGACATAGACATTTTTGGTAGAGGAGGTCTCATGTGGATGTTTATCAGCCATGGAAATAGCAGCTGATAAAGCAGCAAGAGGTGTTTTTCATTCCTCAGTCTGTAAAAGAAGTGTTCGTTCTCTTCTTTGAAAAAGAGAAAGTGGATTGGTTTTTTTGATTCAGGATCCAAAACACAGTCTGATAGCTGTGAACAACAACAAACAAGCTGTTTTCTGAGCTGAGACATCTCTGAAATCTGAAGAACTTTTAAGAGACCAGTTTAGCAACTGCACATGAGAATACCCAGCTACAGAATGTACGTAGAAGCAACAAGCTCTCATTTTTTATTTTATTTCTATTTCATCTTTGACATAAGAAGTGCAATCTGAGATTTCTGTTTTCTTTCACCCCATTCCTGTGAAGGGTGTGGGCTCAGGCAGGTTAACTACCTCAAACTGTGTGACTGCAAGTTAAGTGTACTTTTGGTTAAGAGTTGGATATTAAAAAATCAGGTTGAATAATAGGCAGTCTGTCAGCTGCCCTAACATTTGATCAAATGTAGCCCTCCGGAAGAAAATCTACATGGAGGGGTACTGTCTTCAAAACCACATACTGATGTGGGCTGGTAAAGTACTTTTAGTTTTTAAAAAATATATATGTTATAGTAAGAATGAATTAAATACAAAGCAAAGAGTTCACACAACAAGATGTATCAATTACTTAAAAAAAAAAAAAAGTTCAATATAACTATTATATGTAAAAGAGCTCTTAAAAATGTCAGGGACAAGGCTGTTGATAATTACTTTCCTATGGGTGATGACCAAGCTTGTGTTTTAGGAAAGAATAATCTTCCTAAATTCCTTCTGGAGGAATTTTATTGATCAATGAGCAGTGTAAATTACCTAGTGGCTCAGAAGGTAGCAAGAATTGAGAGAATTCTAGTATTTCAAAAGCTCAAGAAGAAGGACCATTGAGGACACCACTATCTACCTGCAGGGTAGCTCAGGGGAACTCAAATTCTTCAAAACCTTGAAGAAACCTTCCAAAGCCTATTGCAAATTGCATCTGGAGAGTTCCCAATAGGACCTGTTAAACTAATTTCTCATCTCCATTCAAGTCCCAAACTCTGCATGACGAAATGTTTACTCATGACCTGAAAGGCTGAACTTAGAACCTTAATACAAACTCTTCCACTGTAACTCACTTTAATGATCTTCCTGAGTGAAAATAAAATCTGATACATCTTACCTTTCAAAATTTTAAGCCAGCATGAACCAAAAGTTAGTGCAAAACCAAAGGAAGAAAATGCAATAACAGACACAGCTTTCTCAGACCCAGGGTTGCTGAGAAAGACTGAAATCAGTCTTTGGTCTCAAACCTTGAGGATCATAAAAGGAGAAGGAAAGAATTCAATGGTTCACCATTGGTCAGAAAGGAAAACTGTTTGCCATATTTTTTGTATTTAAGAAAACAAGGTCCAATTCTTGATTCCCTCCACTGTACACAGAACAGTGTTAGGATGCAAAGACTAAAACATAGGAGGCTAAAACAACTGGTTGAAAGCTGTATGTTCCATGGGGCTTGTGTGTAATGTTTCTGCATTGCTGTTCATGTTTTGACACCACAACACTTTTTACTGTAGAGGAATCTTAACTGCTGTGGCCTCCAGATTTCCAGAAGTCAACGGGATCTTTTTCCAGTGACTTCACTATGGAAGTATACACCTATGTTTCTCTAATAGCATCTGTGCAAAATCCTCATTATAGAAAAGCCTTTCATTTCTGTGTCTCTCTATAAGTTTCTTTTTTTGTTTCAAAGGACCATTGCACAGGCATTACTTACTAGCAGAGCTTACTAAAGCCTGAAATAGGCAAATGTGACGTAACAACTATTCTGTGAAGCTCAAAGAACAGTATATGATGTTTTCAATTAACTTCTCGTTAATTCATTTTCAGTGTTCCTGTCATCTGTTGATGACATAAACATAGACAGATCCTTCCCTTCTCTGGGCAGGACTACTTCTGTGTCACACTATACCTATTAAAAAACAACACCACTCCCATCAACAGCCCCATGGCTTCCTTGCTGAGTGTGCTTATTTCCCATGGGCTGACAACTAAGAATGACATTTCTGAACTCCATCCTCTTTGGTTTTTCATGTATCCCAGCCGCAACAAAGAAACTCCCATGCATCTTATTACTCACCTAACATTTGGTGGGTCTGAACTCGTGATGGGTGTTGCACAAAGAGGCTTGTTTCCTTGAGTGTGGCTTCTGCACCCTTCTCTTGCAGGCAAACAGTACACCCTCTGGATAACGACTCGTACCTGCAGTTCTCTCCATCCCACAGCTCCCTGGCTTTCCACCATTTCAAGCAGAGAATCATTAACAGCATTCAGTGCTAAGGGATGCTGTTTTGAATCACCGTTGTTAGGGATTTGTGGAGCACAAGCAACCTGGTGAAGGAAAACCCAATAAGAGAAACATTTCCAGATAACCTTGAAACTATGTAGAGCTAGAGAGGAAAATGTCAGGATGAAAGATCAAGTTGCAAGTGCAAATTCAGTTTCAAAATGCTTACTGCACCTAAGGTAACTTACAGACTAGTGGCCAGTTATTTATTGTGTATTTTTAATAAACACTCAAGAGAGTTGTACACATGGTGTGCTCCTGTATTTAACTGGTGCTTTGCACTGAGCTAACTCAACCCCTGAGAGATGAAGGTGACACCAGCAGGAAAACAGAACTGATATTAGCCCTTATGATTCTTCCCCTTGTTTGGAGTTTCATTTTTACTTCTTTGATGTTCTGTTCCTTCATCTTCTAAAAAAAAAGAGTTCATCTTGAATGCTTCCGGACTTTCAAATAAAGTTGGAAACGAACAGGTGTCTTGTTTTATAGACTAGTAAGATAGTCCTCAGACTTACACATTTCAATGGAAAATATTTCAAAGGAAAAGAATTAGATGATAAATGAAAAATACAGAACTTTTAAATCAAAAACTTTATTTTTTCACTATTTTCAAAACATATTTTATTAATAAAACCTTACAAACTTGCAAAATAAACTTCATTACTACAGTTTGCCTTAATCTAAATTAGTAATGTAGTTTATCTTAATTTTAAAATAAATTTCTCTCGATAAAAATTGTATGCAAGTATGAACTAACATGAGCCAAATTTCTATTTTCACAATGAAACCTGTTTTTATAAAAAGCTGGGTGCCAAGAAAGGTTTTCAGAGTTTCATAGACTGTGCTATAAGTATTACACACCAAAAAAGAAGAATTTGCAGTATTTAAAAGAAAATTGTGGTACGACACTACCCTTTGTCTACAAAGTGGTTGCAATAAAACTTGTCTACCAAGTTTTAAATGAAGTGGTTTGTTTGTTAGGAGCCATGAGGGGAACAAGTAAATTGTTCTGGTTTTCAAATACCACAGAAGAAGCTTTTTACAAGTTAGAGTTGAAGCAAGAAAGGCGATTAGGATTTGATTTATGTAAGTTTTTAATTCCCAGGCCTATAATGGGAATTATATATAAGGCAAACACAAAATGTTGACACTCATTGTTCTTCAAATTTGAAGGGCCAAACTTCTCAAATATTAAGAATCATTTAGGTAGTCAATATAAAGCTTTTACAAGAGCCTTACTTTCAGAAAGTGCTGGCACAGACTGAAGAAAACAAATCTCTTAAAATACCTCAGCTTGTACAACCACAGTTACAGAAATGCAGTCAGTAGTCATTTTAATACAAATAAAGTTAAAATAGGAAAGAAAACAAACTGAAGGGGTGGGAATGGGGGATGATGTTACCAACTGATGCTTTAAAGAAAGGACAAGATCGGTAAGGAAATGAGTTAAGACAAAGGAATAGGAAAAAGGAATGCTTATTTAAAATAGTATCTTGAGTGAGTTAGAAGAAAACAGCTATTTTTTAGCTATTCAGCTATAAAGAATAAGAGAAAAATCAATGAAAAACCAAGTTATAATTACTATTTAGCACAGTAGTGAGATTTCAGCAAAATAACCTCACAGCAGTTCAGCATTTGGAGGGATCAAAATCCTCTACTAAGAAAATATTATTAAAGTAAACAGTGCATATTATTTAGCCTTGACTAAATGAAAGGTCAATTTCATTTATGTCTTTTTTTTGAATTTATTAATTGAAAAAAAAAGTCTTTTTTTTGAAATTAGGTCAATTTCAAAATGACCAAACAGGTCAGTAATGTGGAATTTTTGTTTTTCTTATGAATTCCAAACATCTGCTCACCAACTTCTTACCATCTGTTTAATTGTGAACCAAATGGACCATACCTGATTATCTGAAGGTTCCTGGTGTAACTTATCATCAGGATCATCTAGTCTGAAGGTCTGTGCCAAAGATATAATATTCTTCCTGATAAGCATCTTTGTAAGACCATATGTCTTCTCTCTGGCTTCTGAATGTTCACTGAGTAGCACCTTCTGACTAAAGTAAGTGTTCATGATAACAGGAACATCTGCATTTTGGAGAAGCAGTTTTTGCCTGGAAAAAAAAAAATAATTGGTATCAAATCCATTACAAGTTAAACTACTGATAAGCACTATTTTAAAATGTGTGTTTCATTGCACTTCTCTCCCCTTTTTTCTACAGTTACCACCAAAACACTTCAGAGGTGTGTTATCCAAATTGAAAATTACCCACCCCACAGATAGAGTCGGCTTGGCTCAGCCATGTTAGCTCAGGCACAGCCCTGGGCAATTGGAGATCCACAGCATCCAGGGACAAGTTACACCTGGGAGCCAGCTGAGCTGCTGAGCCCCATGAGCCCCATCTGGCTTCACACAAATGCTACTTGGTGTCTCCGTATTGTTAGCACAGAGCACCAGGACCCTCTGCACACAACTACTGAGGTAAAAGCCATGAACGAAAGACTATTAATCCTGCTCCATGTTAATTCAGAGCACTGCTCCACTGGACCCAGACTGACCCTTGCAGGATGTTCCCCTCTGGTGAGTGCTTCCCACCAACCCAAATCCATTCTCATGCAGCTAGTAGCAAGCTGCTCCTTCCTCCTCTATTTTTCTAAAAGCAAAATCCTATGTTTTTCTTAAAATATGCAGTATATTATCTTGCCTGTGCATTTGTCGCTGTCATAAATGTGCTCTCCTAGATCCAGTTTTGGTTTCTAGTGCCAATGTAAATTCCCAAACAGCTCCACAAGCAGCAATTTCTTACCCACCAGATTAAGGGAATGTTTGCAGAATCTCTAAACACACAATAATTTCATGCCAAAGCATGTGTTGATGTTGGGTTTTTCTTAGGCTGGTATCACAATTGTGCATTTAGAAGTACGCTTTTTATACTCACAGGACACACATCTAATGAAGTCAGCTAACAAAACCAACCAGTATTTTCTCTCATTTTCTACAGACCATCAAAACAGACCAAAATCCACTTGGTGACTTCACCACAGTCTGTATTTTTCTACTATAAGATTTTTATCATCTTGGACTAAAACAAGGCCTCCTGCCTTGGCAGAAAAGCTGCGCTGACCTGAGTTCAGAACTTCAGTCTCTAGACTGCTCAGCAGTTATATTATGGAAATGATGCAAGTTTCCACATCTGTGACATCGTCTATCGAAATGTAACCATACAGTCAAAAAGCAAAATGAAACAATGAAACACTCAAAAATACTTATTTCTGATCTCAGTCCATACAAGATCTTCACCACGGTTTGTTTTATAACATACTCCTTCATTCTTTAGAGAGAGGATAGCCAAAGGGAGATTGATGTATTCATGTTTTCAAAGGCACAAGAAGAGTTGCAACAAGTTTTAAATATAATCGCTGTGATTTTATAATTAGGAAAATAAAACAACCAGATGATCTCTGCCATTTAGGAAAAAAGGATACATGAATCATACGCATAAATTATGAACGAGATGTATTGCTTCTACTGTGAACGCTCACAGAAGTTATGATTTGAAACAGAAAATTCATGAAAAGTTACAGCATAAAACTAAGTCCTGAACTTCACCACAGAGAAGCCTTACTGCCATCTGTGAGCTCCCCAGATTTAGGAGAGCAGCAATTCATCTCTAAGGGACACTGAGTCCCTTGACTTGAGATGAATTTGCTAACAAAGCTCCCAGTTAAGAGCATGACAGTAGCTCACAAGGCTGCCAAACTGACATTGCCTGGTAACTTTCTGCATTACAGGATTAAAACTGAGGAATTAGCTTGGTCAGCAAACTGAGACATCTCTGATTTTATGAGATTTTTAAACTGTCACTTACCCTCTTTTTTCTAGAGAACGGAAATGTATATAAAGCTTACTACAGATCTCAGAACAGTTTGGGCTGTCTTTATATGCGGATGTGTAATGAAAATTTTAGCACCTTCTTTCTTGAGATGTCTGTGACCCAAAGTAAACAGGAAATCTCTCTGAACACGAGACCATTACGTCACTAATGTCAGAAGAATGCTTGATCTAAAACATCTCATTCTCTAAAAAAAAAAATACTGACGTTAGTAGCAAATCATTTGCAGAAACTTTTGAGGTTTATGGTTTTATTTTTATTTTCCTGAGCAGGAAAAAATGTGATCAGGTTTTTAATTTTTTTTAAGGCGAGCAGGTTTTACTGATACCCAAATAATGTGTACCTTGCTATGCTTATGCATTCCATGTCTTCAGTACCTTTAAAATCGCCAAGAGCTTTCCTGGAGAAGTACTCATTATTTCATCATATCTTTACACAGGTAATGCATAAAATAATGGCTACTTAGTATTTTCACAAAGCGAAAATGGGGACATATATACACTTCTAGGAGAAGCCTCCCATTTCTTATATGCAATTAGTTCACTAAAAACACTCTCCTGAAAAAACCACTTGTTTTAGACCTGCATAGATGTGCACAGACTTAGCAGTAATTTTTCAGCTACATCAGAGGAATATTCACATACATCTACTTAAATCTTCCCAATTTCTCAATGGACAGATACCTCACAATGAAAAGAACCAGGAATAAATAGAAATAAATCCCAATTGAAAGAAATAAGAAAAACATTTGAAATAAGCTCATTATTTTGTGCAGTTAGATGGCTGAATGGAAATATTTTATATATATATGTATAGAAAACATAAAATTATTTCTATTTTGCATACAATATATAGAATAATCATATTATTTATGTCATTACCAAGTTTTATATACATTCTTCAATATGAACAATAGAATTATTAATATAGTATCAATTAATTGAATGAAAACTCTTTTTCCAGAAATTCCTTCTAGTACTGCTCAGCAAAAACAAGCTCCACAGGATGGGAACTTTGACTGTCATCATGGCAGAAATCTCTGCATTGGCACTGTATATTGTTCATACCGTTCTCTTTGCAACAAAGGCAATCGTGTTAGAGACACATGTATACCTTAATTCTTTTTGTCTCTTTGAAAGGTACAGACCAGGGCAAAGAAAGCCTATCATGCTGGAAGAGTTGGGAAAAATCACTTCCCCGAGCAATCCCTGCATGTGCTGCCCCTGTGCTTGAGACACCATAACTGATCACCTCAACTTTAGGCATCTGTTCCAGCTGCAGATCCTCAATACCCAGAAGAAGCCTTACTCTAGAATACACAATACACTCTGTAGTATCCTCTTAGACGTAAAGTGTTAAATGGGCATTGCAAGTCTTCTGTGACCTCTCTTAAACTGCTTCTTTTCTTCTGCTTCATTATGTTTTAAAAGCTAGTTTTCAAAGAATGAGAGACATCATCTCATTCAGCTATCACGGAGATGATGGAAAAAAAAAATAATAAAGCTCACCACAGATTATAAACCCCCTGAAACAATCTCTTGTTCTCTCTGATTTTTTCTTGCTCAGCAAAGAATTTATAAAAGTTGGATTAGTAGCTGACTTCCTTAGTAACTGCCTTTAGACCTTTGTAATGACCTGAAGTAGAGACTGGGAACTTTTTATAGTACAGGGCATTCTTTTTCCTGGTATGTAGACAATCAGCAATTGCCGTAACTGGTCACATGCTAAAAGAACATGAGGCAATAATGTTATTTTTTTTTCTTTTCCAGCAGCAGCTTGCTTCTCTGTCCAAGAACATAGCTTGCTTTTTCTCTTCCTCCCTCCTATGGTGAAGGCTATCTGACCACATAGAAGCAGGAGATGTGCTTGCCCACTTCTAGGTTAACCATGGTCTGTCCCCATCCGAGATGTGCAACGCTGCAGAACGTACAGCATGGCACTGGGTGAAGGAGCTGACGTTTCGATTTGGGGCAAGGTCTTAATCCTGGGGCAAGCAGTCGGCGGGTTTGCACTGTGGTCTGCCCTGCACAGCCCATCCACAGCCAGCGAGGAGTTGTGACTCCACGGCAGCAGCGAGCTCACAAACCACACGCTTCCGCTCAGTTCTGCTGACATCAAACGGTGGTGCTGGTTCATGAACTCGAGAAGACTCTGGATCACTTTAACTCAGAGATCATATTTTTTTGTTCACTCTCCCTGGGCTTTTGTTTTTTGTTGTTTTTTTACTTTTTCTTTTCAAAGTGTAAAATGCCTAGAGTGTTTTTTCTGAAGAGTAAACTGCATTAAATGAACACTCTTAACATTTCAGTGACCTACAACTTGCCCTGTAATTATGAAACAGGCTGTTCTCAAGTCTCAGAACAATGATTTCTGCGTAAAGAAGGTTTAACATCCACCAAAGCAGCACAGCAGTAGTACATGTAGAACGTGAGCGTGACAGAGCCTTACACTGTTGCCCAGAAATATGAGGAATCATCCCCCACAGGAACAACATACAGGGCCCATCCCTTTCTTCCTAGGAATCGCTTGTTTTATCCAACGTAAGGAAGTTGCTCATGCTGTCTCATGTTTAGAGTTATGTGGCATTTGCAATGCTTTATCTGTGAAATGTCTAAGAAATGCCTAATAATAATTAATGATAATAATTAAGAAACGAACCCTCCCAAACCCCCAGAAAACTTAACAAGTTCAGACAGGTCTCTGCCCACCTATCACCCAAGGACCATAACTATCTTCTCAGTATACATACCAAATCAACAAGCCATTTGGGACAGACCTGCTTTCTGCCATGCCTAGAGATTGCCCAAACACAGAATTTCATCCATGAATGACTAATCTCACCACTTGCGTGTAATCCTCCATCAGCACCATTTACTGCTGCTGTAAAGCTGCACGGACACTGCGATTCTGAGTTCACACTTTCACAATACAAAACTTCTTCCGTGCCCCAACGTCAAAGACAGAAAACAAAAATCAGCTGGCATCTCTTTCTTTGAAATTATCTTTTTCAAACTAACGGGTTATTGTGGTGTAAGTTCTCAAGGCTGATTGTACTCTTTTCCCCATGAAAAAACAGCACTAACCATCCAGATCAATGTCCAGAGTCACATATGGCAAATGTACAATTTTCAGCCACGTCAGGTTTCCAAACAAATGTGGCTTCGGCACCTCAGAACAGCAGGTCTGCAGAAGTTGTAACAACAAAAAGCTACTCTAGCTATGTTTAAAATTTCTCCTTTTAAAGCATGATGCATTTTATTTGTGAACAGAACAGCTAGATACTTGGTTTTTTGCCCTATTGGAAAAAATATTTTGTCTGAGGACTCATTCCATGACTACAAGAAACAAAGAAAAGCATGTATAGCTGTTAAATGCATAGATTTGTTATAGCCCAATCTATTATCATTTGTCACTCATCCTTAAGCACAAAGCAAACTAAGAAAATCAGTAAAACAACACTAGTAATGAAAATAAATCTTTTCTATTGCAGTGTAATTTCTTTCTGCAAAATACTATTGTACTTTTCAACAAAATTACTTGTAAACCTAAGAAATCACTCCAGGAAGAAATTACAGTACACAAAGCCAACATTTTTATCACTATATCATTTTACTAATTTCAGAGTAATCATATAAACTAACCACTGGCTTGCCATAGTGCTGCCTCTTGAAATATGACACCCTGTAGCATGAAAAAAAGTTGTATGGAAATTTTCACATTTAAGAAGAGCTCTGCTATAAAAAGCTTGTGGTTAACATTAAGCACTATTATACCACACACCCAGTGCTCTCACCTCTGCAGGGAGGTGCACTGTGTGCTAACTGAAGGGGATGTACAGGTCTTCTGAAGTAGGAAAGCACAGATGGACATCAAAGCAAATCTCATCTACCTCCAGGAAATTACTCTAATACCAAGCTTTACCAAGACTGGAAAGCAGGGAAGTTTCTCAGAGCTCTCCAGCCACTTATTTTGGCTATGAAGAAAGCACCTGAAATGTCTAGCATTCTGGACCCAAATTCATCATGATAAGGCTTAACCTTTGACACCACCAAAACATAAAATTCCACTCACAGGTGGCGCTTACATACAAAGTGGCATGGAAATGATCTCTTGAGCTTACTGGGGTAATACCTTTGAGGGAATTCACTAAAAGTCTACACCAACTGGGATGCTGAGATATTTTAAACACCTAAGTCAGACACAAAACAATTAGTATTAAAAAACCCACACACAGTAAAGCATTAAATGGGAAAGTTGCTTTAAAAGCAGAACAAAACCACTCCCCCCCACACAGTATGAGGGTGTTACAAATAACTAGGGAGATATAAATATCATAGTTATCTTTTCATAATCAAGTTGTTATGAAAGAATTCCAATCTGTGTGTTTACCCCATATATCAACTTGTGTCTGACTAGCCATGAGCTCATTATTCAGATGACTTCTTCCCTCTGTTCCCAGTGCTAAGCTGCACGTAGGGTTTGAGGTGGCTGAGGGAGCCACCACAAAGTCCAGGGACATACCAGAGGGATTCTGAAAGGTGAAAAAAAAGGAAGCAAGCAAACTACAAAGTGACGTCACATTAAAACTCGTGGTGAGTGCTAGAACAAAAAATGGCTGCACTGGTGTGAGATCAGAGGCCCACCCACCCCATACTCTAGCTTAGAGTGCAGCAACAGCAAATGTTTGAAGACTATGAAAATAAAAGCAAAAAATCTAGTGAAAGTTCTCCAGGACACTCTCTGATAACTTCTAAAAACTTTCAGCTTAGGGACTTCCTAAGGCAGAAGTAATATCGTTGTAGCTAACAGTCTTTGGTAGACTTTTCTTCCAGGAACTTATGTGCCTGCTTTTTGACCACTTGTACATTGACAGCATCCACAACATCCTGCAGCATCCACCATGCTCTGCAGTCTAATTACATGTATCTGAGAAACCACTTCCTTTGATTTGTTTTCATCTGTCACCTAGTGGTTACACTGCTGCCCCCCACTTCTTGTTTTTAAGAGGCAGTGAACAATCATCCTTCCTGATGCACTTCCTAATACTGACCTTTATCATATCCTCTCCCAGCCACTACTTGTTGAAGGTGAAGAGCCCTAGTAATCCTAGTCATTTTTCACAGGCAAGTCGCTCCATACATCTCTTCTTGTCACTCTTTTCTGGTATTTTTGCACTTCTGCTACAAATCTTTGATTTGGAAGACTGAAATCCTAATGTGGAAATGCACCATAAATTTCTACAGCAACACTGTGACAGTTTTGATCCCGTTTCTAGTCAAGTCTTATTTTACCATGTATTTTTCTGATCATTAAATGAAGGCTAAGCTGACATATTAACGAAGCAATCAGAACACTAAAAACACGTTCCTGGACACCAACAATCCAGAGTCTATCATTTCATATGTGCCCTTCACATTTACCTACAGTTTCCTAGTAGGAGAGCCCAAGTCCTTTCTCCAGCCCTAGTTCTAGAGCACTATGAGGATGAACACATTCTCCTGTCCATAGGATTGTGAGGATGACAGCATGCCATTAAACAGAAACTTGCATAGTGTTCTGTTGTACAGAAGGTGTCGAATTCTCTGTTTTCTTCGTTGGTACCACAGAGATTTGAGGCAACAGGTTACACCAACAACTCCTCTGCCAGTGGATGAAAGGTCAGGAGCATTGCCACTCTGCCATTACACAGTGTCACCACTCCTGAAGTATCAAGAAGCTGCTTCTCACATCAGAACTCTGCAATATCCACCCAAGCAGCTGAGGACCACGTGTTAGAATGAAGAACTTGAACTTGAGATTTTCTGACCAAGGTATGGAGAATAAGGGTAGTTGGTTGGTTGGTTCAAGTTTGGAGGATTATTGGAGAAACTGTAATAAATAAACACCATTTTAAATTGCATTGTTTAATGCTTTGCAGAGATTATTAAGAACACCATCCTTTTCTTCCATAGACATTTGGCATTTGCTCTTTGCAAGTCGTCTTGCATTCATGCTCACAAGTGTCTTAACATGCACAGTAGCAAGAACAGATAACTATCCCTGAGCAAACTTCAGAAAGACAGATCAATACACACATATGCTTGATTTTATTTAAATATTTTATTATCAAATCTAGTATTAAAAAACCCCAGCACAACTAATATATAACCAAAAATCTTCAATCAGACTTGTTCTTATACTCCTACCTGATTCTGGTACTAATTTCTGGGCATTTCCGATTGTTTCTTTGCCAGGCCATGAAGCAAGACCAAATATTGGTTTCATCTGGTGAGGTCACTTTTTATACAGCCAAATCCAGTGCAATCAGCAGAGGAAAAGTAGCTGAAAGTAGCAGTAGTTCTAGGTTCTCTGATAGCAAAACTGGGAATCACAAAAGCTAGCAAGAGCTTGCTCTTGATGCTTTTCCCTGGTCTTAAAAATTAAAACTAAAGCATGGTTTATGGGCAAAAAGGGGTTTTTACTTTGGTATTTATTTTAGGATTTTGGAGTACAGCACTTCGTCTAGGTTGAATGCTCTGAAAATGCATGTACTTTCTCACACTGAAGTACACACAATTATAGGCCTTGCAAAATTAACATATTTATCAAAGATCTCTTAATGAGAGGCTCAAATGAATTCTCCATTTTGAGGAACCTTTTCTTTTTGATGGGCTTATCTTAGTTTACAAAAATTTGTTTTGGAGAGGACTTTGGGGCTTCTATACTCTTTGGTCTCTTGGTTTAACAGTACAGTGGGTTTCAGTTAAGTCCTTAGACTTGGAAAGTTACAAGTATGCAGGCTAAAAGTACTAAGAATACATAAAACTATATAAAAGAGTATGTAAGAGGGGTATAAAAGAAAAAGCAAAAAATCATTCTGGCATTACCCTGAGCCACAGAGCACTAGAGCAAAGCAGAACACTCCTTGTGAGCTGGTCAAACTCTGCTTCAAGCAAGAAGATGCCTCAAGTAGCCTGGAGGTCTCAATGAAGAGCATCAGGCAAAGAGAAGTGGCTGAACCTCTGGTAGAGAAAGCTGTGCTGCAGAGCTCCACAAGTCTTTAGGCAGGTTGTAGAGCAAGTTTACCTCCACTGTGGTTCACTTCAGCTTTAGAGAGCTGAGAGAAATCCTTTTTTTCAATTTATTTGCTGCCACTATTAATAAATGTGTAACAAAGGTAAAGGTGGTGTGGATAAGCCAGGAAGCCCAGAAATCTCTTTTAGCCAAAGTCCTTTCTGCAGTAATCCACTCACAACAATCATCAGTGAAAAGACAGCAGTGCTAGTGACCAGAGTGGAAACTTCTTTACTGACACATCGTGGCGTAGACATAGCCTAAGTGAAACCTTCTGTGCAAGGGAAGAAGTTCAGCGTCTTGGCCTGCCACAGAAACACTGATCGTATGTGATAAAAAAATACCTTTCTTCTTATTAGGTTAGAAAACAGCTCTCAATAGTGTGTGTACGTTGAAGTTATCACTCACAAGAATAACTTTCAGAACTTCATTTTGCTTCTATGCAATACCACATATCTTCTCCACTAAATCACCATAGGTGGATTCTGTGGCACAGCTCACTCAGTCAAAACAAGGAAAAACACTCTAAGAAATAACATTTAAATTCAATGTTCTCCTGAATGTTTATTTTTCTTTTCTGAATCCAGAGCAATCTTAGCATTCCTACATTACTTTAAAGACATAATTGTACAGAACAAGCAAAAAATTCTAATTCTAATATTGAAATCTTACATGATCTACAGGTCCCTGCTAACTTGGCTTGTTTTATTTCACTGAACAGTTGCAGCAACACTTAGCAACCAGGTCACATCAGACCTGGGAGAGTTTTCATACTGCATCACACTATTCTTAGATGCCCGAATTTCTTTTTCAGATTAATATAAGACGGCTGGTGACCCAGCAGAGCAGAATCAATAATGCGATGAGATGGATGAACCCCTGGATTGTATTTTGTGATCCCTTTAGACTTCAGAGGCTACACAGCTTCAGCATGTTTTAGGTTTACTTTTCCATTTCAAAGAATATTTATTTTTAGAAGGAAACAGTCTTTTATGCTTCAGAGAGAAAAAAGTTAGAGATATAGTGGAAAGATGAAAGCCCTTATTACTTTTTTAAAAAGTATATACAGCTCTGCCTCAATTTATTATATTTAAAATACTTCAACATCTACCAACCCAATAAGCCAAGTTTACCTATCAAAATCACCTGTGTTGCACAGTCATATGAACACAACTCCTTAAAACTAATCAATCAAAACTAATCATAACCCAAGCAGAAAGAAGTGGAAAAATACCAAACATACCATTACAAAAATAAAACCTAAGAACAGCTTTTTCAGAACTGTATTTTCTGAGAGATCTCAAGAAAACAGAATTGTAACTCGAGTCATTGCTTGAAGCACTATCACAGTAAAACTTCTACAAGCCTGACACAAACACAACTGCCAAAAGAAAGGGCCATCAATAACCTCTGGAAACTGGGAAGAGTCCTGGCAGCAATGAGGTTGTGACTTATGATCACATAAGGAACAGTTTTCTGATAAACCACTTCAGCTAAAGCTCTCTGCAGAAGCAACCAACTTCCAAGGGAGAGGAGCATTTTGCAGCACAGGTATCTCTCACTATTGCACCCTGCCCTCCCCTGCCAAAAAAGCAGAAACATAGTCTTTGAAGTTGTGGGAAAACACCTGTGAAAATATACAGATTTTGGAGAAAACTGGTGTGAGAGACATAAGGCGGAAGGTGTGCCATCACAGACATCCTGGCCCTGGCAAAAACCCTGAAGTTTAAAGTGAGAATGACATTCCAAAAACAACAGCGAAATTTGCCAGTCCAGAGAAATGTTTATGCAATAAAGGGTGAAACAACTGCACTGTACACACATTTCCCAAGCAAACAACTGTGAGTTAATCAAGGGCTTAAATATATCCCATAGTGTTTAACAAAGGATGGAATCCCTATTCTCAGGCTTGGAAGCTGCATATCAGGTTTTGGAAGCAGGGATTTTGCAGCCAGATTTGAAAACCTGAGAAATATTAACATAAAGAAAGAATGCTGACTACCTTCTTATAAAGGAATCATGCATTTCGTTTTTCTTTCCAATACTTTCCACTCTCTATGTATCTCCAGTAAAGTAACAGCAAACACAGTATAACTGTACAATATCCCAGGTTTTACGTGACCTACACAGGATCTAAATGGCCCCTGTTTTTGAGTCGAGTCACAGGCTATCACAGGCAAAACCAGGAGAGGAGAAAAAAAAGACAGGAGAAAAAAAATGATCAGGTTTGAGCAAAACTACCTGCCTTTTCTCCCTCCACAGCTGAAGCACTAGTGGTAAGAAACCATCTTCTAAACTCCAAAAGAAACAAGTTTGTGCCAGCAGATAATGATCCTCACACATAAGCTGAAATTCTTTCTTTTTTCCTACTGTGGTGGCAAGACTCTCCCCAGCTACTTATGCATTTATTTAATCTTTTATTTAAAAAAGTTTCTTCTTCTTTTTCATCCAGGTCAAGGGCCAGCTTCTCTTACGTCTCCTTTCCCAAGGAGTGCATCCTGGTCCACAGCTGCCCTGCCAGGCCCTTCCTGCACTGCTCCTCCTAATGCTGGCCCTCTGCGAGGGAGCAGAGTGCTTCATACTCCCATTCATCTGCAATTCAAGATGGACCTAAATAAAAATTATTTTCTTGCTCAACTGCATCCCTAAGCAGGACGTGGAAAAAAACATGTATAAATGCAATGAAACTACATAATTGGTAGTGCTAGTCTTGCTATAAGTTCTACAAGTATATATATTTAGGATGTTGTTATACATCCTTTTAGAACAAAGTTACCTGTGTCCTTTACTCTTCTCTCTATCAGTTGTTTAAAACACAGAAGCATACCTGACACCACTGCAAAACTGTCTAGTACAAGTCTATTCAAAGAGGAGTCTCTGGGCTGATTTCCTGTATGTAAATGTGCTCAGCTGAAAAAATGTCCAGGGCATGATTCCCAGACTACGGTACAGGAAAAAAGAGGAGTTCCCTGGCTTAGTTAAGATCAGAAGGAAGACACAAGGGACTCATCCAGGGAAAAGAGGCCAGTCTGTGACTCTCGTATGTGCATGCACATACACACAGAAGTGCAGGCACATGCATGTGCACTCCCTTCCCTGCCTTGCCTCTGCCCTGGCGGGGTGGGTGAGCTGGCGCAACAACCCCTCAAGGGAACAAGCTCTTGAAAGATCTGATAGGACATTTTTACATTCAACTGACTGCATGCAACATTCCTTTAAAAAAAAAAAAAATTATCTGTTTGCTTGCTTGAAGCGTCACAAAGATAATATTCACGTCTGTGACCCTGACTGTCTCTGGTCAAGAGGCAGAGAGATTGTGCAGACCGCGTTGCCTTCCAGCACCCCCGGGACGCCTGCCAGAGAACAGAGCTGCTGTCCCAGAGGAGAGGGTCAGATCCCCCAGCCTTCGGCCAGCACTGTTAGCAGTCCCTCTGGTAACTGCTCAGGAGGTAAATGGCACACACAGGGGACTTGGCTTGCAAAGCCCTACACCTGTGTTACTGACGTACACAGCAAAAACTCCAGTGTCCTCAATCTGGGAAAAGAGTATTAGTTTTTTCTTTAGAGAACCTTATCCCCGGATCACTTGTCTTTCCATTTCTTCTTTATCATTGTTGACCTCCAAATTCCTACACCACCACCCTCTTACAGCATCTACCAAAACATTCATATCTGTTTTCTACATTGTGGTTACATGTCCATGTGGGTTGAAAATCTTTTAAAGAATCTTATTTAAACACAGCTTCATCATCCAGATACTGTTTGGGCAATGAGCTATGCAGAGCCAAGCAGCATTACAGAATCTTATTTCAAAGCCTGTTTCCACTACTGGAGCACTCATTTTAAAGTGAATCTAAATTACTGCCTTTCCCATAAAAACTTGCTTAAGTGCATTTTAAAAGAAATGTAGCCAAGTGCAGAAATGCAACCTCTGCCCTTGGAAGTCCTTGAACTAAAGTTTGCTGAAGGCTGCCAGGTTAATCCAGGGTAGAATGGATCTGTGTTTGTTCAGTCCTTCTGCCCTCCCACCCAACATGCACTCCTGGAGATGGGGTACCCAGATAAACAGGACAACAATTTTGCCTGATAGGGCTGATGTGTTCATCACACCCACCACCTTTTGCCTCCACACCAGTAAGGACATAAGCTAACAGAAAAACTGATTGTCAAAAGCATCATGTGCATTTTTCTATATCTCAAGCTCATCCTGCCATGACAGTGGTCTGTATAACACCTCCTGCTGCCACACACCATGACCACAACTGATCTTGTAATGACAGTAATGAACGTAAGTTTGCATGACTTAAGTTGTATGTGCATACAACTCCCTAATTTTACAAACCGTCATTGAACACGTGAAAAGCTTGAGATGCAAGCAGAGTTCACCTTTTTTATTCTAAACCTTTTCTGGGACTGCCATTTTTATTTAAGTCACCTCTGTAAAGGTTAAAAAAAAGTTTTAAAGAAATGCAAGGCCTTACTAAGCCCAAGAGTGGTTACCCAACAGAGAGTACCAAAACGTGTATCATCTTCTCTGTAACCCACATGCTCCTCCTCTCACTTCAGAAGGCAGGTAGCCCTCCTAGGGCACCCAGAATTTCTGGCTATGTCTGATCAGAAGAGCACACATTAGATTAGTAAGCCTCTTAAAGTCATCCAGGGAGTTTCTCCTCTGCTGTCACAGGGCACCTGGCTTAAGGACACACGATAAACACAACTGTGGCAGCTTAGCTGTCATTTGTACACTTTTCCCAAGCTACCTTTCTCAGGTTCTTAAATTACCAAAAATCCAGTCTAACAGCCACCAAACAATTTTTAAAATGTGGTAAAATCACATATCCATTACAAAATATGTACTTATGTGATTTTGTCGGTTTACTTCTGTTTAGATAATACAGCTGCATAAAAATCGCTGTTGCATTTTAATGAAATTGTAATGTTAACAAGGTCCACATGAAAAGTACAAGTAGCTAAAACTTTGAGTAGGCATAGACAGGAAAAAGGACTATGCTAGAACAGAAAACATAGCAAAAAATATTGAAAATTAGTAATCCAAGCAGCAGAATGAATTGCTGATAAAATTTTAAGCAAACACTTTGGCTCTGTGCTCACTTCTTCTATCATCTATCTATCATCATGCTATCATCTTCTCTGAGGGTGAGCCTTTATTGTGCTTCCATTGCACCTAGTCTTGGACTGTATCCAGAAAGCTACACTTTCTGATAGGGTAATAATACCTTTTTGCTGCCATAACAGACTCAGCCTTACAGAGAACACAGCAGGTGGGAAGATTAAAAAAAAAAAAATTAAAAATCCATATAAACATGGACCCACTATTCAATACTGCCTTCATTTTCTGTTTTGTTCTCGCTTTTTTTCCTTTCTTCCCAGAAATATTCTTGCCAGCTGTTTTGCTGTCTCTCAGTATTCCAACAACGACCAAATATCACCATGTGGTACTGGATCTCAAAGGCAGAATTAAGATTAACAGTGCTATGATTAAGTGCCAGCTGAGGAGACACAGCCACAAAACCAGACTCTGTGGCTGAGAGCTCACGGCCCCACTCAAGATGCCCCTGAGCATTGAAATTTTCACCCTCTTCCCCCCACAGCCAGGAAAGGGATGGCACTTCCAGAAAGAACAGTCACCCTTGGATGACAAAAAGAGTTTCGACACTGAGACTTATGAGCATTGTCTGGTTCCCCAGTCAAAAAACATAACTCAGTTCCATGCTGATACATGCACGGGAAATCTGTACATGGAAAATGCAGGTCAGATGAAGGCCAGTGGGATAAGGACCACAGGTATGTGTAGCCATGGTATTCTCATGCTCAGTATGGAAAATATTCCACAGGCTGGCACATTCTTCAAATAGTTTTTCAAAATAATTATTACCACTTAGACCAGTATAACTCACAACAAGTTAAGCAAATAAAATAAATAAATTCCCTAGTTGTGTCCCTTAACCTCATCTACTTATCTTGGAAAGCAAGTCAGTTGGCTTTACTTCCAGTGCTCCCCACTGCCAGATTAAGGTTGCTATGGGGCACACAGTATTTGATTAAAGCAATTATATCTACTGGCATATACATATGTGTTTGTTTTATGCCATGGAAATATCTCTGCTTTTCACAAAAACTGGATATAAAAGTTACATGTGGAAAACCCAGTACCTGTGAATGCCCTCCTCCCAAACTGTAAACATAGCAGAAGACTTCTAATGTTTGTTTGAAAACACATGCCCTAAGTGATAATCCTGATGGAAAAAAGGAAGTAATTTTGCTTACTGTTTGCCTTCAGGTGGCTCATTAAAACACCTCTTATAAAAGAAAGAGGATATGAGTCTCTCCTGACTTTATGCTGAGGCTAACCATCTTTGGGGAAGGATCCTGGCAGCAAAAGGGTATAAACTCAATTCTTTGTTTTAATTTAGAATTTAATTTGTCAGCAAAACCAAAGTTCATAAAGAAGGCAAATTTTGACAAATTGCAACTGCCATGAGCTCTGCTTAGAGCAGGATGTAACATGAATGTGATTCTTCAAGAGAACAAATTATAATCATTGCATCCAAACTAAAAATGCTTACATTAATAAGTTTATTCTATAGTTTGCCAACTCTTCAGGCTGGGTACTAAGGAGAATTTGCTAACCTCACATTCATAAGATAAAGTGATCTGCAGCACATCTACCACATGTCAGCAGGACAAGGTGACGGTTGTCCTGTTGAATTTTTTTGATTACAATTAGCCTTTTCTTGCACTATAGCTCTAATACCTTAAATTTGAGCATACCTCTAAACAGAAGAAGGTAATATAAGCAAAGCAGTTTTCCAAGTCTCAGAAACCTTGTTCATATGAATCTTTTACACCAACAGAGAAAATGTTTGCTTATAAAAACAGTAATTAATTTGTGTATCTTAAATAAAATACAGCACATGTACTAGGTACAGACTAAGAATGTCTGCTGCTCACTTCAGCTATAGCACACTCATAAAAGTAAATGCTTAAGACATACTAAGCCTAGTAAATAGGTAGCATGGTAGAGTCTGCAGGGAAATGTAATCTATTACATTAGTATTACAAAGACATCAGTAAATAGCTGCAGATGTTCAAAGCCTAAATACTTATCAGACACTCAAGACTGGGATTTACCTAGCTGACTTTATCACCTGGACCCCTAGACTGTCTTTACAAAGTCTAGCAAAAACAAACTTTGGAATAAGCTTCATTTGTTGTCCTTAAGAGAAGACACACTTCAGAAATGCCAGCTTCCTTCTCCCTGATTTCTACAAAAGGATGACAGGCCCACACTTGCACAGCTGTACCACAGGTGCCTTAAGTTGAATGCTACCTGCCAGGCTGCTCAGGCAGGGCCAGCACAGCACAGAGGCAATCTGTAACCCAGCAATCCCCTTGCCAAAACAGGAGAGATCAGCTCTGCTGTGGTTCTCACAGCATCAGCTGCCCTCAGCATTGCAAGCTCCATCATCATATCATGGAAGGCTTCACTGGGTTATGAAAAATCATAATGAAATCTTACTACGAACTGCTCCCTGCCTCCTGTAATTAAATGTACCTCTTGCCCAAGAGGGAGATCTTCCCCATCTCTGTCTCTGTGATGCTGGGAAGAGGGAGGTCTCATTATCTACTTTTGTGAATAGAGAGATACAGCTAAGGGAAGAGATCTTCATTCCTGTTTCTGTTTTCTTTTACTTTTCAAACATGAAAACACTGCTGTAGAATTGAATGAAAATTGAACTAAATCACTCACAGAAGAAACCACACAGTTTTCTCCATGTCCCGCCAAGTCAGATGTCATGCATCAAGGAGAATACCCACTTGAAAACTAGCACAGTATCATACAAAATAACTCCATGTTTTCCTAAATATGTCCAAACTCTAGGAGATGAACTGATAAACAGTTGTACAAATGGGAATAACACTGGTGTTCAGCACAGCCCCACACAGAAAAAGTGCAAGTGATTCCAAAGAAGCAAAGAGCACAGCAGATGTAGCAAGGGTACAGCCATGGCCACAGAGCCAAGTGTAACACACCCAGAAGCACATGGTGTGCAGCTCATTCTCCTCCAGACCCAGCTGCAGTGGCTGAACAGGATGGCTGCCCCTCTCAGCTGCTCAGCACCAGGTACTGCCAGGACCTTACCACCCCTATGGCAGAGCTCCAACCCTTGCAGTGCAAAGGCAGCCAGGTTATCACAAACCGACTCAAATCATCAGTTCCCACTCAGCTCTCAGATTTCACACTAATGTGCATGAAGGACTTTCACACATTCATCTCCACTCTCTGCTGGCATAGAGCAATGGTGTCCAGCAAGACATCAGGAGTGAGCAGGCAGCAGAGCCAGCAGCGCCAGTGACAATCCACACTGCAGACAGACTTCCTGCAGCTTCCTTTCTGCCTTTGCCTCTCTGCTGCTCTGGGATATGCTCAATCTTGCTGAACCAATGCAATCCGTAGTATGCCAAAAAGTCATGCTCCTCCCCATCTTTTTAAAAATTTATTTTCTGATTGGTTTTCTACTGGTTTAGTGATGTGGATGACGAGCACCCAAGCATTGCAAGATGATACAATGCTGCAAGCACATGCAATGGCCAAATTTTGCCCTATATAAACATTTTACGTAAATCACTGAAATAAATTATGCTGCAAATTATGAGTAAATTATGCTGCAAAGGGGTAAAAATTCTCCTATATTTGTTCAGGACAATCAATTCCTTTTTTCCCCTGTCAATCCACATTAGACTGGTCACTGTACATGCTGCTTGCAGAACACTCTCCGAACACTTCAAGCAGACATGGCTCCTATTGTGCTCCTGGGCTACAGTTTATTATCTTGTTTTTTTCTGCTTAATGCAGTTATTTTTTTGAGAGGACAGAACAGAGTGAAGGAGGATAAATCATAGAAATAAACAGGAGCCAAAACCTCTCCCTGTCTACAACAAAAACACGTCACTAGCAACCACAAAGGGTATTAAAATCAACAGATAAAGGTCAGATAAAGCACAAGATAAGGTAGTGTGTACATTAATATCTCAAAGATGCTATTACAAGGTTAATCAGTTATGCTGGCAAGATTTAGATTTGAGCTATTTGGTGCCTAAGAAATATAATCAAAATAATTTATTTTTACTTTATAAACAAAATGTAAATCAGCCATGAAATTACTACTTCACAGAAAAAAATTAATATAATGCAATAAAATCTAAGTTTAGAGTCACAGCTCCCTAGGGATTTTTAAGCTAGTACAGCTTTACATAATACAGCTGCTCCAATGCACAGTAGAATTCCAAGTCTTTAACACAGGTAAGGCCTTGTGCCAGCTGATGGCAAAGAGAAGAGAGCTTGACTTACTATGTTCCGTGAACTACAGGTTTCTTCACATTTTCATCTGACAAAAATCAGAAGTTCAGTATTTGCATTATGACTGATTCTGCAATTTCTCTTAACTTTTGATCGTACTATATTTGTGTCACTGAAACTCAGAATAAAATATCAATTGCCTGTTTCACCTAGGGGATGGCTCTAGATTTTCTGTGAGTGTTCAACACAAGGGTGGTTGATTCTTGAGTTGAGGGGAAATTATTTAGGCTCATGTCATTACAACAGAACAAAGAAGAAAAGCAATTGACAATATTTGTTCAGAAATCTTTGCAATTGCAGCTGTCACAGCAGTAACTCTTAAGAAAGATTTGCAGGCACAAATCAGAACACAGTGCTTTTCTCATGGCCTGCCTGTGCTCTTGGCAGTGTTCTCCCTTGAGCCCATTCAACATAACGAGGAGGCAGAGTCTCAAAGACAGGGTTAAGTCTAATTCTTCAGCCAGATACATCAAAGGGAAAGTTACCATGAGTATAACGTAAGCCATATTGTAGTATTTAAGAGCCCAGTGTACAGCTTAAGGAGAACTAGAACTCCACCTTTATCAAACTATTACCTCTGCTATGTATTATTCACACAGCAAGAGTCTTAATTGCCCAGACACTCTGCCAACTCTCTCCTCTCTGTTGAAACCAACCACACGAATCTAAAATGCCTATTTTCAATAGAAGTCTACTGAAACACCCACTAGAGATATTAGATGTCAAGTGTTAAGCAGAAGGTTTCACATTTCACGAATTACACATTTATACAGCTCCATGAGCCTGTCAGTATCAGTGTGTCTTGGCAATAGGAATCCCTTCTTTCCCAGCCTTCAAGAGAAACACCTTCATTCACTGCTTTGTTGATTGTTTGTAGGCATATGTGGGTGTATTGGCCTCTAACAGACAAAGAAAATGCAGAAGTACATCAAGGTGAAGCCAAACTGAAAGAAAGACTTTCTCATTTAGTACTGAAAACACTTGGAAGTTCCAACACTCTCACTTAACTTGCTAGAATTAATTATGCTGCAGTGCCACCCTGGAACTGCATTTCCAAAGCAGTTACAATAATAATAATACAATACAATAATCTTGTATTGCAACCATTCACTTTATAACAATGGTTTGAAAAGGTAATGGTTAAGTTCACTCCACAACCTTGTATCTCATGCTATTAATTCATTTTTGCTCACCTGTTGCTTGCTGCTTCACTGTTGGTGTTATACCACAGAAAACTGGGAAATAAGAAATTGTTTCAAGCTGGTCCTGCAGATTTTAAGAGGGCAATCATGCTTAGTGCAGGTTCAAAACATAAAGGAGAACATTAGTGAATTCTCTGAACCTCTTTTCTAAACAGACAGATTTGCTGAACCAACTAAACCTTTCTCAGGACACTGAGCTTTAGAACAAGATTGAGCTAGTGGCACAACAATGGAAACCCAGCAAAGATAGTGCTGTGTCTTAGAGTGCAGGATGTCTCCTCTACTGAACAAGGCATTTCATAAAATTAAAATTGTTACTCCATCAGCATCCAAAGATGCAGGTGATAAACCACCTGGAGACAACGTCTAGTTCTTTAACAGTACGTTTTCCTTGAAGATTTTAGAGTAATGCACAAAAATTTAAAAGCTCACACAGCAGTACTAACTAACAGGCATCTTACAACTCCTGCTTTAATTGAAGTTTTGTCCTTTACCTCATGAAATGAAAATAGAAGGTAGAGAGGGTAGTGATTTGTCTAAAGGAACACAGAATAAAAACCTCTAGGTTCACAATACCCTCAACCCATGGTTTGCCCCCACCCCTCATTTAGGCTGACAAGTCTGTGGGTTGTGCTGCAGACCAGGTGAAGGACTCATCCAACTTGGAAAAACAGAAACAAAAACTTCTCCCTTCAAAAAAAAAAAAAAAAACAAACCAAAAAAACACCAAACAACAACAAAAAGCAACAATAACAAAAAAACAACCCAACAAAACAACAACCAAAACCAAAACCAACCAAACAAAAAAAACCCAAACTAAACCAAACCAAAACCCACCAGCTTATAGCTGGAGCACTGCCCTTGGTCAGATCAGATCCAGGTCCCAGCAGAGCCCAGTCATTGTTAGGCTGGCAGAAACAAGGTGTGCCATGGAGCAGGAGCAAGGTCAAGTAGAACAGCTGGAAGAGGCCAGAATAGGTGAGGCAAGGATTTATCCCAGATCTTGTCCTGAGCTCTCAGAGTGCTTGGTTCCCAGGGAAGACCTCTCATGTATCATCCTCTACCTCATTACCCTTAAAACTCCCTACACCAAAGGACACACGCAAAAGGCAACTTCCAAAGGAAACATGCTCTTCAAGGCTTGTGCTAACTGCATCTTGTTCCTGCCTGTGTGTGCAATAGCTGCTTCCATCACTTTTCTAATGGAATGTAGTTCCTGTCAAATCTGAAGCACAGTCCCTATCCTAAGCCAGCAAGAGGCAAAGTAAGCTAGCACAAGCAGTAACATTGCAATCTAAGTACTTTCCTCCAACTGTTCTGCCTAATCTCATGTCAGCATATGTCATTCACAATTTATCCAGAGTTAATTTCAGGTCTTTTACAGCAAGGGTTTACAGTCTGTTCTTCAAAGTAGTGCTCATTCCAAGGAAGGTCATTACTACACCCAAAGCAGTAAGTAGAAGCTGCAACTCCTTTCAATTGTCTTGTGGCCAACAGAGAAGCTGTAGCTATTTACTCTGTAGAAAAATGTGAGTGATTACAGCAAAAGCTCGATGGCTTCTTAGCAGTCCATGTTCAGGGGCTTTGGTTAAAAAAAAAAACCTGAAAGACAACAGAAACCTTTGTCACTGAACTGGCGTCATTTCTGATAGCAGTGTTTTGACACCAGCCTGGCAGAGACATGTAAGCAAAGCCCTGCTGTTTGCTGTTTGCAAAGACAGCTTCTTGCAGGTAGCCAGCTCAGAACTAGCCAGTTACAGACCTGTGAGGTATAATACAAATCAACAGTCCTGATCATAACATGCAGTACAGGCAACAAAGCCAAAGAAAGAAGAAAAAAAACCACACGCCAAAACATGAAAGAATAAAGTAGGTGAAACATTCTACTGCTAATGCTTTAGGAAAGTGTAAGAGGATGGTTCTGTCCAGCGAAAGGCTTCTCATCTTCTCTTTCACATGAGAGGCAGGAAAAACAGCTGACAAGAAATCTAGAGATCAGGATGCTGTTCCAAAGAGTAGAAGATTATAAAATTGAAACTGACAGGACTTGCACAAGAGGGTTCTGCTCTTCATTGAGACGCTCTTTTAAAGAGCATTCAGGACAGACTGCACAGAGTTATGTCCTCTCACTGTCCAACTGAAACACATTTATTCTTCTGTTTTGGAGTTCTTAAATTTGTGAAACCAAAAAACCTCAAATGCAAAGAGGCCAACTAAGCCTACAGGCAGGAGCTACCTTTTCTTTCTTTTTAAACAAGCTTTTATGATGGTTCTTCAGAATCACCACTAACAGTAGAGATAAAAGAAAAAAGAGTGCTAGAGCCTTTAGACATTAATTTTTTTACTAAAAGATGAATCCTCTTCTTACTATAACCCTTACCACTGCTAACCTAAAGAGCACTGAACTACAAATTAATGGCAAATGCTAAACTGCCCAAGCAGAGACAAAACCTCCTTTCACTATAGGAATTCAGGAATGGTTAGAAATCAGTGTGGACTGACAAGGTGTATTATCTGGATCACAGGGAGATCAAAGTACCTGAAGCTCTTCATATCAACTAAAACCTGAGCTTTGTGGGTGATAACTCCTCATCTTTGGCACACACATCTTTGAGTCAGCAAATTGCCTTCATTTGATTTTCAAAAAACGTCTCAGGGTTTATCTGCTGAGAATCCCCTTTTTTATTTAACACAAGGAATTAAGAAGTAATTACATTATGTTTACACATTTATAAATGATGAGTTGCCTTTTGTTAAGGGTTCTGGATCCCTTAATCCTTCCTTAATCTAATCAAAGAAACTGGCAATAAATAAAGCACAAAGGGATGTGGCAGCCCAAAGGAGAAGTTGCAAGGAAAACAAAAGAAGCTTCAGACTGCTCCTCAAACTAGTGATCAAGTGCAGGCATAAGAAAACCTACCAGTAGAAACAGGGAAGTAATGGGTATCCTAAGTTTTCATGCAAAGGTATAATACAGTAAGTCATAATAGCAAAATACATTAAGCTCCAGTATCAGGCAGTGAGACAACTACAAAATATTTGGATTTAAAAAATGCCTTCTTTTAAAAAAATGTTTAAGGTCTGAGAGCTTATAGTTATCAGTGGAATCTAATTTACTAATCTAGCAGCATTTGGTGTCCCTTCGAAGCCAAGTGTTCAATAAGTGCTGAAAAAACTCCCCAAAAAAGTTCCTCCCTCCGTAGTGTGAGGAAAAAGAAAAAGTACAGTGAAATGGTTCAAGTAGCTTCATATAGCAAATGTTTCAGTTTGGGCTATGGACATTTTATTGCACAAACCTTTCCTAGCAGAAGGACTGACTAAATGAAATGATTCTTTAAGCCTTGGAGAAAATATACAAGGATAGATTTTTCACAAGTTGCCTTTGAGATGAAGCATCAAACCACACAGCATTGTAAACCTCACAAGCAACATAGCAGGACTCTATCACAGAGTTCCAGTTTTTAAGGGAGAGTAGAAAAGTGCTACATCACAAGAAGGGTTTCTATCCTGGAAACAAAGAGTCTGGCTCCCAAAACCATCAGCCAGAAGCATCCGTACTGGGCAAACTCCCACCTGTTTCTGACCAAGTAGCCTTGACACTGCTGAGGTTGGCACATTAGCCCCTATTAGGATTGCTACAGCTGGTAAGGCTTTCAGTTTCTTTTTTTCCCCTTCAGCAGAAAGTTTATTTGCCTGCTCAAAACTCAAAAATGAGTTTTGACAATTGCTGCTTCTGAGCTTTTCTATTTAAAACCAAGCGGAGCATATACTTCATATTTTTTTTTTTTCAGATGTAACTCCTGAGGGAGCAGACCAAGCTAAAACGCAACACCTTGTAAATCAGAAAGGTTTATCTTTACTTGGAATTGGGTCAGTTACAATGGTTTAAAGCTATTCCTTCATTTCACTGTCATCCAGCCACCAGCTTTGAACTCCTTTGTTTAAAGCAAAGATACTGAGGAAGGAGTGCCTTTCACAGTAACAGTAAAAAATCCAGCAAGAGCAAAAATTGCCAGGCATGTGCTTGGTTGGTAGCAGGTAACAGGAACTTTAATCGTCTAGCTGATAAGTATTTGCTTTAAAAAATTTCCATGAAAAATTAATATAAACATGGTCTCAATGTTATAATCCTTGATCACGCAAGATTCCGAGAAATGTGAAGCTGTTTTGCTTTAATGGTAACCATAAAACAAACAAGAATTCAAAGATTCTGTGATCAGCCTGCGCAGATTCCTTTTTAAAACTGTATTTTACTGTTTTGTGATTAAACCTTTCCCTCTAAATCTTGGTCTTTGCGATGTGCTTTTATTTCTACTTTAACTCAGACAGAGTTTCCCAAACACGAGATAAAAATTCAGCTTTCCAACAACCAGAAACAAAATCCATCTTTTGTAATACAACCTTCTAAAGCACTTATTTAAAAGTATATGGCCACAAAGAAACCCCAAGTGAGATTGAATTCCTTTCTTCTTTGCTTAGTTGTTACAAAGTACAGAAATGTATAACTTCTTCACTGATTGTAACACTTTGGAAGAAAAGTGTGGGTTTTTTGTGTGGAAAAGGAACACATTTCTAAATTAAGAAACGGTGAAAATTATTTACAGTCTCCACTTTACCTAGACTCTACTAACTAGAGTGCTGAGTCATAAATTAAACTGGTGCTCTGACCTTTAAGGAACAACTGAGATCATAATAAACACGTCTCATATTTTCAGCCGAGTCCAAGTAAAGTGAAGTCTCACAGCTCCCTGAAAAGCCTCTGGAGATGCAGTTTCTTAAAGCACACATAAAACTGATTAGCGTTCGCAGTAACTAAAAACACATTAGAGAACAGACACGTTAGAGAAAAGAGATGTTAGCGAACAGAGAAGAAAACAGACTTAACTGACTTTGAATTTGCACTCTTTCCCCTCTCATATATGCTCTAAGCTAGAAAAGAACTGATCCTGAAAATCAACCCTGCATGTGAAGAACCACCAAAACTGTACAAAACAACCTGAGAACAGAATAGACCAGTATAACAGTTATGGGCAGCCACACAAGAGCTGGAATTTAATTTTTGTTTGGGAAACTACGGAGATTTCTTACCTACAAACAGTCATTTTAGTGATATATGTCCCATGAAGGCATTCTTGGGACATAAAATATTATGAGACAGAAAAGCTAGAATCTACCTTGCTTCAACAAACTTGGATACAGGAACTTCTTCCCATTGTGTGTCATACTACTCATTTTCTCCTCTCAGCTAAATCTTCCCCCAGCCCGAACAACACAAAACTCTTTTCTCCAGAAGTCCCTCAAACCCACAATGGATCTTCCATAGTCTGAGTGCTATAATGAGGGTCAATACACCTGTAGGCAAGCCTGTGTTCATGGCATGCCTTTCCACCTTTTATCTGTCTACATGAACTTGCACTTCATCTTTGCCAGTTCAGTAACCAACATTGTATTTGCTTGACATAGTTTTACATCAGTAAAAGTAGGCAATTTATTATTAATCAGGGCATACTACAGGCTATAGTCTTCATGAGTCTGCTATGCTGCTAAACATATTTTATAACAAGGAGGCCTTCTTTCTTGGTTTGGCTGATATTAACACTCCACCTGTGTGTCACCTAGCTGTAACATGTTACAGGTAACTTTCAGTCAAATGGATGTATAAATTCAGAAAACAAGATACAAATGCTATCTTGAAACCCCTTCTGCACCCACAACAAAAGCAGAAGGCTACATGATTCAGCTAAATATGTCTATGTGCTGGTTAACCCCGAAAAGGGGAGAAGGGGCCCAGACCAGCTCCCTGCCTGCCTGTGAGCTGGTTCAGTTTGCTAACCCAGGGAATTAGTAATGCAGAGCTGGTGAACGGAAACTGCTCCCAGAAGGGTGTGATGTCTGCAGGAGATGGCACAGGCAAAATGGCAAGGACACACACCCCACCCTCCAGGCAGCAGCCAGGGCTCTTTGCTCAGGAATGGAGCTAAACAGCACCATAAAAGAATCCAGTTTCAATTGAAAAAAAAAACGTGTCCAAGCAGACATCACAGCACAAGATGAACATCAATGTAGCTCATTTTAGGTGCTTCTCATTGGCCTTTCCACCTCTGTAAGTCATCAGCTAGACCGGACACTTCCAGGAACAACAGTCATTAAGACAGGAATGATAATAAGTATCAAACACTTCAGGCACTAATAGTAATAACAAGAAACAGAAACAAAACAATAAACATCAAATATGGTCACAGCTCTCTGTTTGACTAAATGCAAAACATGCTATTTATGTTATGTAATTGAGTTATAAAGCACTTTCACTCTTGCTTGTGAATAAGAAATTGCAGCCTTCTGCCTCTGCATGAAATGTCTCTCAGTGGCTGTAGCAAGCTCACCAAAAAAGTTCACTATTGTATCACGTGTTGAACCGTGTGCCAGCACTGGCAGGGTATGTAAACGAATTCATTGACCTCTCTGGGTTTTCCCCTTTCTTTTCCCTGATCTTTAATGAGGATATCGAGCTCGGAGGGAGCAGGCAGGAGATTGCGCTGTACTTTCACAATGGGAAAGCAGCCAAAATTCAGGCACAATGCCTGGATTCAGCAGTTTCAGGCAAACACAGCAGAACTGCATACATCCTCCTCCGGGAAGAACGTTTTCCACCGCCACTTTAACAGGAAACCTAGCTCAAAACCAGGGGTGGGCTATCCCCTCATTGACTTTTCACACCTAGCTATTGAAGCTATTCCCCCACAAGAAAGGTTTTCCTGTTAGAGAAGCTTCCAAAATTGCTTAAGAGCAATTTGCCTTGATTTGTTATGATGATTTCATTTTGTAATATTCTAAATATTACATGCTGTACTTATTGGTCTTTAATATTGGGCTTTTTACACTGAAGATTTTGGTAAAAAAAAAACCAACCCTGTACAAACTCAGAAAATATTAAAGGAAGAAAATGAACATAGCATTAGTCAGAAAAATATAAGTACATATACTAAAATGTCTCAGAGTGTATTAATTTTCTGCCTGAAAATGGATCCCACTGACACAGATTGTACACGCTTAATTCCAATTTTTTTAATGTTCCACCTTCTAGTTCCTTAACTAGTCTCTCTTTAGCTGCTTACAACACAGACAAATTACTTGGTACAATCTGAAGTTCTCCTCTTTCCTTTTAAATCCAAAACAAATTTCTCTGACTAGTTGGCAGAAAATAGATTTAGATGTGTTCTATGTTCTCACATTCCATATGAACAAATACATCCTAGGGACAAGACTGCACATGCCTCTAGAGAGAAGAAGCACAAGATTGAGAACTCAAAAAGGAGCAACCAGAAGCATCTTTAAGTCTCTCTCAATGTGTTGCTGCACTTGGGAACTGCAGCAGCTTCTGACATAGCTCATCCAAATGCCTTAAGAAAAGCACACTTTGTGTCCCCACTGTCTCTCCCCCCACCCCCCTTTTCTGGCCTTCCCTCAAGCCCAGGCCAGTGTTTCATTAGCATTAATTTTATTTACTAATATTCCACTAAAACTGAGAATCACTATTATTGTAATTTTTTTTATATGCCAGATCAAGACTCACAACAGATAGCTTGCTGGAGATTTTATGGGAAGCCTGCGGCATAAGCAAATGAAATCAGGAATGTAAAGAATATTTTGAAAACAAAGTCTGTTTTTCCTCATCTAGTAGCCTTTGATTATGATTATTCTGCCTTGCACTACAAGATGTTTGAGCATGTGTCAAGAGTCAGCAGAGGAAGGGATGAGATTTTGAGCACGTGACTGGCATACAGCCAGCTCTATGACATCGGCTACTATGACACAGTGGCAGAATATGAGGTCACAGCATTTGATCCTCCTGTGTCCCTGGACAAACTGTGAAACCAGAAGAGTTTTGGCAGAGTTGAGGTTTCATGCACTGCCATAAATATAGGTTTGCCTAAAGAAAACATTCTAGCTCCATGCTGTCATAGTTAGGCTTCCACGTTAGCTGGCATCTTCTTTCTTGACCCCAAAATCAGATTCACAATATCTTAAATATTTTAAAAAATATTTTCTAGAACATGGAATCGTCCATTTGCAATATTATATTGTTGAGAAATGTGGGGTTATCACCCAAAAACTTTCTTCCAGGCCACTGACTCTTTCTCACCAGTTGAGAGAAGTTACAGAAAAGGTGTATTGATTCAAATAGCAACTATTAACTAACCTAATTAGCAGGTTAAACAAAACCAAACCAAACCAAACCAAACCAAACCAAACCAAACCAAACCAAACCAAACCAAACCAAACCAAACCAAACGCACATTTAAGACCAAAGGGACATTATTTCTTACAGAAACTAGTAGCTCTTGGCTGGCAAAGAATAAACATGCATTTTCTTACTCTTTCTCAAAACAGGGAGAGGGGAAAGAGGAGATGGAAGGAAGGGAGAGGATTAATCAAGATGATACTTGCTGACATTTATATTCTGAAACAAAGGGGAATAATAATCCGAGAAGATATATTACATGACAAAGATAGGAAGTAACTTGCTACATCACAGAATTATCAGAGCCACATCCCAGCCGTAAGAGCCACAGATACAAACACAGAGATTATTCCAAATGAGGTTACTATGGCTTCAGCCTTAGGGAAACAGGGGAAGCAAAGAAGGAAGTAAAAAGTAAAAACATTGTTCTGAAGATACTATATTTTGACAAGTCTGAGGAAAGGCTGTCAAAAGAGGAAAGCTGTATATCCTGACAATAATGGATTCTATGAATAACTTACAGACAAGATGATTCTGATCATGTTTGTTTTTATATGAGGCAAAAACTCATTTGCTACTCCTATTGCCCTAGTTTGAAGTTGCCTCCATAAAAACAAATATGACACAATGAAAAACTGCTAGGATTCACCAAGCTACGGAATGTCCTTCCTGCTCACCCTGGCTCACTTTTCACTTCGAAACGTAAAAGGAATGTCACGCATTTGTAAACTATGTCTGGGAGCGAAGCCTCAAGTATCATGAATAAAAACACTCAAGTTCTACACTATACCAGTAAAAATGCTACGTGACTTCTATTCAAGCACAAGCTCAGATGTTTCTAAATACAGATGGTATCCATCATATGAAGGAAGAACATTAATTACTGCATTTGACATCTTTCTTGGGAACTGCACCCCTCCTCACCGAGCAGAACAAAGTCTCTGGCACACTAGAAGTTGCCAAGACTTTCTGCTTCTCTGTCCTCAATGCAATGCATATTCTCTATGGAAAGGAGAAAACAAGAAAGGGAAAAATTTGTAAAGCAACTCTCTGCTCCGTATGTTACACCAATTGATTTCTCAGCTCAGTTTTTAATGCCTAATCTTACTGCAACCATGTTTCCAGGCAATTATGTATTGAAATACATATTGAAAAGTCAGTTCTTCACTCGTATACAATAAATATTTGTTAAAAATCTGCTACTTGCAGGTTGGCCATTTGCAGCTTCTATTCAAAAGAGCAAGCTGTAAACAGCGTGCTAAAAGGCACCTGACTGGGTCTGACTGACCTGTTGCTCTGCTCTGCTTTTATTTCCTGGCTCTAACCTGGCCCCGTAAGGGAACAAGGTAAAAGTCCTTTTACACGAACTTGCTCATTTCTCCTGGAAACAAACCTCAAGCTATATGCTGGGAGATCAAGAGTCTGCAATTGCCATGGTGTGGGCATGTCCATCCAGAGGATAATTCTACTCTATCATTCCACCAAAATAAAGCCTGAAAGAACCATGAATTATCCATTTAGAGCAATGAGGCAAAGGACCACCATCTTACATTCCACAGCTCACAAGTACAAGTTTCTTCTAGGTGTCCATGTCACGGTAAACTCTGAACTTGTTCCTCTGTATAAAGTTACAGTGCTTAAGACTGGTTTCCCTACTTATCATTCCAAGTATCTGTTTGCTGTACCATCAGGTATATGGTATGGCAAAAGCTGTCAGAGCTTTCCAGGGTAGCCAAGGGAATGAAAACACACTCTTTTCAAATTAATACATATCAGCTACAAGGGAACTATTTATTCTAGCACAGTTTTAAAGACTCTACAAGAGAAAGGATGCAGTCAGACAAGGTTTAGAACTTTGACAGATGCAACAATGGCTACACAGCCACCATTACCAGACTGAGCAACACCCAGGTACTTAAAAGCTGAACATCCACATTTTTCTTTTCTTTCTTTTCCTTAGTGTTTAAAAAACAGCTTATTGTCTGGGTTTTTTCTGTTTACAACTGTGCATCTGCGTATGTGTATGACAATAGGAATTCTCAGAGCAAGCCAAACTGAGAAAGATGGATTGGTCTGATGTCTGGTCATTCATGGGTGTGTCCACACCAGTCCTGTGGTTCAGATCAGTGGTGTGCTTCTGTGGCAAATCTCTCCATCTTCCCTGAGCTTTCATTTGGATTGTGGAGCAGCCTTCTGAGCTCACGCAATGGATTCTTTTCGTATGAAACTAAACCTGAAGATGTGCTCCAACTGCTAAGAGGCATTCGGTCCACATGATCAGCTTACAGCCTGTCTGGAGCAAAGCCCCACAATGCCGACAGCAGGACCAAATCCCCCACACCAGCTTCTACTCCACAAAGCTGCTCCTACCACATCACATTATTTGCTAGTACAGATGTGTGTGTGTCAAAACCTATGTCCCAGTTCCTTGGAAAGTTTATGTTCTATACGCAGAATCCTACCTGCACCCTTTGATAGCTTCATTTCAGACAGACACGTTACTGTGGAAGGCCATGAAAGCAGAAAGACAGACAAACCTTCCCAGCTGTACAGCAGCACAGACATTTTGAAACAGACTGGGGAATCAACGGCACAAGAAGGTAATCACCAAACCATGCAGTTCACAGTACGCAGCAGGGGCAGGCACAGGGATGATCAGATTTTGGGGTGCACTGAGGCTCTATATCCCACAATGCTCTTGATGTGAATTTATGTAAATGACTTAATAATTAAGTCCTCAGCCTACAACCTGTAATGTTGGCACAGGTCTTACTGGCAGCTGCATGTGTACTCATTTTTTGACATATTGATTACTGGGGATGTATCACATATAGCAGATATCACATTCTAATCATTGCTGCTTTGCAAGAGGCAAACCTTGATTTAGTTTAAGTTTTAACTGATAGTTTGTGACGCAGCTTCTAATTTAGATTACACCATGGAACCATTGGGGTAATCAAAAGAAAATACTGGAAAAATACTAAAACTCAAAGACAAGATGTAAAAATCAGGAGAACTGGAAAAGATGACTGAAGAGGCTTAGCAGAAGTTGCGATGAGGCTGAGAGGTCTGGAGACCTTCATAAAATAACGGTAAGCTATTTTTCCTTAACCATCTGTTCCCTCTTTTAACCCTCAGTTTCCCTGGATTATTTACTGGTTCAAACGAAATGTGACTTACTTCTATTCACTGCTTCAAACTCTTGTAAGTATCAGTCTACATTCTTGGAATTTATCATTCACATATTCAGACATACTGTGTGTACTCAGTCGACTGTGTGTATTTAAAGTTTCTCACAAAGGGTTCCTTTAACCTTTACTAAAACAATTAGATTAACTTATTGTACTACTTAGGATACTCAAATTCTGACTACTAATTTTAAAAAAGTTTTATTTTTCATCACTGGAATCTCATCAGTATATAGAAATCAATGCAAGACCTATCCTACCCAGCAAACAGTAAAGTACTGTGCAGTGCATTTCTTGAACTGAATCATTCTGAACACCAACAGAGACTAATGGACAAACAGAGCAAAAGACAATGTTAATGCTACCATATAAGTGATGATAATGATAAAGCAGCTGACTACTCAAGGTTTACCACTAATCATTTTTGTTCTTTGTGTACTCTCACTATAATCTAGAAAAAGAAGTATGTTGTCATGGTGACCCTAAGTGAAGTTACAAGAAGGGTTTAAGAAGAAATTCCTCAAGATCACAAGTAAAAATTATCTAAGACAGTGACACAGTAACAAAAAATGGTATGGCAACTGAAAGAGTCATGAATTGCTCAGATTTCATGCAGCTGCCAAGACTGCATGAGCACGTAGTGCAAGATTGTAGTGCAACCAGCAGCAAATAGTGGAGAGATCAGAAAGCTATGCAAGAACAGGGAGCATTAGGAGACCAAGACACATGAGAAAGCACAAGCTTACACTGCCACAAGCAGAAAGCTCTTTGCAGGACATGTCTGTATTAGAGACAGGAACCAGACTGTGTAGCATAATACTACTAGAAAGGACTAGGGCAGATTCAATTACAAAAAGCTGACTGTAAAATGAGATGTTCTCACTGAACTGATACATGTCGTACCAAGATGTTTCCTGGAAAGCTGGACAACATTCATGCATAATTAATTTTTTAAATAAGTTTGGGGACAGAATCTTCACAAAAAGGTACGTTCTGTGCCTCACCCGAACTAGAATAGGGTCAAGCAGCTGAGGATTGTAGAACAGGTTATCTAGAGTCAGGCAATCCAGTTGAGGCATGTCCACCCAGGTCGGATGACACATCAGGCTAAAAGGGGGCACAAGCAAGGCTGTTAGTTCATGGCTCTTGTCCCGAATTTACTGACAGGTGGCTAGAAATAAAGTATGACCTATATTATTTTCCCAGTATAGTGGTGGATGCCAGGACACAACTCTCCTAAAAGAGATTATACAGCTGCTATAAAATCTTGGAAGGAAACCAGTAGATTTGGGTAGGAAAACGACTTTCTCTTGGAGGTAGGTAGGTGGCGAAGTTAGAGTCACTAGCAAAAGTGGATTTGATTGTGAAATTTTGTGATAGATGTGCAGCCTACAATTCTTTCTGTCCACAAAAATCACCAGCAGCTCACGTGCACACATTGTATTTACATTAAAATTACAAAGACAGGGACTTTTGCACAGTGATGAGCTAATAAATGAGCATGTCATGGAAACAGGAATTGCCCTATGTTCCTGTACTTCCTGCATAGAATTATCCTTTTCCTTTTTGTTATTATCAGATGACGACCCTGCTGGACAGGTAGTATCACTCAGTCCCAGGGAGAAAATTAAGGAGAGCAGTTAAACACTGCCCACCAACAAGAGAGAAATGTACTTCTCAGGGAAGCTGTGCACCAGGAATTCTCAAGCCAGACACTGCAGGGTTACCGTAAGAGGTGTGGGTTTCTTTCTTTGGCTTTTTTTTTTTTTTCCATATTTGCAAAACGTGCTAGTTTATGCTACAGGTTCAAAAATTACTAGCACTGTGGTTAGAAGAAGTCTGCAGATGATTCATAGAATCACAGTTCTCTATTAAGGTGTAAAAAAAGGGCTTCAAACAGCTCTACAGGCAGAGGTACAGAGCTGTGAATGAAGAACTGCTGACAGCAAATTTTAGAAATAGGAAGCAAAAAAAAGAGTTTATACAAACTTATATTTCATTTATGATACTCGCTGGGACAGTGCATACATTGGAGATCATCCCAAAATACTACGGCCTTTTCAACAGAAAAACACACACTCAAGAATACGTTAAAAAAATGTACTGACTGGGGGAGGGGTTGGTGGTGTGGAGAGGGGAGAAGAAAAGAATTTTGTCCTTATAATCTAATCACCAAAATCGTATTTTGAAGGACTCCTCCCTCAATCTTGGTCCTGGCAGAAGTTAGCAGAAAACACTGTAAGGCATTTTCTGTTCAGAAAGAGAAAACCGAAAATGCACAGCAAATTACTTGTGAAGTGACTGCTAAAAACAAGGGAGGATGAAACACAAGCACCAAGCTTTTACAATGATCTTGTAATAGCACGAAATATCTGGCTACATTTCAGCTCCAACAACTGGAGCTGCACTCCCACCTCGGCAGAAGTGAAAAATACATTCAAGTAAGTGCCAACTGAGGTCCAGTCTCGAATACTTCAGTATTTCCTACCCTGAAGGACATTTTGAACTGCAGTGGTGGTAAAAATCTTCCTGCCTGAACTCCTTAAGGCTCCTTTGCAACAACCCATTTACTAGAGAAACAGTGAACCGTCTGTATTTTAGCAAAACAACCTGTTTTCCAAGTTCTAAAAATAGAAAAGAAAAAAAAAATTAAAAGTGTCTGTCATTTTGAAACCACTCACAAGCATTTCATCCTAAGCAACACAGCCTCCCCCCTTGCTAAAAATAAAACAGTACATTACAGCAACATTTTTTGCTGGCTTCAGCCAAGGATTTGAAAACCTCCCCTCAGCCCAGACAGGCCGTAAGCTGTGAGTCAGCACTTCTCAGCATTTCTGGAAATTCCTCAGCAGAGCATCCACCCTGCAGCAGGAAGCTGCTGTTCACTTCACTCGGTACCAGGAAATGGATGGGTGCTCATGGGCCTCACCTGACCCGGGCACGCAGCCCAAGGAAACTTCCCCAAAACTACCAAACGCTCCCCATCCCACCAGCTTCCTGCAACACCGCCAAACACACTGCCTGGGAATAAGATCGGTAACTCCGCCCAAATACAACTTCCTGCAGTGTCAAGGAACAGGAAAATATAGGATCAATTTAGAAAAAAAAAACACCTATCAGGGTGGACAGGGGCAAGTCTCTCTGGTGCAATTTTAATGGTAGGGGCTCTCCCAGTCTGAATCCAGAAGCAGCTCAGCTCCACCAGCCCTGGACACAGGATCTGTCCCCTGCCTGAGGAATTCATACAAAACAGCCATGCCCCACCACGTAAAGAGGTGGTGCTTACAGAGTAAATGATTCTTTCCCCTTTCAAGGGGATAAAGAAGGCCCAGGGCATCGCCACACTTGTGAATTGAAGGGACACGTGGCACAGCAACGTCTCTCCCTCCAACAGTCCTTGCTTCACACAGAAAATCTTAGGACCTGCGTACAACAGAGCTTAAGATTGGGAGGAGGATCCATGCCTGTCTGGGGGCTACCCAAAATCTGCCTGTGTCTGTACAGGCTATGGTGTTGTCAGGTCTCTCGCCCCACTGAGACACACACCGAAAGTCCCCACAGAAGCTCTTGGTGCTCCGTGCTCCCAAATGTGCAGCACAGCCAAGGTGGAGACGCTGCTCTTAAAATGGATACAAGATGCACTTGGGTCCATCTAAGGATATAAAGCAGCTATTTCACAAGCACTGCCTGTGGTGAATGCAATTCCTACTTTACTCACATCGGACTGAGTATCTACTCTTGTTTTGCTTTAGACACAGGCTTTGACAGGGACTTTAAAGAGGGAGAGTTAAGGGAATAGGAAGTACTTTGTGAACAGCAATAATTGCATGTTCTGACCTCTCCAGCTTACATCACGCGTGTTATCCAACAACCACAAATCAAGAAGGAAACTGAATTTCAAGACAATAATTTTCAGCACAACATATATGTCAAAACTAACAGAACAAGACAAATGTTGACATTTCCCTGCTTGTTTCTTGTTTTCATATATATGGCTATTCTCCCATAAAAATCTTGTCTTTTTTTTTTTTTTTAATGAATATTTGTAAAAAGGAAGCTGCCTAAAGCTGGGTACAAAAAAAAAATGTTTTTCTCAAATGTTTTTAAATACGGAGCAATGAGATTAAAGCGAGGCAGACAGCCAAATACCTCAGCCATCACAGTCATTAATAAACGCGTTTAACATTCGTGCAGCTTTCGAATGCAGAACATCTGGTTCCAATTCCCAATCTGGCTTTTAATAAAAGTGCCTCCCCCACAATACTTTTATTATAAAGTGTTCTTTTCCTCTGCGCGCTCTCAACTCCCCCACCCCCCCTCTTTTTTTTCTTTCTTTTTTTTTTTTTTTTTTTCTTTTTGGAAGCGGCTGTTCCTTCCTTCTTGCTGGAAGCCACCTGACCACTGCCAGGAAGAGGAATGCAAAACATTCCCAGGAGCAGCTCCTGACGTCAGGGCGGCAGCATTCCTCCTCCTCCTCCTCCTCCTCCTCCTCCCCCCGCCGCGGCCGGGCCCGGAAAGTCCAGGGCTGGTCCCGCCGCCGGCCCGTGCCCTGCTCCCGGGGCTTTCTCGCTCTCCCCACAAACACCGAGCCACAATAAACCTGGCATGGGGCGACGGTGGGGCTGACGCTGCTCCAGAGCCGCTCCATACCCACGTATCCCTGTACCCCTTCCCCTTGCCCCAAAACGGGAGTCTGTGCTTTGGATAAACTTCATCTCCCCCGTAGGCTTAAATCAGCTTAGGCGCTGGCTTTGGCGATTCTTTCCCTTTACTTCTAATTTCTTCACTCGAAGGCAGGCGGCAGAAGGGTGCCAAGGAAAACAGGGACACGCTGCTGCAGGGTGGGTTGTTTTTTCACTCCTAAGACACTCACGAGAGACATGACACGATACCAAGGCAGGCAGCCTGCATCCAACACGGAACCTTGTCAGCTTCCTCCTTTCTTCATACAGTATCTACCCTCCAACACATCACAGAGTGGGATTTCAGTCCTTCGCCTCTCTAATCTCATTCATGAGAATACATTATTAAATGGCATCATTTTATTTATTCTACTCTTCAACTAACTGGTAGCTAAAACTACACAAAAGAGATTCTAGGTTGGGTTGCAGTCCTTGAGTTGAGTTTATTCCTTTCAATATTGTTTAGTCTGATATTTCTGGAACATATAATGTAAAAAATTCTATAAAATGTTTTGCCTGGAAAAAAAAATCTCCGCATATTTTAGTCAACAACTGTATCAAAGACTGCAAAAAAAAAAAAAAAAAAATCAATCCCTGTAGTTGCTACCAGATCCGTGATAAAACCAAGAGTTTCCTGATTCCACTATGCCAAGGGAGCAGGATGGTAGGCTAGGAAATATTGGGGGGAAAGAAAAAAACTAGGGAAATACCTTCACTTCTAGAGGATGCAAAGAAAGAGTTCTTCAATAGACACCTTTCCATTTCATGTCTCTAATTGTTAACAAGTAGTGCAAAATACATTTTACAAAAATCATTTCACCACTCCAAAACCAACAAAATCCTAATGTGTAGATGTTACCTTAATCATAATTTCCCAGGGAATACAAAGGAAGCCAAAACTCCTATTCAGCTAAGGCATATGACTGGTGGTAGTAAAGTGTTCACATATATCACTTTCCCCCAAATATTTACAAAATAAATACAAAATTCTCCATGTTAACTGACCACAATATAAAAATAAAGATCTGGAAACACTAAGCAAGACAGTTGCATTAATTTTAATATAAATCACAATTAATCAGCTGTTAGGGTTATACTGTCTGTGCAGCTGCAGTTCTACATAAAGATCCAGATGAATCCGAAACCTGCAGGCCATCTCTCAGTCCCAGTTCCTCAGCTTCTCACTCCATTTGTGGCAATTTAAGAAATAAAAACATGTTTGGGTTTTCTTTTAGTGTAAGGACTTGTTACAAAAAGGTCAAACGAGTGTCTGCCCTCTGACCAACCTCATGCCACCTACAATTTTTTTAAGGAAACCTGCTCTCTGAAGAACCACAGGCTAAGTAAACACACTGCTTTCCTGGTAAGAACATCCTCCAAGTGTTCTTGCCTTTGTTATACCAGCTGGCCACTCTGACCATCTAGAAAACTCAAAACCATCTTTTTTCTCTCTTCTCCAGAAGTTACTAGTATTCCAGTGGTGTATCATATAAACAAATTGGTATTGTTGAGAAAGTGACAGGGAGACTCATTAATTTTCTTTCATAAAACTTGATGGGGCCCTGGAAAAACATCAGCCAGCTTCCTGCAGCCAGTGGCTACTGAAAAAAACAGCTGATCTGTACTTTTATATATATAGCTATGAAATTTAACTTAAGTCCACTGATGTCAACAGCCAGCCATCAGTATACACAACTTCTTTTTGTATTTTGCAACAAAGTGAGAAAAAAATATAAGAGATTTCTATCACCAAAAAACAGAAGTAAGAAGAAATGTAACAAAAATATTTTATTGCCTAAATAAAACCAGTGGCTCAATAGAACTGCTTAATTTCCTGCACTAAATAGCAAAGAAAGTGAAATATGTCCATAGTACCTTCTGAAATTTTAAGCTCAAGCTAAGGTCGCCTGTAGCCATTGAAGAATACTATACACTTTATGGTGCTTGACATTGTTTTCCATTTTCTATTTTTTATTTTGTATTACCTGCAAAGCTAGATATACACAGAGGTTTTTTCAGCTATATACTAGGGATTTTTAATTTTTCCCTTCTTTTCTTCAGATTTTTTTTTTAAATTTCATTTTACCAAGATATAAAACACATGCAAATAAATATCAAGTCACTTCTGAAAAGTAGACTTTAGAATTTCTGAAAGATGAACTTCTAAAAATGATTGACAATTTAATCCCTAGTACTGAGGTTTGGATGGAATTAGAACACGTACAGCATACAGAACTGATGAGAACTGGGGTGTGTTCTCACCTTCCCTGAAGATTATATTCATTCTCTTCTCTTGTGTTTTAGCTGCTTATTCATTCTATTATTCTTTTATCACCAGAAATAACATTTGGATGCCAAAAGCATGAATGAAGTCACAGCGAGAACATCCTTCTATGCATGGTGCAGAGAATTAAGCTTCAGGTGTGTTTTCAGGCGGCTGCCTCAAGAACCTGTGATTCACAAGCCTTGTCCCGAGCATGCATTGCCATTCAGTCATGGCCAACTTTCTCCTGGCAAAATCTGGCAAGTGCTTTGATCTCTGCAGATAAAATGGACACTAGATTGGAACTTCAGCCTCAGAAGACTACAAATACCTTAAAGATTATTTTTCAGCAAAAAACTTACATGAAGTGACAGATAATTTTCTGTGGCAGAACCACAGCAGGTCACTTGAGTTCTAGAGGCAGGAGCCATTTTACTTAACTTACAGGAAAGAGAGTAATTCATGAGTAACAAGGTTTAGAAAACCATGGGTGCAGAGAAAAAAAAGATCAGAAAATTGAGTAATACCCAGAGATCACTAAGAAAAATACATCAACTCTCTCTTCCTCGTTACTTTTCCGTACCTTTCTTGCTTAGAGCGCCATTTGAATGGATAATTTTTTCTCCAAGTCTAAAATTTCATTTGATATCAGTGTGCCCTGTGACACCTGAAATACTGTTAACTGCAGAGCATCAGAAGCAGGGGAAAAAAACCCCACCTTAATTTCACAGGTTCTTTACAGCTGGCAAGCGAAAGAGCCCAGACTATAGGTGCTAATGATGCACAGCCCCGCCTACAGAGGGCTAAACCAAGAGTCTCCCGGGAACCAAACTCCCCTTGAGGTTTTGGAAGGCTGCACTGGGAGAAGGTGTGAGTTTCTTCACAGCTCCTCAGCTTTGCACACAACCTACACAAAACTCTGTTTTGAAGCCTGCTCACTTTTTTTTTTTTTTGAGTTACACTCCCTGCTCTTCTCCCTGGTTTTTCTTCTCCCTGATCTCTGTTTTCTGCTGCTGGCTGGGCCTGGCAGTGGAAGTGCTGAACAACAGGAGTGGATCCAGCCCCGTTGCTGACTCAGATACGAGAGCCCGTGCTCATCAAATTTTGCTGCTGCATTCCAGATTTCGGTACCCAAAAAAATTTAGATGCTTATCTAAACTAAACTTCCTGAGGGTGAGCTATCCCTAGCGCTAAGGCACTTTGAAGGTCGATATGCATTTGAGCAGGAGACAGCATGCCAACTTGCCCTTAAAGCAGTGCCTACCTACAGAACTTCAACTCTGTCTGCCTGGGTAAATTACCCAGTTAATTGCTTTGGCATTCATATTTACATTCAAAAAAAGGATAAGCAGACATGAGGTCAAATCACTACACTGTTCAATTAAAACCTTTGTTTTAGGCAAATAGACTTCAGAAAACTTCTTTTGTCATGTAAAATGGAATCATCTGTACGTAACTTTGTAGAGTCATTTTGATGTTAGGTTTATTAATATAATTATGTTGTTACTAAGCTGTTTACCATTTTAGGCTCCTAATAGCTATGCGGGCTTGTTAAAGTACTCTGAAATCACAGGGAAGTATTTTCTTATCCTTTGGTTTGAAAAGAGAAAACAAAATGCTGAATGTGTTTATGTCCATGTTTTATATTGCATGTAACATTCTACTTCCTTTAACGTGAAAATTTTATGATCACAAAGCCTTTTCCTCAGCCAAATTATTGTCAAAACAGTGTGAGACTGCATTACTTAGCAGTGTTTAAATTAAGTCCCAAGGTGAAATATTTCACTTTACTCTTAAAGCAATATGACTGTTACTACAAAAAGAAATAATTACAAAAATTACAGTGGTAACAACCCATCATAACTTAAATTCTCCTCTTTGGAGTTGGAGTTTATTTTTTCCAGTTTCAATTTTGAAAAGGAAAATTCTCCCACACAGCAAAACAGAAAGCTTTTTTTTTGTTGTTGTTATTTGATTTGGAGAGACAGAATATAGCAATTTCTGCCAAACTAACTGCTCAAAATCCCAACTAGTTTCTGAAAGTCTTCCTTTACATTTTTTTTTTTACAACTAAGGAGTCATTATCTGTGCTTCTCCTGGACAACTGCTGGGCCATTTGTACAATAAAGTGAAGAGCAGTGGTAGGCAAAGTATCCATACAGCAACAGATTTTGGTATCCAGCAAACAATCTTTGTTTAACAGAGATCTAATCAATTCTAGAAACCATCAGTGTCTATTTAATGCAGGGAGTAGCATCTCCAATGCATGAGTCAGGAAGGGGATACACACACACGCACACACAACTTCATAGTCTTAGAACTTGGACAGCATTAGTTACCTTAGATCTGCCTTCCTATCTTATGAAAAACAAGTAACTAGACAAGAAGTCCAACAAAAGTTGTCATCTGTGTTGCAAATAAAATTAAGTAGGAAGGTGGGGGATTACAAGGTAATGTCATCCTATTTGCTCACTGCTTACCATAAAGTATGTCAGGAACATTTAAATTTTTTTTCCCATTTGACCTCCTAAATGGTTTAAATCTATTACATCTTCTCAGAGAGACTTGGTAAGGAACACGGAATGAGAGAAGAACTCAGCAATTAAATATGTTGAAAGGTTCCATGATAATTTAAAATCAATGATCTATTTACCAGCGCAGAATCAAGACAGTCACGAAGAAAAGAAATGGGAAAACATAAACCAAGAACTTTCTCGTATTTTCCCTCAAGTGTCAAGAATTAGCATTAGACAGAAAAAAATGTTAAAAATCACAAGACACAAAAGTCTTTGAGAGAATAATTTGAAGAAGTTAAAAAGATTCACTGAGTTAGCTGAAATATGAAAAGAAAAACATCCCCACCAAACCCTGGAACAGGTCTGTTAGGCTTTCAACAGGTTAAAAGCCTGTCATAGCCAGGAGGTAGCTCTTAACATGACTGTGGCATGCAGGGAAGTTCTCGGTTTCTCCCCTGGCAAGCTTAATTCAAAGCAAAGTTTGTAAACATCCCGGGGGAGTGGGCAGAAAACGACACTGGGTTTCAGAAACATTTACGAAGTGTTTTGCAGAAATGAAACTTCACTTGAAGAGCTCAGTTTCGCTCTCCCGGGCGGAGGGTGGCTGTCGGTCTGCAAGTTCAGAGGCAGCCAGCGCGGAGAAGCCTTGCGGGGAGCAAAGCTGTGCGGGCAGCGCGGTGCTTGCCTCATGCGCATCCCCGCATCCAGCACTGAGAGCGCACCGAGTTATTGCGAGTTGTGCAGAAGTGCTGGCGCACAAACCCGAACAAATCCCCCTGCTGCAGGCTCCTGTTTCACGGACGTGGAGCTTTGACGCCAGAGAAAGCTGCGGACAAATACGCGCTGAGGCTGTCTCGGCGAGATCAGCTTTTCCTGGGCTCCTGCTGACAACATTGCCACCTTCCGCAGCCGCCGGGAAGGGCACGGACCTGCGGCCGGGGGGCTCGGGCAGGAATTCCTCCCACCGCCCCGGGAAATGCCGCGGAGATGCTGTTTAGGAAGGTGCTTTCCCACCGCTGCCCTTCGCAACCAGCCTGATAACTCAGAATAATTTGTTTTCAAAGCCTGTGATTGAATCCATGCAGAGCCCGGCAGAGCCCCGAGAACTGGCGGGGTAGAGACGAGCGCACGCACGGACGGGAAGCGCATTCTGCACCACACGTACAGAGTGCTGCTGAGTGCATCGCCAGCGTGACTGCTCCTGTCACTCCCAAAACTGCTGAGGAAAGGCAAAGCAAAAGCTAAGGGTAGGCAAATGTCGCTGTCTCCATGCCCGCACCTGAGAGCATCTCATTCCGGACTCCAGCCCTCATGCGCTGGATTGCTGTCGTGCCCAGTTTCAGTGAAAGGGACAACAAAACACATGTGCTACCCTGGCTTCTACACACCTATAATGGAGGCATGTCATTATATGCATTCTGTGTAAGTTTTAACATCTGATGAGGTTATACGTTAAAAGGCTGGATTTTGTCTTGCTAGCTTGCAGGGAGTGTTTTCCTCCAAATCATCCACAGTTCATGTATAGTTAATAAATCAGTAGCATTACGACAGCAGTTAAAATACAGCTAATAACAAATCCAATATATTAACCAATACATTCAGTGCACATTCTGGATGGAAATGGCTTTACTTACACACAGCCAAAATACATCAATGGAGCTGTTAATGTGGAATAGGAAAGTACTTTCCAAGAAAAGCTTCAAAAAAACCCCCAACACCTCCACCAAGTAATACCTGTATTAATTTAGGAAATGGGTGTTTAAAGTTTAATCTAAATAAGTAGAGAAGGGCTTTACGTGCAAGATTACATGTATTTCCGAATCTCAGACCTCTTCTAGGAAGGCAGTCTTCAGTATGCAAGGCTTTGCCAAAGAACAAGATTCGTGATCAAAGGTAAAGAAGCCCAATCAATTAACTGGAACACACAGGAAAAGAAATTTTTACATGTTTAATATTAGATTACATACTTTTACATGTAATCTAATCTAAAAAACAAATAGACACAAAATTTGCTACCTCTCCCCCAAACCGTGATTTATATTTAGGTTGTAGAAATAACTTCTCCCTGTTGTTTCCTCCTCTAGCTGTGTTTAGGGCAGTTTCAGGGTAACCAATAAACCTAATAGGATTCCATTCCTTCTTACGTAAGCATCAGTCCTCAAAAATCAAGAAATTGCAGTAGTATCTGAAGTGACCTACAACCAAAGGCAATTCTCAAGACTTAGATGGACTGTTCTAGAAGCTGATCATGTGGTGTGTCGAAATTTGTTTTTAAAATGGGTTTGTTTTTGAGTATAGCTAGAAAACAGGTCCCTGCTATACAGCAAGACTCAAAAGCAAACTCCTAGAGTCAAATATCTCCCAGAAAAATTAGACAATCACTTCATACAGAACTTCTCCAACTGTAAACTGCAGGAGGCTGGAAAAAGACAAAGAAAATTGGTTTTGTGTGAGAGGTAGAAGGTAAGAAATACTTGGGAACATAATAAAGAACAATTTTATGTTGTATAAAATGTCTTCAAATAATTTGAAGAATGATTATTATACATATATACTGTAAATCTGAGCTCCTTTAAGCCTACAAACCCTGTAAGTTCCAGTGACAGCCCATATCAATAAAATTTATCTCTTCCTCAATCTGTACATTCACAATGCATAAAACAGTACCAGACCTATTAAATTAATATTTATGACAAGCTCAGTGAACCAGAAGACAAGCAGTATTTGCTAAGACACAAATGCAATGTACAAATCTCACATAGCTGCACTGCCCATGTTTCTCAAAAATGAACCTCAGCTTGGAGAAGAAATTTGTTTTTGGGAAACACAAAAGACAGACATGCTGTGCCATGCTGGGAAGACAAATGAAAGCACAAATACAATCAATGTAATTTATGGTTTCATACTGAATCTTAAGTGTTTTCAAGTTCAGTACTTTCAGTGTGTGCATACAGCACTGTAGATATTCTGCCAGGGTTTTTTTTTTTTTGGAGTAGTTATGATCCTCCATATCTGTCCCAACAATACCTCAGAGTACCTCAGGGTGTTTCTTCACAGCCTCAGTTCAAGTTACAAGGTATTAGCTGGAGATGCTGACGGACTTGGGTTTGTGCTAACAGACGTGCTGTGAACAGAAGCAGTGTCAAGGTGGACACACAGTCCTGTTTTTTATGCCAGTCAAGGACCTTGGACTGACAATGGACAATGACTCCCAGGAAGACCATGCAAAAGCCCATCATCCTAATCTGCACAACAGCAAACATGTGCTGCTTATTGGGGGAAAAAAAAAAAAATCCAAAACTTAGAAAAGGGGAAGATAACCATCAAAACAAAAAACATCCACAGAAATGTTCACTAGGCTTCTTTATTTTTAACTCTTTCTTTAACTCTTATCAAGGAGAGAGAAAACAGGTAACATTTCAGAAGTTAGAGAAAGAGAAATAAACCTACCAAAACAAACAAAAAACCCCCATACGCACAACAACCTCCCTTCCCACATACCGCCAAATATGATTTCTTTTTTGGAGCCACATCAGTGATTTGGCTTTTGAAACACAAATCCCTCAAAGGTAAAATTAGTGGTTGTACAGGACTTCTAATGCTCTAAATATTGTTCCGATACTTCTGACTGGAGAAACTTGGTGTTCCAGAAGGCTGTACTGGGGCAGTAACTAGAGGAGTACTTTTCCAAGACATCTCAGGACGCTGTCAAAGAAGCCTGCCAGCCAGGGAGAACTAATACATTGCAATCTGCACAGTGAATGTTGACTTAGAAGACTGGTAGGAAGAGAAGCTCCATCAAACACACAAAAGGCTACACTGAATGTTTCACAGCTGAACTGTTTCATATACCAAAGTACATTCTTCTGCCAAAAATACAGAAAACCACGGGTATTTTTTCCATGAGCTTTTACTGAAAGAGTAGTAATCTGCCTGGTAGAAGTAACAGTAAAATTCATTCTCCCCCTTACCCTCCCGCCCCCCAAGATAGCTGAGATGTTTTAAACACTGCATTTTGGGTAGCAACATTCCAAATCTTTCAAATATTTGAAGGCAACATTCCCCTTTTGAAATACTTGGGGCTTTAATTACTATTTCTGCTAGGAGTACAGTAATTAACTGTTGCTTACCTACACTTAAATATGACATTCGGCAGGAGGAATCTGACAAAGCATACCTTGATATTGTAAGGAATGACCACACAGGATAATTTGGCAAAATCACACTTTATGCATCTCTGCCCACACTCAATTGCCCAAGGACACAAGCATCCTTACCACTGCGGTAGAAAATATCCAGCATATTCAAACCCCAACCTAACTGCATACAGACCTGCATGAAAAAATCTTACTCTAAATACACACCGACCATTACAGTAGCTAATCACACCTGGTAAGTTAAGAGAATGGCATTTATCTCGAAAATTGTCTCTCCACGGTGAACTATGGAAATACATCTTATTTCACCAAGTGAAAGTGCTCAACAGCAATCCAACAAGAAGAAACCATAATTTTTCAAAATGTAAATTAAGAAAAAAAATAGCTGATTACTGATAATCTTAAACACTTAAAGAAACCCATTCACAAAGTCAAAACTCGCTCTTTAGTGGTTAAACTACTGAAGGAATTTTGGCACATGGTCTTTTTACAAATTAAATATTGTTTTACACGTCCCAAATCTGTTAGTCATAAACATTAGCAGAGGAATACAAATCACAACTTTTTAATAACCCTGCAGTAATTCTGAACTTGTTCATCTGAACTTATTTAGCTTGTTTTTCCTTCATGACTGGATAAAGCAGACTGCAGTGCCAGGTCTTGGCTCCATCCAGTTGCTCATTAAACAAGATCTGGAATTTAGCATTGGATTGAATACACATGGGAACTCATGTGAAGCTGCTCGTATATCATTGATAGCTCCGTTGCTAACACAGAGTTTATCCAAGACCGTACATTTTTCGTTGACTTGAACAAAGCTGTTCACCATCCTCTGTTTTTGACGTCAGTGGACAACAACCCACTAACAGTATCTGTCACTACAAAATGCTTGGAATTTCCTCACTTATAAAAGCTGGAAAGTTTCAAGTACAGACCTTTCATTAAAAAACAAAACAAAACATTAATAGGTTTTTCAGGATAAGAATATTTTGTGAATATTAGGAGAAGACATTTTCATGCTAACTGAATATTTTTTCAAGTAACTTCTCAGACATAAACAACATCATTGACTGTAAGGAATGGATGTTTAAAAACAATTTCCTATTCTGTTGCTAAAAGCTGTGGACTCAAATGTATGCTAATTCTTCAACATGGAAGCACCATGAGGCGAGGTGATTCAGATTCTTCCCGTTAACTGTACACCACAGTTATTCCAGTAGGATCTAAACTGGATGGTATCTGTTATTTAGGAAAAATGTAGAAAAACAGACCGCAAACATAAACCAGGCTATTCACATCCCCTGCTTCTTTTCTACAACTCCTTTATTCTTACAAGCTCATATTGGAAAAAGTTATCCTGGTGGAGAGAGACTCCCTCCAGAGCACAGAATGACCTCCTGGGAACAACATGCAGTGCTCCTTTTGGGTGAGCCCTGTGCAGGCTGCCAGGGTGGGAGGTAAGAGCACAACAGCTGACTGGATGTGCCCAGCTCAGACACAGGTCTGGTCAGGGAGATGTATTCTACCCCGACAGAGGCTTCTGTGCTGGCAACAACGCATTTCGACCTTGATCTAAAAACCAAACTGCTGCTTTGCAAATACACTGCTCGCTTCTGACCCCTCTGATTTGGCTGAAAGCAAACAAATGTATCAACAAACCCCCGCAACTCAGTGGTACAATACAGTGGAAATTCCCCTTTTTCAGCGTGTCAAGATACCATCAGCTATTAGTCCAGAGACAGGCAGTCGTGTTTAAAAATCCAGTTTTAATCTTCTACAGGACTCTGTATCTACTATCTTGAGGCTCCCATCTTCCTGTGTTGCCATTCTTTTCTCCATGGAAACCCCCTTTTACAGAGAGCAAGTTTTTCATTTTTGTTTTTCAGGGTACTCATATTTTTTATATGGCATTCACATAATGCATCTATCCATGCCACAGTTATAAAAATAAGCATGTCTGATTCACTGTAAAACTGTGATCGCGTTACTGTGTTTATTAGACATAGCCCACATCCGAAACACTGGGTATCTGTTGCTTCAGGTGGTTGTGGCAAATACAGAAATTACATAAATGACTTATTCTCCTCTTGGAATCAAAGCTGTGCAATTCGGTGTTTTTCCAGTTATGTCACCCACCCATGAAGGAACATCACCATTCATTGATTAGATTACTAAGAAGTTGTATTATCTTAATTTTCTACGTGCAAAGTGAGCAAACTCAAATAATATTAATTTCTTAATCTCTTCACTTCTAGAGATCTAAAATAGCATATGCCTGAGCAGCTCTAAAGATACAATTTTCTCACTTTCCATGAGGGGATGGACAAAAGAAAAATAATTTATTATTTAAAAGAATGAAAAGAGAAAACTCCAAAGGACTACTCTGTCAAGGAAAGACAAAGCAAAAGAAGCATGGAAGAAATTGTATTAAAAGCTTGCTAGGGATCGCCTTCAGCTCATAGAAAGTATGTGTATTTCTGGTCTCAAAAGGCAAATCACCTCTTTTGAAGTGATTGCACTAGGAAAGGTATATGGTAGCAAAACAAAAAATAAATTCTTGCAAAAAACCTGCTGCTGCTTCAGCTGCTTCTGAAAGGAACTTCAGTTTTCACAACTGCATGATCTCTGAGAAGCAATTCCAAGCCGATGATATGATCTGATCTTTGGCTCCAAGGCCATTCTCATATGTACTTTAGAAATAGTGCCCACACTGGCTTTACAGCTCTGAAGTTTTGTAGAACTTTATCTTCTGAGTGAGCCTTGTCCCTCTTATCAGGGTTCTTCCACTCTGCTATTGTTACATTCTTTCTTTGAAGATGTTAAGGCAGAGCCAACATCTTTCCAATGAGAGAGATCTGACTGGTGATTTCCCCCTTGCCCCTTTTCCATATGTTTGAATATTTATATGTGTATATGTATTTATAAGTGCCCAGATTTCATCAGAGGAAGATGGTGAACACTGATCAGTTGGACAAAAATTATCTATCAAGCATTCAAAGAAGCTGCCTCTCTGTGGAGTAACCAGAGAAACTGAATGTATATAAAAGATGTTCTATACATGTCTTTCCTAAATTTGTATTTGTATTTGACCCTTATGGAATGAGAAAATTTAAAAGGATATAGATGCTTTCTTTACAGAGCAGCAGGGTATCATTTCTGCATTTCATTAATATGTGAAGCCTAGATCTTGCTTTCATATGATCTTTCTCATGATAGGGAGGTACTCTGTAAATGTTTGTAAATGCTTCCCTGCCTGGTGAGAGCAACAGTGATAAAAAGTCTTCATCAAATGGAAGCCAAACTCTCTTTAATACAAGCCATGCTAGCTCAAAACACCTATTTCATGTTAGCTCCCTGTGTTGCTCATGTTGTTTCTCCCCCAGATGATGTAAGACAGTGTGTTAGGTAAGACAATGCAAAAATCACAGTAACATACCCATTTATCATAAATGCTGTTGTTGAGTCAACAAAACAGCCTACAGCATACCCAGGGTAATTCTAAAGCAGAGTACTACCTGAATCCACAAAACCAGATTGCTTCTCGTACATAATTTTCTTCAGAGCTTGCCTGCACTTTTCTACAGCAACTTCCACCATTGGCCTACATTAAAGGACTTGAGATACAAGGTTTCATCCCTATACATCAGCTGATCTGCAGCAATGTTTTGTATGAGTTGTTCTTGGCAGTAAGTAATTCAAAGTCTTTTAAACCTCAGGAGAGACTGAATTTAGCATTATGCAAACAGAAATGAGAAGTCCACATTAAACACTTTCTCCAGGCACTGGAACACTCAAAGCTGAGTAATTATGACTCCCTGTGGTTTCACAGGTTAAGAGAAACTAAAGAACAACTTTGAAGTTGCTTGTTGATGTCACAGATTTAAGTGTTTTATGTACTTGCCATACCAAGTTCCTAAAATAAACTGTCTCGGAGAAGTTGCATGGGGAATAGCGGCTATCCAGCCAAGGATCTTGTTTTCTGCAGTGTTTTCAGGCAGGGTAAGAACAGAACAGAGTGGCTATGTCCCCCTCATACTGCCCCTGCCTCCAGTAATTAGGACCACATGAACCTCCTGAACTAGAGGCTTCATACCAGACATTCAAATTCAATAGGTATGGATCGATCTCTGAGCCCATCCAAATCAAACGTGATCTGTGGTTTATACTGCTATTGCCAAGAATTCTATTAATATCACATACTTCTAGTAGTTTAGCTTCAGAAATACATGAAAAACGTTTCAAAGTTGTTAAACTTACTGGCAAGGAAAAGAATTCTAATCAGCACCATTTTCTTCAGGTCAGTTTATCTTGAATATTAACTAATGGACACATCTATGAGCAGAAGACAGGAGTATCTAAGGGAAACTGTCTATCCCCAAGCCTTGCAGTGTCAACAGTCAAATGAATCCTGAAAAAATACGAACTCTTATTATTACTTTCTGTTAGGTATGGTAAGTTATTTCTATAATTTTTACAGTGAAACAAACAGGAAAAAAAAAACCCAGGTAAGTTGAAGCCATAAAATCACCACCAGTGAGAGAGTAGAAGCCTTTGTTTCCACTCTCTCATGACTTTGCAGACAGTCTTTACTTTTTGCTGGATATGTATTTCTGCAAAGTGAATAAAGACTTAGTAATCAATTTAATTAAACTCAGTAATAAACTCTTTCTTTTCCAGGTGTTAAAAACACTTAATGATTCAGATTCAGTTAGTAAAAAATTATGAGGTGTTCATTTAAAATCCTAATCCAAGAAGTTGCTCAGGTACTGCAAAGACAACCAAAGGCAAGCCTACACAGGCAGGGGCAGGCAGGGCTGAGTTCTTCTGCCTGTTTTGTTCCTGGCCTGGCCAGACACAAACCAGCACCAGCCCAAAACACACAGTCGTTCTCATGTGATGTGTCCAAGTTAACAGGCCTTATTTAGATACAACACTGCAAGAATACTTCCATATAGCCACAAGATCAGAGCAGGCTCTTGTCAAATGTCTCAGTGAACAGGCAGCTGAGCTCTGTCCTCCACCACACACGCTGGTTTGAAAGCTTTAATCGATTTATGGGGGTTGTTTTCCCTATAGCAAGTGACAATTCACACATCAAATCCATTGCTTTCAAGATTGTAAATATGTACCTTAAGACACTAGACCTAAAGAAATTAATATCTAGTTACAACGAAATCTGGGTTCAGTCCCGCTAATTCTTGCCCTGACACAAAGCTCCTCTAAAATCTGGTCCATTCTCTTGAGCAATGTCCAGTGTCCAGCAGTAATATTCTTATAATCAGCCCCTGTCAATATTTTATTTTTTTAATTAAATTGCTTATACGGCAGTGCTGAAGTTTCATGGGATTCTGTATGCAAACAAATACCAACAAGTATATCAGCACTTCTCTAAACAGTGCTTCCTAAAATACTTAATGCAAGTCTACTGCTAGAAATGTTTCATATACCAAGTTTTGCACTGAGTTCATAGCACATACAAATAGTTACAAAAGCAAACTCTAATTTTACAAAGGCTCCAAAATGATGTGTTCAATTTTTGACGTGAATAATCACCTCCAGGAGCCAGTAGCCTGTGTGTCTACATCTGACTTACTTGGTTAGCTGGTCAGAGAGCAAAAGGCAAAGTCAGAATGTAATTCTGGGGTTTTGTTTTAAAGGTAATGGGGAATTTTGCTCTCAGGACACTACAGCACCAGAAGCAGAACACTTACAAAACATCCCATCTCATCCCATTCTGTCTCACCATAAAACTATCTCAAATTACAAGACAATGATGTCCTGTCTCAAAATACATTAGAATGACAGAGGTAATTCAACTATTGCCTCCCCTTGCATCTGCTTTTTTTTTTGGTCCCTCTTGCTTCTGACTGATATTAATAAGATACATAAGATGTTAATTAGATACATAAATATAGTTATTTCACCATGTCAGGGTTAGATTTAGTTAATTTGTTTTTTCACTAGTCACACATTTGAATTGACAGACAAGCGTTTTAACAGAAACAGCATTTGTTTTTAACAACCGAAGTACAAATTCAATGCAGAGTAAAAAGAACTACATTTCAGCATTCAGAGCTCTCTCAAGCAAGAGTTTAAGAGAATAGAAGCTTGGAACTGTGATGGAGGAAACTTCCACTAAGTCCAATTTCCAATTAATGTAAACTAAAAGTGCCAAATTATAATCTAAAACAAAAACATCCCTCATTCTCTCCCCTCCCTGCCTCCACTAGTTTAACAGTATCCAGCCCAACTTCTTTTGAAGTTAGTTGAGTAAACAAAGAGACAACTGACATTAAGATAATTTCAAAAAGATAGAATATAGGACTAGAGATGAGGTATAATGCAGTTTTGCCACAATTAACTGATGTATTTATAAAGTGTCTGGAGAAACATACACATAAAGAAAGCAACTCTGACAATGCAGATGTATCCTCTGTCCAAACAGTTTCATGAAATAACCTTCTGCCTACATGAAAAGCACAGCCTACTGGAGAAAAAAAAAAAAATAGGCGAATAAAAGGCAGAATTTCTGGGAAGACAGACAGCTAACTATGAAGCTTTCTAAAGAAATCTCAGTTTACATACATATAGGAATGAGCTTTGTGTCCAGAACATCTTAAAATTTAAACGAATGAGAAGACTACGCTAGTACAGTTGCAGATGTCTGTAGTCTGGAAAGGATCGTATCAGTGCGGATTTACATCGTCCCAGAGCAGACACGAAACAAGCTGGAGCAGTCCGAGCCTTACACATGCTAAGCATTCTACAGTAACAGCTCACGAAAAGAAAAGAGAAGAAAGAAAAAGAGAAAAGTTGAATCGCACCCTAATTAAAACAGTTTTTCTGGTACGAAAATCTTCACGTAGGTTAAGGTCCACACAGAAGGATGCAGCTGAATAAATGCAATGCCTCGTTTAAAAACTACGGAGGAAATCTGAAGAGAAAAACAGAACTAAGTTTGTAGGAGAGAGAACGAAGATGAAAACACGCAAACAAAACCAAACGTAAAGCATGAAAAGAAGCTTGTGAAGGAAAAGACAAATGAGAACAAAAAAAAGGCAATTATTTGGAATCATATCAGACTAGGACTTAATTAATATTGAACTGTATTTCCCTTTGCTACTGATCTATTTACATCTAAACTATCAATAGTTGTATCTGTAGCCATAATAAACCCCAAATAAAATATCTTCCCCTAGTTTTTGAATTTCCTCCAAAAAGAGTTAAAAACATTTTAGAAGCAAAAGATTACAAATTGGGGAACTCAGAAAAGATTTGCAGCTATCAATGATGATAAAAATCAGATACAGACCTTTACAAAACAGGAAAAAGTATTTTGCAGAAGGATATGGTCAAACACTAGACACAGCTGGAGGCTAAAACTCAGGTAATGAATGCTGAAATACATTAGAAAAATATTTCCTCTTTTATAATTTTGGTAGAGGGTAGTGAAGAGAGGCGTAATATTCCCACTTCAAAGTTCCCCATAATTTTTATGAAGAGTAGTCCTTCCAAGCTACAGCCATCACCAACCAGCTGTTTTACTAGAAATCTCATCACTTTTTGCTACTCCTTGAAATTCAGGTAAATAATCCAGTTCAGAAAATAATCACAAATGCAGACCAAACATTTTGAAGAATTCCAGAAAAGGGTTGCGCTGAAGAGGGACTCAGGGAACTGAAGACTGAATGCTACACAGTTAATACAGACTTTTCCACTGAAATGTTATAACCATACTCACAACAACAGATGAGCATTCCTGAACTACTTTGCTACCAGAAAGTATGCACTTTATTGGCCTTATCATTGATAAGACATTGCTCAGGCCTTTCTAGCGCTCTAAACATGAAAATATTAAGTGAAAACACAACCGAAGCCCTGAGCAACACTAGAGGCATTAAGATACACATTTAGTTGTTATCTGAGCTGTCTTTAAGGTATCTGTCAAAGTCTCTCAAGCTGCCAGAGACAGATGACCACAAGAATGCCCTGCTCTCCCGTTACCCCCCAAGGTTTTTCCTACAACAGTGCAGCCAGCACTCTACTGACTCCTCTTTGTTCTGCAGTGCTACAGCAAGTGTGGCCCCTTCTTCTTACTCACCATGGGGGATAGATGTGGATGACATCCTGTGGTCTGCTCTTCAGGTGAGCTGCTGTCTCTCTTGTAAAGAGGACTTTGAGTACTGGTTCCTCTGCATTGATGGCAGCATCCTCGGGTGAAAGCGTAACAGGCGACTGCTCCAGCTGCTGGCAGATGGCGACTTGTATTGTGCACTCCTCAAATATTTCTAATATCTTCACAATTAAAACACCAGATTTATCTGGAAAGAAAATTAAAATGAAAAATAAAAATGCAAAGTCTGGATGAGGAGAAAGAAAGAAGTTCTGGCACTCTAAAGATGTGCATCCCTCTGCGCTCTGCACATCTGTCTGACTGTGATAAATCCACATATGAGTAGAATACACAGCCTTATCAAAAGGCCTATGTTAAGCTTTTGCAGTAATTTTTGTTTTCTTTATAGATACTACTAATTGTAAAGAAAAAAAATCCCACCTGCCTTTCTTCCAAATACCAATGAAATCACATACTCCCTACAAGAAGCCCCCTCTCACCACACCTGAACTTTTAAGTCTTGCAACTCATTGACTTTGTTCAGCCTTTTTTATGAGATACTGCAAAAAATGCATTTATTTACAAACAGAATAAGTAAACACTGTGTTAAAAGTGAAGTTGTGTTTGCCTCCTCGACTTTCTCAAAGCAGCAGCTGTCGGGATCCAAGTTAGAAGAGTACAAAGCATTTAAAAGCTGATGATTCACATTGAGGGACGAATGTGGAGAAAGAAGGAGCAAGATGCACTGCCTAAAAATAATTATTGCAAAACTGAACATCCATTTTATCAGAAGGCAGTCAGGGTAGTCAGAAGGCTCTCATTTTAAAGCAACATGAACAGATACAACCACCCCCACAGATCGATTGTAAGGAGTTTTGTCTCTGCTGAAACAACTTTGCACTGAAATGAAATTACTCTTTGGTCCCTTTGAAGTCTGCACAGGGCATCAGCCACTCAGACAGACCTCAGTCTGAGCTCTAAGATTATGTAATATTTATTCTCATTCTCACCTAGCCTTACTCAGATCTGCACTCCAGTCACTGAGGGGAGAACAGCTGTTACCCTGCCAAATGCCACGAGCATTTAGTGGGGCAAGACAGAGTCCCAGAGGACAAGGGCAGCAGAGCCCCAGTTCTACCCCTTTTTGATTTACAAGTTGCATTGGGAAAAACACAACATCGCAAGAAAAACAGCTGATATAAATTATTGTCTTTCCACAGCAAAGAAGAAACAGGGGAGGAACAGTGAACGTGATACTGGAACTTAACAGCAGAGCTGTACTAGTTATTTGTTTGTTTATTTTAAGGCTCATTTCACAACTGTGAATGTTTTTCCTTTGGAAAATAAATCAAAATATTTTAGTTTGAGTTTATGAGAAATTTTTTTTAAAAATTAACCCAACCCTCAAGAAGCCCAAACCAAAGAAACTGGGCCCTAAAACCTTTCAAATATATTCAATAAAGTTGAATTCTACAAAACTAAAATAAAAAATTCTGTCTCTGTCTTTATTAAATTTCATACTGAAACTGAAATAAAGCAAATTGGAAATATAAAACTAAATTGTTCTCAAAACCACTTCCATGTGAACCAATTTTTCATCACATGCAACATGCTTCTGCAAAGCATTCTCCTTCCCCTGAACCGGTATTTTCCAGCAGCATAAAGGGTTCCACCAGACAGTCTGACACAAGATGCACATAAGCCACTTCTGTCCAAGCCATTACAGCTAGACCTCCTTTTCCAGATCTGGGAAGTAGGAGAATCAACCCTTTCTGCCAAGTCCTTTGAAACTGACTGATGAAGAGGGATGGTTGTCACTGCTGCTGCTCCTCGCTGCTGTCACCTTCTCAGAGAAAGCTGTAACATCACAGTGCCATTCCAGATACTCACTACACTGTGTTCATGTTTGCTTATGTGAAAATTCTGACTAGGGTGAGCACTGACTAGTTTTCTATGCCTGAAGGGAAGGGCTTAGAATATTCACACTTGAATTCTGTTTTGCCTGACTAGCTGCAGTTGTGGTCCTCTGTCAACCCCAAGTCATTTGGCACGCATAAACAAATTCTCCTAACCACAAAAATTCTCATCCTTTAAAGTAACTAAGCATTTACCTCTTCCCCCTAGACATACTGCATAATTTGCATTTGCATCCACTTTAAAAACCAAGTCACAAAAAAATCAGTTTCAATTTTTGAACGCACCAAGTTTATTAAAAAAGAGAAAAGAATTAAAACAATTTGTGAGAGAGACTGCTCATCACTTCTGAACTATGCATTTCTTACATGCAGAATTTTATGAAAATTCTTACTGGTCAGCAGCTTATATGTTGTTCAGCTGATACAGGCAGGTTGAAGACAATGAATAGTAGCCTAATAACATTTTTCTTTTAAATACCCCTGACTGTAAAACAGTTAAAAATACTAGGTAAATCAAGAACTATATCTGTACAAAAGTTTCTAAAAGATACTGGAGTAAAAGATATCCTACTAAGACACCAGAGTCTCTTGCAAGCCTGAAGTTGGTGGAAACACTGGGAGCCGATACTAAATGAAGCAGAATGCTTCTACACTAAAAGCATCTCAATTTCAACAAGTAGCCAAGTCTCACACTTGGCACGCATGTACATTCTACAGAACCACAATCTATTTGTTTATTTAGATGCACAGAGATAGTTTAGTTTAATTACTCTGAAATTATTATTACTGCTGATGATAGTACTCTCTTGAACAACATGGAAAAGCACTTTGGATTGCTGGCACATGATGAAACACCAAAGTTCAGAATGTAGCTTCGTTTTTAATACATTTGGCTCTTGTATTGTTGTGTCAATCAAAAATAAATCAAACATATGTGGTGGCATACTGAAGGGGAAATTTGTGGGTGAGGAGACAGGCAGGATCACTGCAAATTCTATGGTTTCCAGAGTTTACTTGTTTGTTCGTCCATGTTAAAAGCTCACTTTAAGCTTTTGCAATGTTCTCCCTCAACCTCAGATAACTTACATGAATTCCCACTTGCTTGCTGAAGTTATCATTCACTTACTTTCATTTGCAAAGCAGAATTACAGCCCAAGAAATGCAAACACACAGATGTGCATGTTTCATGGCAATACCTAGTCATCTTAAATAAGGAAGAATTTCTTACAATTGCATGCATTTTAAAAGGTGCAATCAATAACTGTGCTGCAATTGTGCCCACTCCTACACTGCAAATTTCTTCATTTCCTATTCTGCTGCCCAGAACATTAATGGATTCCTTTCTTCAGGGTTAGTTTTTAGGAAAATTAATGAGCTAATCTAGCTAACTCCAGTCACTTCAGTTTACTTGAAGGTAAACTTTATTCTCCTACTGAAAGACAAGTACACATGCACACTTGCAGAGAGTGAGCATACAGCTGCCTGGATGCATTTAGAAATCTTCCATGAAGCAGCAATCAGCAATTTGAGGACTGCTTAACAAAGCTCTTTCAGAATAATAGAATATCGCGGGTTGAAAGGGACCCATAAGGATCCTCAAGTCCTGTTCCATACATGATGACTTAACACTAAATCATACAATGCTCCTTGAAATGACAGGCTTGGTGCTGTGGAGAGTCTGTTCCAGTGATCAACAATGCTTTCAGTGAAGGACCGTCTCCAAGTATTCAATCTGGTTCCAGATGCCTCTGTAAGCGAAATGCTTGGGAGAGATAAAGATGGAAACCCAGATCAGCCTGATCAGTGTGACACAGGTGCATTTCTCAGCAAAGCCCTGGGTGCTCTGAGCTCGGGTGACAGAGGGCTGCTGCAGCTCACTGGTCCTGGAACACAGCCTAGCATGGACAGCCCCTTCCAGCATGTCTCTGCAGCCTTCACAGAGTCAGCTGGAAAGTCAGAGAAAACATCCACTGACACAGGATCAAGGATGATTTGAAGTTATCTGGCCCCGTGAGTATAAACAGAGGATTTATTCATCCTAGGGACATGAAGTGTAATTCAATCCCTGATACACAAGGCTTAAGGTGCCGCAAAGCAAAACAGAAAGGCACTGATAAATCTGGCTGAGTATGAATTTTGCAGAGGTATTTGAGACGTACAACATGTGTCCTTTAAAGAACACCATCTGAAAGGAGGGGATCAGCCACCAAGGCCTGCAATGCTCCCTCACTTCTCACAGAATTTTTCCTAAGAAGAGAAATCTTCATAAAGACATGCAATAACATGCTAGCTACTACTAAATCAACATATTGGTCACAGAAAGGATGGTGTACAAGAAAAATCAGGTACCAGTTAGAAGCTAGGTTAGCACATCACCCTTTGCAGAACGTGACTGTGGTAAATATCACCCACTGAAAGGCAACAGACAGAAATCATCGATAGATGGACCATGACCAAACAAATTAGTTCTTCCACACTTTGCAAGTGTGGGTCCAGAAGGAGTGAAATCCATGAGAGAGACTGACCAGTGGGAGGAACAAGCTATTTAATCAGGGAAGCATCTTTGGTAAAGCCTTGCCATGATTGGCAAGAACCTCCCTCACCTCCCAGACAAGAAACAAGAAGCTCTGACAAAGATGAAGAAATCCTGATCCAAACCTAGGCAAATGGAACTTCACCCTCTCACTGCTACTGTGAGCAGAACCTTTGAAATCATAGGGAAAGGTCTTTTTGGCAACAGTAGTAATGGAACAAACCTGGCAATGACCGTGGGCATAATTTCCAAAAGACTCTGATGCTCCTTAATGTGTGATCAAAACAGGTCCATATTGTATGTGTGGGTTCAGAAAAACAACTAGTAAATTTTTGGTAGGAGAAAAACTTTTATTTAGACCTACTAAGAACACAGACAGAAATTCTGGTTAGAAAGTCCCTGAGTCAGAGATCTGTGGGAGGTAATTGGGAGAATACTTTGGGAAAATATCATCAAGTGTTAGCCCCATTATAATTTTTTCTAGGCATTTTGGTAGCTCTTGTCACTGCCAGAAACAGGATCCTAAGCTAGAGGCACTTTGGTTTAACCACCTAACAGATGTGCTCTGACATATATAATTATTTAATTCCAGGTGTCCTCTGGGATGTTGGTCTCTCACTCCAATTTGCAACCCAGACATGAAGTAGCTCAAACCACAAAGATAATTCCCGTGCCTGGGAGATGAACAAACAAATTTCACACTGAATGCACCAGTTTCCTTGGGTACTTATTTTAATTTCTGTTCATTCCTTTAGTACACAGGGTGATGTTGCCCTACAGTCATATACCATGTCATATACCATGACATCAAAATGTGTTTTGATGCAGTACTTTGCAGATGTTCTGCACTTACTCTGAATTCCAGGAGGGTTAAAAAGGAAAAAAAAAGAAGAACAAAAAAAAAGGGGGGGGGGGGCAAAAAAAAAAGAAAAAAAAAGCTTCCCATTCCTTTGGAGATCACAGGCCCTGAGGTCTTGAGCCTTTTGAAGACTTCAGATGACTCTACAGTCTCTGGCAGACTGAATGCCCTTAATCTTCAGACCTAACATAGTGGCTTCACAGCAGACACATATATTTAAGCCACATCAACACTTGAATGTACATAGTCACAGAGGATGCACTGGCCTTGCCAAGGGCAGCCTAGGAGGAAGGCTAAGAAGAGACCCAGCCTGCTTTAACTCTCAAGAACCAAAAAGCAGTTTGGAGACGAGAGAAGGAAAAAAACACAGAGGAGGACAATTTAAAAAAAACAAATGTTCAGACATTCTGGCTTCAGTGCCTGAAATACAACTCAAAAGTTTGTTTTAATAACTCTATAACTACCAATAAGGAAGACAAATGAGGAGGAAAATATAGAAATTATGATCTCTTGGGAACCACATATTTTATGTTTCTCCAGTGACACAGTGACAGGAAGCTGAACATACTGCAAGGAGAGGATCCATGGCGCTTGATGTATGGAAATGCATCAAATGTCGATCTCAGTAAAACCACGTGCAGTTTCACCTCACTCCAGTGAATTTTGCTAAAATGCTACTGTTTAAGTGTTCCAAAAGAGCACCTGTAGCCTTAAATGGAAAATCCTCGGAGGGAACAAACTCTCTTTAGAGCCAGGCAATAGAACTCCAGCAGCAGAGCAACCTCTACAAGACCTACAGAGTGAGACAAAATGTTTCAGGACTTCAAACTAAATTCTGCATGGTTTGAATGTGTTAGGTGGGATAGCCAGTGCACCTCCACACAGATCACACCAGCAGAAGTAACAGTAACATCATCACACCAACAAAAGCAAAACAAAGCACATTTGGGACAGCAGATACCCCTAAATTTTTCAGTTTTCCATTCTTCTTGATAATTTAAAAATCTTGCAATGTTGTAAGAATGCATCTCACTCATAGGGCTGAAGGATGATGTGCCCATCTGAATGTAGCTGAATGTAACAACCACATGACACAAGGCAGAAATAAGTTCATAAAGGCCACAGTACCAATGCAGAGAACAGTGAACTACAACAACACAGACCACATCTTAGAAACACAAAAGAAAACTGGAGCTTAGGAAAATGCCAAGCACTGAATGGCTCTGCTCCCCAGAGCATTCCAGAAAAAAACCCAACTCCTGCAAGCAGTAAGGAGAATGGAGTGGAAATTATTACTATTGTGATAATGAAAAGTCTACAGTAATAAGGACCATATACACACCTACAAGAATACATGTGAAAACCAAGACTGCCAAAATAAAACTCCTCAGCCACAAGACTTACCTCACAAGTCACATGGATAAAAGAGACAAAGCAAGCATGACAAGAGGCAAAATGAAGACTATATCACCACCTTCCTTTGAAATTACTTAAAAAAATACATTCATGCAAGTAGAGTCTTCTGAATAAAACCATGACAAACTCATAAGAAGAGGCAAAGGAGGAAGATGAGACTGCTTGAAGCCCCATTAATATTGGGAAAAACTGCTAACAAATATATGCTTTGTACAAAAACAGTGATGACAACTTGTATTTGTTCTTACCAGCTAAATAGTCGCAATTCTTCATCTTAATGATATTTGAATGATACGGGGAACTGTTACTGTTACTTTTCCTGAAAGAACTATCAAACAAATCATATACATAAACTGCAGTTTAGAAGCAAATTTCCAGACATAGCTAGTTGACATTTCTAAAAAACATGTCTGAGAAGTTAAGCTTTACTTTCTCTTAACTTGGAAATTCTTTAGAAATATGCACTATGCAAAATACAGGTGTTACACTCAAGTCAAATTTCTACTAATCCTAGCTAAAAGCTTTTATAAAATAAACTTTCCCACTCAAAGTACAAAGAATTGTGGGCAATTAAGGTTGGGAATAGTACTCAATGCACAAAGAATGAAAATCACTTTCTGCCTTTCAGATGAATAGGTCAGATACACATTATGGAATTATAAAGGAAACAAAGAAAATTCCACTTTAAACCTTGTTTAATAAGGCAAACTAGAAACACTCTTCCAAATTTGTCTCACTCAGTTGTTTTTTCAAAGGCATTATTTCATCCCAACATCATTTAACTGCTAATTGCCAAATGTGGTTCCAAAACTCCAGTTAGTAGACACTCTCCTGGGACATCACACACTATCTGCAGTGGAAGAATAGCCAGTCACTTTCTGGTTCAAGCCACAAAGTTTTACTTTCATTCTCAAGCATAAAAAGTATAAAATATCAAATGACAAGCATAAATCAAAACAAAAACATTATTTTGCTTGCCATCTCATTATTGTTCTTCATCCTACCTCATGTATAACTAGCAGGTGCAGGCGTAACAAACTCAGCAAGCAGGTAGATACCAAGCAGACCCTTGTAATCCAAACTCAATGCTGAAAACCAGCTCTGGATTAAAAGGTTTTCACGGCCTGCACAAAATCCTTCTGATCTATACATGTTGTTATTCTTCCTGGGCTGGTAACTGCAGAAGCCATTCAAGAAGATTTTTCTCAGAAACACACTAAGTCTTTCGTAGGCATGATGGCTGCTTGTCACATTTATATTAATTTTTAAAAGGCTGCTGAATTTGCTGCTTTGCTTTAAACACTGCACATTCTTTATAAGAACATAGGTAAGCTACTTAGAGACTGTGTATGTCATTATTGTTTCTCACAGGAAAACAAAAACAATACAAAGAATTCTTGTTTGAAGAAAAGTTTGTATTTGATTTTTTCCTTTCCAATGCTGTAACAAGTTCAGACAGTTGGATAGGAAAAAAAAATTGGCCACTTGCCATGTTTCTAATTTTAAGTAATAAAACAAGCTATCAAGAATCAAGAAAATAAGCAACAACTAGCAAATCTTAGACTTCAGTGTTTTTAGAAGAATTTTGCATAGCAAAGGAAACCCTGTTAAGGGCTACCCATGTTTTCTTCATCATGTACAGGTTTCATGGCATTCAAGCTGCTAAAAAATCCTTCTCCCCCATCATCATAACTAGTCACTGAAACTGAAAGAGGGGGAGTTATTGTTTATATCCCTCTTCTGTAAGGCTTTCAGCCTTCCTGAAAACGTGGTGTTACATGTGAAACCCTGTCTTCATCTCCAGGGCTTCGCCCTCCTCCCCTCATGTACGTGTTCCACTTGCCTCAGCAAACTGAAAATTTGTTGCCCCTTGAAGGTCACTTTTCCCTGAGAGGAAGAAGCAGTTTGGAAGGAAAGATCAATGGTTTTGCTTTATTGTCAGTTTAATACTCAAATTCAGTTGTAACACAATCATGAATCTTAACCTTGGGTCAACAAATACCAAATCTTGCATCAGATTACAAATGCTAGAGAATAAAATGTTTCTGCATTTAAGGTAAAGAAGTGCTTTGATGCTAGCTGCAAGACAAAGAAGACCACTAGAAGGGAGGATGTATAGAAAGCAAAATTTCAGAAGTTACAGTAGGAATCTACATGAGTTTGCTTTAAATATGGTTAATGTCCCCTCCTATAGACAGGAAGGTTGTCTGAATGTAACTCAGAAAACCACTATTTTTTCTTCCAGCAGATGTTGACAGGAAAAAGGTTTGGGGTTTTGTTGTGGGTTTGTATTTTTTTTCTCTCTCTCTCTCTTTCAGCTGCCCAGATCTCCACTTTGCCCAAACAGGAAACTTTATGGGGAAGTTGCAGCAGTGCATACAGAAAAAAGCCTGCAAATGGTCTACAAGCCCTTGCACAGAGTACCCTCAAACCATCAGCCTGGCTCATCAGAGACTTGCTGTTATGTGGCCTGCACCTCAGCCCCCCTCTAACGTCTTGTGAAAAACAGAAAACTCTCAATTTGTGACAGAGCCTGACATTCACCTCTGTTAGAACTAAACCACAGAAAGTATCCAACCAATGCTGGGTGGCATGGGCAAACTCTGGTATTCCCTCTCTCCAGGCCTCTGCCTGGTATGGTTGCCTTGGTTTACAGAAATGGGATTCCCAATCACCTTGCAGAAACCCATGTCCTTAGTGAGTGCCTATTCCAACACAGGGACCGGCTGTAGAATGTCACTCTGCCCCAAAATTGTCAAAATCTGAGAAAGCACAAAGGTTTCTTCTGGCCTGCAGAATGAGTCAGCCAAAGTGAGACCCTGTGCACTGCATAAACACCAGAAAGTGCGTGCTGAAAGGAGGTGCTCTCTTCTGGGCAGTGATTCATCCCAGTGACAAAGAGGCAGCCAAACCACAGTGGTTACTTACAGAAAGGGGTCAGGGAGGTAACAGACAGGAATTTTTTTAGAAAATAAAGCTGAAAACTAAGAGGTTTTGAATAATATGGACATGGCTACCACCTAGAAGTAACCAACAGCAAAATAAAGGCATAAAATTCTGCAATATGAAATGTCTAATGGGAATGAGAACCGTAACTTCTGGAAACATTTTTCCTTAAATCTCAAATGTAAGGAGTACTTTAAACCAATCTCATTTAAAATTGCTCCCTGTTGCTTTAGCAATGAACTTCTGGTCTGCCTATCTATGGGATATCCAAAATGACATGACAGCCCTCCCGGCAACTAAGTTACTTCAATCCTCCACAATAATTTTCAGGCTTCTTTAGTAACTCAGATGAGTTTGTTATTTGAGAAGTTCCTTCCTCTAATTCTGTGCTGAAGTCAGAAACAGTCCTGGAAACAATTTAGTTTAGAAATATTACTGGACAAAACAGAGGGGAAACAAAATTCGAGAAGATTCTCAGTTTAGTGAGACACCCTTAACTTGAACCTAAAGAGATGAAAGCTGAAAGTGGTTGTGCTGACACTTCACATTCCTGACTAGAAGCAAAGAGAAGGTTATCTAGTTACATTACTAAAATTTCAACCATTCCAACCAATGTTCTCCAAACCAAACATCAATTTCATTTTGGTGACATGAAACATTATGGCCATTCTAAGAATACAACTATCAAAAATAAATTTTGCTCTAGATGAAAAAGTATCCCCAAAATATTATCACAGCTATTTTGACGATTATTTTATAATCATTGTACCTTGGAATAAGGATTGAGAATTGGAAGTGAAATTTAAGCTGTGAAGTTGAAGTGTATTCCTAAATTTATGGCATGTTCAGCATTTTTCAGAATTTTAGCAAACACTTAGATGGTAAATGAAACAGTAGTTTGTCCTAAAGACTTCTTGTACAATTTTATTATGATGGGGAAGGCATTTCCCAGAAATAGTTCATCTTCTGCCAAAATTAAATCATCTTAAAGACACTCATCAGAATTTTTTAAACATACTTAAGAATAAAGCAAGGTATTTTCCCATAGCCTTTTTCTCATAAAATGCTAACGAATTCTGACTCATTTTCTGAAAGAAAGAAGAAGAATTAAAGAAAGGAATTCAGCCAGGGGCAGATGTTTAGCATGGAATATTTCAGCCTAGAAGCTGGTCTAACGAAATGGTGAGCAGCCAAACACAAGGTTTTGTAATGACACATGAAACTAGGACAAAAAGAATATTAGCATGTTAGCAATGTTGCAGGTCTATTACTACACAGTACATTAAAAATCTCCATTTTATTAAAAAGGCAAGCCTATTCAACATCTCTTTCTGTCCCATATTTGAGAAGCAGCAAGAGGATGTCCTCACACCACATAAGAATGATGAAGTAACCTCCCATGATTTTAAGCGAGCATGCCTGTATAATTTTCAGCATAGCATTTCTGGAAAGAGTTGGCTAAAGACATCTCTGGTTCCCTGATGTCACTTTCTAGTGAGTATTCAGATACTGGTGAAATTCCAGAAGACTGAAAGGATGATGATAATGTGCTACTTATTCAGGAAGGGCAAACAAAGTGGCTTGCAATAACTGGAGACCAGCTAGCCTGACATCAGATCTAGGCAAAGTGACTGGAAAAATAAATAAGGAATTAAGGTCAGAAAGACAACATGCTATTCTGCATGGGTGGGATTTTGAACACACAGCATGCAAATGGCCAAGGGATGTAAGCCCTCTAAAGCTCTAGTGAGAAACTGAGAGCTTTAGCCAACAGTTTGGGTGTAACTTTAAATCATACAGCCTTCTTATGAAAAACCAACCATTTTCACTATGAGTAATGCACCCTTTGAGTGGAATGAAAAAAAAAAAAATAAATTCTGAGAGCTAACTTTGTGAATTGCAGTTAGAGCTTTTTACTAATGGAGAATTATAACTGGGTAACAGCAATTCCAGCAGGGCTTGCATGTAAACACTCATGCTATTAAATGGTTTCATCAGTGACATAAAGAAACTGTGTGAATACCACAAACTCAAGCAAATCTGTGACTAAAAGAAGACAGGTTTGAGCTACACAATGGTCTGAACTGCTTGGTTAGCTGGACTACTTAAGTAAAATCAACCAGGATACAGCACAAATACTTCCCTGTGTTTAGGCAGAAGAAACAGAAAGAGTAGCTGGAGAGTGGGAAACAGCATCCCAGAAAAAAATAGCTGTAGAGGTTATGAAATCACACTGGACAATCAATTCAAGGTGAAATCCCAGCACCATGCTGTGACCAAAGCCAAACCAGACTCAAACACTTATCACAGGCCTCAAATACCCAGGAGGCTGAGAACTGAACTGGACCTGGCCAATGATTTTAATGAGACTAAAACTGGAAGAACACATACTGAGTTGCTATCCTTGTTCTTAAGACCCTTCTGAAAAGTTCAAGAGGGTACAGTAAAAAGCCATGAAAATCACTTGAACACTGATAAAAATGCTTTAGAGACCCTTAAAGAACTCAGTTTGTTTAGTTTATGAAAATTGTGAGGCAGCAGAGTTTTCGCTATGCAAGTGCCAGAAAGGGAAAATGTCACATATTAAAAAGCTCTTTAAGGGAGAAACAAGAAACAAAAGAGGGGAACTGAAGCCAGATTTGGAAGAAAAAACACCTTTTAAAAATTTGGGAATAGAACTGGGGACAAACTCTCAAGGTAAATGACAGATTCACTTATCCACGTGTTTTCAAATTAAGACTAGAGGACTTTCTGAAAAATAAATGCAAGTTAATATATGCTCAAAAACAAGCAGTCAGTTTAATGCAGAATAAATGTTTGACATTTTGTAGACTATAGTCACACACACAGAAGATGATTAAAGAACTTAACTACTTCTTTATACTTAAAACTCTATGAATCCACTACCTCTTGAGAAACACTACTGAAAGGTGGTGGTATCAGCCACCAGTAAGTAATTTACATGACTCCCAATGTTTCTTTTTAAGTGATATGTCCACTGTAGTTATGCTTCACACTCATTTCAGAGTTGTGCTCTATTTGTTCACACTTGGTGTCATTTACAATTTCAGCACTTATCCATGAATTTTTATCCATGTCTGTTTGTTGGCAAGAAGTGATCACAAAGCAAAAAGGACAAGTAAGGAGGAAAGGTTGATTATAAAGAAAGAAAAAAAAAACAACCACCAAAAAGATATGAACACCCATAAATTTAAACTTGAATTGTCCTATAACCTGCTGAAAACACCATTTTTCCATGTGGTGCTGGAAATCAAGGAGTTGGAAAGAACTTAGATGGAGGCTACTTAAAATACATTCTTTACCTTATTCATTCAAATGATGACTGGGTTGTCAGAAACCTTCATATTTATTAGAAATGTTTATTATTAGCTCAGAAGACAATCAAGATAGCATTAAACCCAAGTCAGGAAAGACCAGCAAATAATATAAACTTCACTTTTACCCCTACTTGGGCCATAGATACAAACATGTAGGTATAATACTTTCCCAGTGGTATTGTGTAATGCTTCTTACCTGAGGGGGTATTATCTGAAATACATTGATGCCTCCAAAAGCTAATGGCAGATCTTTCTCTGTTCTGGAGCCGACATAACCTCTCAGCTAGCCCGCCCCTGCAGAGAATAAAGGAATGCTCAGTTTTGCCAGGAACCAGTATTTGCATTTGCCAAGTGACAAGCCACAGGACAGATGTCTATGTATGGATATGTATGTATGACCCTTAGGGACAGAATCATACAGTAAAATTACATTTTGTAGATTAGTTCTCCTAATTTTGATTTTTCCAACAGTTACTACCAACAAAACATACACCTAGGGTCAATACACACAATAAAACATTTTCAGTATCTGGGTGGCCCCAAAACATTCATGTGTTCAGTCCTGCCTCCAGTACGAGGAGTGTAAAAAGGTTCCCAACTTTCCCTTGCACTTATGAACAGATCCTATTAGACACCAAAGACAGTTGCAAATTCAAAACAAACCAGTGTAACCACTAGTTATAACAGGTTGGGTTTTCTTTTCCCTCACAGATTTGTTTGTCTGTTGGCAAGGAGTGATCACAAAAATATTCTTTTACCCATACTTGACCCTATGATTCATTTCACAAGCTGGGTCAAGTGTGCAGTTTCAGTGGTCTGAACGCTCTCCAAGATGAAATTAATTTAGCATTCCCAAGGTGAGGAGCAGAGGAGTGGCATCTAGCACAAATACACTTAAGGTAACACTAAAGCAATTCCTACCCTTGGATTCAAAGCCAGAAGACATAATTTCTCACTTTTAAGAACAAGAAGATGTATGTGTTGGAAGCTGTCTTTGGGCTACTACAAAGAGCTTTGGACTACTGTGGGAGTGTTTGAGCATTTTTCTTTGGCTTCAAAGAAGTTATTTGCATAAAGGCCTACTTCATTCTTTTGTTGTAGTGTAAAGTTTCTCCACAAGAACTATCGAATATATTAATAAAGATTTCTACTAAGGTGAAATGTGTCCTTGAGTTAAACTGGCTTAGGAATCAACAGAGATAGCATAAAAACATCTTATGACTATTTGTGCACATGAAGAAAATTTTGTGGCTTAGGAAAAAAAGACAAATAGCTTGGTAAAGCTCAAATGGTAAATGTGAAACTGGGAAGATACACACCTGTGGAAACTGAGAAGGAGCTAAAAAGGCCAAGCAAGACTTCAGATGAGTTATAAAAAAATCTCTCCTCGGTTACCAGTTATTAAGCAATTTCATCTACAGACAAGTCAACACATTATATAAAAAGCAGTTAGCAGTGTCAGCTGAATTTTTAATGAACTACCATATCCTCTGCAAAATTATAATTATCACAAGAATTATCAGATGCAATGGCTAAACATCTAAGTAGCAGATCACAGAATGAAGTCTGAAATACAAGAGCCCTGTTTAAGCCAAAATAACCCATAGAAATTTTGCAGTTTACATTGCTACATCTCTGCGGCTGGTGTCAGGCAGAGAGAACTCAGAGGAAGAAGAAAATCCCCAAAGCCTCAAAATAAAGAGCCCAGATGTAACAAGCTATGAACCCACACTTAACAAGCTATGAACCCTGCTATATTAAGGAGGAAAACAAACAGAAATGTTTAGAAAATACTGGGCTCCAGTGAAGTTCCAGGTAAGCTTAACAACCTTGCTTAATCGTGGTTTCAACGAGGGCTTTAAGACAGAGAGGCAACTAATACAGAAGTGCAATGGAAGCTTTGGTTCCAAGAGCAGCACAGTCAAGCACAAAACTTCATACAGGATAACCTACCCTGCTAATAACACTGTGTTTGTCCACCTTTCCCCCAAAGCTTGAGCACTGAAGCATTACCATGCTACAACAGTTGTGGGCAAGACAGTTCTACAAACTCCAACACACCATCCCATCCAGTTACTTTTCTTGCCAGGGAACCATTCTCAGATGCAGTTGTAATGCAGCTTGGCTGGGTGGTCTATATGAGCCATGCTGGAATTGGTAGATGCCAGCTCAGCTTGGCTTAAAAATGCAGCAGTAAAATGCATTTTCAGATTGCTTATTTAAAAGTCTTGCATGCACGAGTCTGCAGATGAACCCCATGGTCGGACTGTAGCAATACAGCATACAGTTGATAGTTCAAAAACTTGTTTTGCTGAAACAAAACTGTTCAACAGGAATGTTCTCCTACTTCATTCCCTCCACAGACACCAGCCAGAGAAATGTATTTTATTAGTTCAAACAATGCAAGAAAGCCTTAAAGTGCCAGCAGAAGAGAGCAGCTGTTATCGGCTCACAGCCTAATTTCTCCCTTTTTTTCCTGAACAGGGCTACGGTTGTGTTCAGTCAATCAGTTCCTACTCTTCTGCACGCCCACTACTGTTACACCTATGGCAGGAATGCCCTAGAGTATGAAGGAAAGAAAGCAAGTTTCTGGTTCCGTGGCTACTGCACACAACAGCAAGACATCATTCCTGTTTCAGGCCTGATACGACTTATCAGGAGGGTCTCACTGATGCTCACAATTTCATTACTAATTTGCTGACCATATCTGTATTAGGATACCAGTTATCACAAAGGTCCGTGAAAAGTAAAACTCTGACTTCCCTTAGTAGCCCTCTGTGCTAAGAAAGTACACCAATATTTATTTATCATCATCCTTCCATTCACATGCCGAATGCAATTAAAAATAGTTTAAACAGAAAACATCATAAAGCAATTTGCATCTGCTTGGTTGCAGAACACAAAATACAACTAAGAATGCATTTATGAGAGGTTCTCAGCTGGTCATCAGAAATGTTTTTATGCTGTCTGTTTCATACCTGTGAGATTAGTAAACTCAGTTCAAGGACATGCCACGCACAAAAGGAATTTGTATGGCCAGAGCAATAGCTGGTACTTTATGGTTTGTTTCTTTTAAAAAGGTAGAAACAAAGGAGTTTAAACACCACCGCAACCCAGGAGGATCAACCCCCTTTTTAGCTCAAACACATGAAACAAAGAAGAAGGTGCTTTCTGTTACACAAGCTGATAGATTTGCTGACAACACCATTTGAAAACTACTAATTAAGTAGTTCCAATACAGTACAGGTACCCACACTGCAAAGCACCTGTGCATGTACTGTGAGATACTGAGAACTACACAGTCAGAGTCACTCCTGGCTGGGCACACGAGGTAAGCCAACATCTGGGGTGCATGTGTATAAAACTGGCAAATATATTTTGATTACTTATGTATCATTTCTGTAATCAAGGGAACTGACAAAATGCATTGAAATAACAAAAACTAGTTTAGGATGCATACTTTACTGACCAGCACTTCAAACTTGCCCCCAAAATGTTTTAATATGAGCAAATTGAGCACATTTGGCAAATTGTTAATGCAAAGGCTGTTCAGCAAAGTCCAACTGCTTAGATATAATCTCCACTGCCCACAACCTTTTTATTTTTAATCGCAAAACTTCCAGTACAAGTATTTTGTTCCTTTAATTCCCTGAAGGCAGACAGATTTAAAAGCAGCAATTTATGTCCTATTTCCATACTAAATCTGAGCTGGTTGAAATACTGTTATTTATTTACTGTCCGTGTCCAACAATATCCACATGAAAGGCAGCTTTGATGACCGTAAGAAAGCTCAGCATCCTGTACAACAGCTCAGGTTCTGGAAGTTGCCCTTCTCACAAGCTTTAACAGCAAGACTGAAGAGTTTTGTGACAGCTATCACCAAAAAGCAATACTGAAACTAATCTGTGACTTCCAGGCTGGTTCCTGTCTCAACTACAATGAGGCTAATAGAAAACAACAACAAAAGAGCATTAGTGAGTCTGCTGTGTTTTGAAAAGTAGTTTTCAATCTTTCTGAAAATTTGGAGATCTCTTTGTGTTTGTTTATTTATTAAGGCATTTACCAAAAAGAACCCCCCCGTTCATCCAAGTTTACTCCTTTACAGACAATTTGAAGTCAAAACTTATGCACCTCGATATTGAGTTTTCTCCTCATACACAGTATACGTAGGACTCAACATAATTCAAAGCAAATATTCAAGACTGGGAAATTTCTCCCTTCCCTCATTTCAAAGCAAGGAGAGATCTCCCCTTTCACGTTACCTGGTGAAGTAACTGGCACTCTGCTGTCCCTTTCCACTCTATGGGACACTTCCTAAAGAAATAAAAAAGGCCCTGCAGACTCATTCAACTTGCCAGTGACCAGGACCCCCAGGTCCCTTTCTGCAGCCCTGCTCTCCAGCATCTCATTCCCCAGTCTGTGCACACAACCAGGATTTCCCTGTCCCAGGTGCAGAGTCTGGCACCTGCCCTTGTTAAACTTCACTCAGTTGGTGATTGCCCAGTTCTCCAGTTTGTCAAAGGCTCTCTGCAGGGCCTCTCTGCTTTGGAGAGAGTCAGCAGCTCCTCCCAATTTAGTGTCTTTGGCCAACTTACTAAGTATCACTTCAAGTGCTGCGTCCAGGTGGTTGATGAGGACGTTGAAGAGGACTGAGGATGGAGCCCTGTAGAGCCCCACTAGTGACAGGATGCCAGCCTGATGTCACCCCATTCACTGTAACCTACTCTGCCCGACCTGTGAGCCAGCTGCTCACCCATCACTCAGCATGGTTATCCAGCTGTGTGCTGGACATTTGGTCTGGAAGGTACTGTGAGAGACAGTATCAAAAGCTTTGCTTTTGAAGTCCAAAAACATCACATCTATTGGCTTTCGTAGATAGCTAGGTGGGTTACCCTGTCATAGAAGGAAATTGGTTTGACAAGCAAGACTTCTCCCTCGTGAAGCTCTGCTACCTGTGACCAATGACAAACACTGTGCTTTTTTTCCCCACTATAAGCATCAAATATTTGGCCCAGTGAAACCATCCACACTTTCTAAAAGAGAAAATACATTTTAACCTTCTCTAAGTGCAAAATCATTTTACTGTGTACACTGCCAGTGATGACAAGTGGTATATCTGTACTGCAGCCATCATATTCTTCATTTATATTTTCCAAATCCAACAAGAAATTCACTAGCAAAGAAAACTTAATCCAATAGTTAAAACTAGCATAAGAACATGACCATCTAAAGGGTTAGTCTGTTGCTGTTACACACTCATGCCACTTGTGGATGCGTGTAGAGAAAGAACAATTCCAATTTTAGTTGTAAAAGTCTGCTTCATTTGTGCCAGCTCTCTCTTCCCTTGGCAATTTCCTTTATTTTCAGGGCCTCAGTTGGCCTCATATGACAACTGGGTTTCATTTTATTGCACATAGTACCAGGACATTCTGTAATTTTCTCCTCTTTTGATAACACAAGCTAATTTTAGCTGATCAGATTTGTAAGTGGTCTGCAAATAAGTAAATATAAGATAATTTAAAATAAAATCTCGGGAAATCCTGTTTCTCTTGAACTATAAACACCCACTCAAGTATTAAGAAACGAAACAAAAAGCTAAAGCTTATTCTTTACAACTAAAAGCTCTTGCAACATGACAGATTTAGATGCAGAGTTAACATTTTATAACTGAAGATATTTATTTCCTTCAATGAACCTCAGCCTTTTTTTTTTCCTGATGGAAATAAAATCTCAATGGAAAGAGCAAACAATTCAGAACACCTATAAGAAAGGTTTACTCGTAGACAAGAGAAGATGAGTACATGCATTTTGAGTTTTCTTCTCTATAAATGTGGAATTAACCCAGTTATTTGTTTAATCTATGTAATAAACATTGAGACTTGCAATACTCTACATTTCTCCTTTCTTTCACAAAGAAACTTTGAAAGACTTGGAACTAACACAGTTTAGCCATTTCACCCAGTATCATTAAGATTAATTCCAAATGTAACAAGAAGAGCTTCTTGAAAACTGTTATTTGCAATATATACTCTCTCCCCTCAGGTTTGCAAATCCTTTGTGTAATTTCCTCATGAAGTGCTGACTCAAGCTGAGAAACTGAAGCTTCAGGTTGGAATAAAAGGGCAGGAACATGTAAATCCAACACCCCTTGGCCTGATCACCAAGACAATCTCAGCACGAAGTACCACTAGTAGCACCTAATTATCAGCTCACTCAGTAGCTCACCAGGTGCATTACAAGGACATGGATCTGGCAGCGCACCTGGGAAAATGATACACTCCCACTGCATATATCAACAGGCTTGTTTAAGTAGAGGAGGGCAACTACACAAGCATATCACACCAGCCTTTAAGGGGAGGAGGTCCCGAGGGGCGGCACTGATGGCTGTGAATGAGAGATGATCTGCTTTGCTTCCAGCACGACAAACTGGCATCTCCTACAGCACAGCCCTTCAGAACCACCAACCCCACCACACAGAATACCTGCTCTCCCCTGGGGATCGTGGCAGAAAGAAGAATAATCTTTACTTAGAACACTTTTGAAAACAAAAACTAACATTACAGAGGATATGGGAAAACATATGATAATTTGGCAGTAAATATGGTGGGGGAGGAATTGCATCTGCTACATCTTTCTTGTCTTCGGACACCAACTGTTTTCCAAAACCCCACTTAACTCCTCCTAGAGGAGAATTGCAACGTGCACCTTCAAATCTGGCTCAACATCAGCAACACTGTATAACGTGAATGTTGATTTGGGGACATAGATGGGCTTCTCATTTTATTTACACTCAAAGGTGGTGCATTTACAGTCAAATTTCCAACACTAGGATCACAAAAATTTATTTTAATCATCCATAATTAGCTTATTTCTAAAGATTTCTGTTGCTTTGGTTGCACCTCAATTTTTGTTGTGTATGACAATTGCATCTGTAATAGGCTCAAACAAACAACACTCTTTCCTCCCATCCAGACAACTACTCACTTCCATTTTAGCATCAGTAGGTTTCCAGGAGGAGAGGACAGTAGAAAGGAACTTATCTGAATTTTTCCAGAGACTGTTACAGCTCTTTTCTTTGTTTGGTTTGGTTTTGCTTGGGATTTGGGGGGTTAGGGGAGATATGTTAGGGGGCTTTCTTTGAAGTTGCCATTGATGTAACAGAGGCATAGTTGCAATCGGGTAATGCAAATATAAATGCAGATTGCAGCACAACTGTACGATTTCTGCAGAAAATATAAGCTAAAATTTCTTGAAAATATTATGTCTACTTTTGAAGACAGATTTACGCATGTCAAACAGCAAAGAGATACAAAAATAGAAATATCTTCTATTTTCTTGAAAGGGGAAATGAAATGGGACAAGACCCACTCTGCCTACATCAAGACTCTTCCATGAAATAAGCACACGCAATACAGTCTGGATTTGGAGTTGAACCTACTGCACAGGAATTCTCATAGGAAGATGGCAGCTCTACCACCTGCACCATCTCTGCTCAGCCCATGCTTCCCTCGGCACCCGCCTGGAAAACAAGAGCCCAGTTAAGCAGAGGCTCATGGATCTCTTCCACCTACTGAGCAGTTCCAAACTGAGTGGGAGCCCACGGGCCAGATCCTGCTTGCAGGATGATTCCCCTGCTCACTGCTTTTCCTGCTGTGGCCTTGATCTGCAGCAGAGGTAGGAAGGAAGGAGAAATGACGAGCCAATGACTGCTTTGTAGCTTTTAGCTATTTAACCACAAAGAAGGGATTGTGACTTCATCAATCAAGAAGCAGACAAACCCTTCCCCAAACTAGCCTTCAATCCACAGCACTGAAAACCTGCGCTTTCCTACTGAGGATGCGAATTCATACGGCCACTGTTACCACACCAATGAAAATGTTCACTGTCAGCAGTAGAAGGAAGGATGGGAGAGACACATGGAATTAATGCCCTGAACAGGAAGAGTGAAAAGATGACAATTACCTGGATGAGCAAAATAACTAGATAAACAACACTCATAACTAAGGAATTTCCTGCCTGCTTCCCTGTTCCCAAAAGGAACCCAAAGTAGAACCACAGGATGGAAGGTAAAAAGCCCTGTAAGCTCTGTTCCTTTGGCCACTCTAGGCAGATTACGTTCTATATAATTGTGGATGGTTTGGTCTTGTCTCGTTTGTTTTTAAAAGCAATCTATTCTCTTATATGCTTGTGTCAGAGTATCTCTGCTATTTTTTGCATTAAGACTGTCGATAGTAAAGGTCATCAAATGAAGCTGGAACTCAGAAAAAGACAAATCCACTAAGCGTAACAAACATCTCTGGAACTGCTTAAAGCTGGAAGAGCACCTGGGTAAAATACCACTGTACACTTGTCCTGTTTTTATTACATTCACACATACTTGCTTTTGGTCACTAAAAGGCATTTTTGGGGGTTACAGGTCTCGTCTGACCTAGTACAGCTGTGTATGCATGTTTCTAAAGTAACAAGAAATAAAGCTTGATTGCACAAGCAAAGCACTTTTAAGTATAGAGATGCTCAGTAATTAGGACTTCCAAACCTGTTTCCTCAGACAGCATTTTGAAATAGCCACAAATATTTCAGAGAAAAATAAGGCATGACTATTAACTAAAGAGTTACTTTTAAAGTAATTGATTGATTACTGTACATAGATTCAGCTGTAAAAGAAGTAAGAGAACCACATTGTTAAAACAATAGAGATGTGTAGCAGCACCATTTGTAATTGTAGTCTCCACAGCTTGAGGCATACCTTCATGTATACCATTTAATTTAACACAACTTTCATTAATTCAATTTAGGAAGTGACCATTTCTGCACTGTAATTAGCTAGAACATCAGGCTTCAATTGGTCAGTCTCAGGCTACTTTCTTTCAGCAGTTACATATCTTTCTAATGTATTTAACTTAGTCACAGACATTTAAATTTCAGTTAGAATACATCTTCCCATTGCCTACATACCACTGTGTCCTACATCCTTCAGAGCTGTTAATCATCCACTCCTTTCTTACAGTATTTTGGAGAATTTTGTCCTGACAAATCTGGAGAGGACCAAAAGAAAAAAAAAAAAAAAAAAACCAACCAAAAAAACCCAACCAAACAAAAAAAAAAACACCCCAAAAACCTGAGGATTTCCATTTTTGCAGACCTTCTGGAGAGGCACAAAGCAATGAAATGATTAGAAGCTGAAAAAGAAGTATGTCCACTCATACATCTGTACGGCATTATTACAAGTGAAAAAACCAATCAATTTGTACACAGGAGTTCAAGATTGAGAGCTTTCACCACAGATTTTAAATCTTTAGTTCTTTCTTGCCTTTTTTGCTTGTTTACAGATAAATGACATTCTTTAAGTTTCTCGTATTTGCATCTCTAAAATGTTTACCCCTGAAACAGATTCCAACACTTTGGCAAGCATTGTTTTACTTATAATTTAAGGAAAAAAAACAACCAAAAAGAATTCCTTAAGGCAGACAGTTCATTTACCTCAGTAGCTTCCTTTTCTTGGCAGACTCGGCGGGGGCTCGGGGGGCCTTTCCCGCCTGCTTCCCAGGGGTGCGGAGCAGGGCCTGTGCTGACCTCAGCCACTCGCTGGCAGGTCGTGCTGGAACATCCCCTGTGTCCCCTCCTGACCTCAGCTGTAATCCCTTACTGGACCCTGGGGCAGTGGTCGCCATGCTCATCTCTCCTTCTCCCACGCTGTCATTATCGGATGAATATTCAGATATTTCTGTCGAAATTGCCTAAACAAATAAAAATAAAAAGAACAGAGTGCTAATGAAGTAATACAGCTTTATGGAGGCAGATTTATGCTCCCCAGTAATCCATAAATTGAATGCAAATTTATTAACATAACTTGGACAACTTCACTGTAAATGCACATTAATCTTCTGCCAGCCAACATCAACTCCTGAATATAAGGATCATCTCTTGAGGGACAACTGAGATGAGCAACATTTAGGTTTTTTCAATAAGTAGGTCTGGAGAATTAAGCTAATGCTTTTCTCTAAAGCAAGTTTTGAGGAAAACAGAGAGAGGCTAATGAGTGACAGGGATCATGACTGGCAGCTGAAAGAGAGTTTTTATATTGGGATTCAAACAGGAAGGTCAGCTTCCATAGTCTGAATGGAGTGAAGAAACACATGCCTCTATTGAGAGCTTGTCGCTGGCAACAAGTATGTAACCTTTTGTTAAAACATGATTTGCAGGCCTTCATCCATGTCCAGCAGGCTCACAGCTTCTCAGAAAGGTTTCAAAAGTTGGGCATAAGCTGTTGGGCTGTCTCCAGGCAGCTCAAAGGAGGATGGATCACTGGTCAGCAGTTGGGGCTGGGAGCCAGCAGGGCTGGAGTTCAGCCCCATAGAACCTCACTAGACCCCTTCTCCCAGAAACTCACAGGAAGTGAGTTCAATTTCACTGAACTCATCCCACTAAAGGAGGGATGAGAAGGCTGAAAAAACAACTCTGCAGAGACATGGAGGGCTGAGAAGAGGGCTGGGAGGGAAAAGTCACCTGCTTTGGCTGAGCTTATTTTACTCTTCTCTAGGGCTCCTGCGGGAGCAGGCTAAGCCTGCTGGGTTTGCTCCCTAAGGTGCACTTCTGTAACATATATTATCTTCTCTTAACCCAGTGATTTCAAAGTACTGAGTATTAAGCAAAAATACTTGGAAAGTGGTATTTTACATAGTACAGAACAAAGTTACCTAAACCACTGAAATAGGCAGAGGAGTCAGAAACACGAGCTGGGCTCAGCCTTCAGGAGCTGGTTGAAAAAAACCCAAAACAACCAAACCAATGCTGTCTGCAAGTTCCGGTGGGGTGAGCAGTGACAGTCCTGTCACTGGGACCAGGAGCACTAGCCCAGCTCAAGTAAGCTGCCATAAAACTTCAGATGAGGCAAGTTAAGTAACTCGGACTGATCCTTGAAAGAACCCAAACTCAAAACATTAACTTTGCATTATCAAGGGGAAACTGGAAAACCCCAAAGGCTGACAGTTGCTCCAGATCATGCTGCCTCAATCACAGAATAGGTCCTGAAAAAAATTAGCCCATTCCTCTGGTCAAATGCAGTAAGTACTGCTCCACACAGGTTGTTTGACAACTGACTCTATAGATAAAGACTTCAAAGACAAAAGAGGAAAGGGAGGGAAATCACATTAGCATTCGCTAAAGCTGTTCTATGTTGTTAATTAGTGTAATCATCTGAAAACAGCATTTCTCGACTGCACACAAAAATAAGTTCAGCTCTTGCCAGTTCTCTAATACATTTTTCACGTAAATGCCGAGACACTGTGCTCATGTTCCGAGAGCTTACCTAAGTATTCTGGAAATTGGAAGGACCTTTTAAAGTTATTCAGAGAAGTAGAATAGCTGTTGAATGTAATTAATATCAGTCTGCATAAAACACAACACAGTCAACATCTGTCCCTTGGCAACACTATTTCTCTGAAAACAAACTCCTTCCATATTGGAAATGAGCCAGAAATAAAATATTTCAAAGACTCTGAAAGCAGTAAGCAAGCACTTCATTCTTAAAACGCCATTCCAACGCACTCTCTTGCTTGAGGAATGCTTTAATTTTGCTCAAATAGCTATGATATCCACTGCACCTAAAAAAAGGATTCAAACCTGAAGTTCTCTGAGCAAGTGAAATGATGAGAAAAGCCCTCAGGAAGTGCTTCAAGTCAAGCACATTTTAATCCCACTGACTGCTGTAAGAGTTAAGAAGCTTTCCTAACTAAAGATTGTCTAATAAATCATTTCTGCTAATATTTATTACTATATACTTGTTTAGACTGAACTTCCCCAAGGAAACCATACTTTGGGGGTTTTGTTTTGTTTGCTTGTTAGTGGTTTTTTGTTGTTGCTAGTTTTTTAATTGGTCAGTTGGAAATTTTTCTTAAAAGAGGAAACTCTAAAAATGGAGAAGAAAAACAAAGAACAAAAACTTAGCCTTCCAGTTCTGTACATTATTTAACTGTAGCTATCATCAGAATTTTAGTCTAAAGAGAAAAATATTTTCAAAACACACAACAAATATAATTTTTCAAGTATCCAGTAAATGAGGTGGCAAGTCTACCAACAATATAGTGGGGAAAAGCTGGAAAAAAAATCATTTATTTGATTCACTTAAAAACAGTCACTGATAAATAGTTAAAAAATTGTTTCTTTTTTATCAATATCTTAAACATCACAAAGAATGATTTCCAAGAGTTTTGTTGTTATTTTGTTGGGTTTTTTTAAAAAATAATATCCTCAGTATTATCATTAGCGTTTCAGAAGAGCACTACTGCTAAGCACAAAGAATTGTCAAATTAAAATGAGTTGATTTTTCCACATGGCTTATTATTTTGAAAGATAAATAATTTGGTTACAGTGGCTGAAAGTACAATGCTTCCCATGACACATAGGCTCAGTTTCCCCACCTCAATTCATTCCTCTGACCCCTGATCCCAATGTAATCATCCCCAGTCCTGGGGATTTTCATGAGTGTTTCCCACCTATCCCTCCAAATACTTTGTAGTAGACTGTTCACTAAGGTATATCTATATTTCCAATGATGGCCTTTTCACAGCACCCTCTTTTAGATCATGCTAGCCACTTGTCCATATCCAGGAGTTGACTGAAAAAAATTCAGGGATTGACCTCAATCTCTATCACTAAAACAACAAACATATTTCATTTTGTTCAATTTTAAAATAAATCTGTTTTCTCTGTGACTGGTGTCAGCTGAAAAGCTCTAATTGCTCCCCTTTCATGGCTCTTCCTTTAAGGAAAAATGACAAGTATAAAGGCACAGACTACTGCCATTTTTTCTCTCAAGATCTGACTACACAAAAGCAAAGAAGTCATTGAGTACTGCATCGGAACATCCAGGACCCGATATTTTAAAGTTAAGCATTTTTTAATCAAAATGCATCCAAAAACAAAGAGCTCTCAAGATTAATTAATTAGCGATGTGTTACTGACAGCATTCACAGCTACTAGTTAACAAAGAGGATGGTACAAATGCAAAAATAGAAACCAAAATGAGAAACAGCAAATACCCTCCCAACTACACAGCAAAGATTGCTAAAAAATGTATGTTTACCTGTGTCAATTTGCATTCACTAAGAGCAAAAAATTCCAAAAAACCTACCACAGAAATTGTAAAATCCTAGCCCAAATTGTTCAAAGACAACACTCCTGACTTCAGTAGAATGAAGATGGTATACCATAAGCACATATATTTTGCACACATGCAGCACAGAAGATACCATGCTGTAGTACTTTTGTGACCAAGTGCTCCCTCCCTCATTCTCAAGAGACTTGCTTCAGCTGCCTTCACCTTGAACACCTTGTGAGTTCTCTGGCAATCTGTGCAGTGCTTCCTTCTAAAAGATCTGAACAAATTACCTTTTCACTTCAACAGTGATGGAAGAAAGCAATATCTGCTTTCTTTGAAATTTTTGAGCTCAATATTTGAGCAGTTTAACAAGTACTTCATACTTCTTATCAATAAAATAGCAGTAAGTTAATACGAGAAGGGTTACATTTTCTTCTGAGGCTTCCAGCTTCAGCATAAAAAGCAGAATCTTACAAAGCTTTATGTACAAAAAGAAAATAAATGCATCAAGCCTATTAAAAGAAATAATAAATCTGTATTTTTAAAAAAAGGCTCTCAGACAGTGATTGCTAGAGGTAAGGTGATCAGCACTTGTGCAGGTTTCTCATCCCCCTTGTCTCTCCTCCCAAGATCCATCACTCATTGTTTTCTGCAGGAAAACATCAGTATCCATACCTTACCTTTGTATTCATTATACACTTCCATTTGTTCAGTCATCATATATTCAGATAACACTGTAACTATTTCCCAGAAGATATGAAGATACTCAATAAAAGTTCCGAGAGATTATAAGCAAGTTCATAAGCTGAAACTAAGATACTTCAGCATGCTGCAGTGTGTCTTAGAGACAGAATATGGGTATCAAATTCTATACAGACACTGATAAAACTTTTTGCAGATGGAGGTCACTTAGTCTGCCATTTCCTTCCCTAAAAAAATAAATTTCTTCCCTCCTATTATCCAACTACAGCCTAGCCCAAATGGCAGAACTAACAGGGTTTCTCAGAGCACCCTCGGGGAACCAGGCTTTCTCAAAGTCACCAATCCAAGTTATGTCAAAAACAGAAATAGTATTTCAGAGTTTCAGACTAATCACTGTATGTACAGAGAAAAAATAATCTTGTGGCATCTCCTTTCCTATGTGTTCATTCACATATCTTTGACTCTGGTTCTGGAAGCATTTTCTATCACTCCCTGCCTGTTCTTCCATGGACTATCTTTTTCCCTTTTGTGATTCCCTTTTTCTTTTCAGAAATAATCTGTAGTTCCCCTACCTGCCCTCTCATGACAGCTCTCAGGATGGATGGAAGCTGACCAGTATTAACAAACACACACAGTGAACTCAGGTGACTATCCTACTATCTCTTCTTTTATCCAATCTTCCCCACATATGCACTGCAGGTACTTTGCTGTCATGCATGCAAAGGGATTCAAATGCAGCCAACTTCTACCCCAGGCAGCTCGTTATAGGTTGCAAGATTTTCTATCTTGAATGGTACTCTCTAAAAAACAGAGTGAGCAGAAAAGCCACTGGATTTAGCACAATGAATATTCACAAGCATAAATCATCAGTGCAGTATGTCAAAGGCCCAGGCTATGCTAATGAATGCTCAAAGCTAACTCCACCAGAAGCTGGCTTGCAGGATTACAGGGAGTAGGGTAAAGGTAAAAGAAAAGAAGTTTTCCCTTAATTAATCAACACAAAATTAATTCAAACATTGTACACACAGATAGTACAGGATATTATTCAGCTCTATGAAGATAATTAAAGATACAAAGGATTTAAAGCCTACAGCTCTCTTCAAAGCTCTGTGTTTTCCGAAGCTTTAACTGAAGCACTGAAGTCTATGCCAAAGGTACTTTCCTAGAAGCTTGAGAAATTATTTGGTTCTTGGTAAGCTAACTACTTTTACTCTAGAGAGATAAAATATTCCTTCATACAAGAAACTTTATGTTGAAGTGCAGAGCTAGGCATGTGCCGCTCTGTGGGTGACACTAAGCTTTCTTCTCATGGAATAACCACAGGAACAGCACGCAAAAATACAAGATTAGGTAGCAGTGTGTGGGCAGAGATAATCGTATGACAAAAAAGAACAACAATGAAAGACATAAATCACTAATAAGGTATTTTTGGACTTGCAAGCCCAAACTGACACAGCAGATTAACTGAAATTTTGTGTCTGGAACAACCACCCAGAGTTATTACAGAGACAGCACATATTTAAAATGGATCTCAGATAATGCCTGGTTGTTTAGCCAAGTACAGCATTCCTCCCCAGCACACGCACTCAGTCCATCTGATCTGTCCTAAATATTTATCAGTGGTGTTGATTCAGTGCACTAGGAAATGACATGTCCTGCTCCACACACACTAGCACTTTGTGGCTGCCATGACAGGAAACAGAGCCGTGTGCTCTTTGAGCACCGGGATGGCCACCTCGAGCACATCCCAAGCAGGGATTCTCCACGAGCAAGCACTCAGCTTCTTTCTCCCTGCCTGGCCACCACTAAACTTCAGCGACATCTCCCTTCACACAGACATGGGAATGAATTTTTGCTGTCTCCCAGCTGCCACCACCCCAGGGCTGGAATGCAGTAATTATTAGCACACAAAATCATTTATGCCAAGTAGCAAAGAAGAATGCGGTATCTACTTGAATATGGAGGAGAAGTGTAGGCAGCAACACTGTAATTATTCAAAGCAGAATTTGGTCACAGACTGCACCCTCATCTCCTCTTAATGGTGTTTTGAGACCTTTAAACAAGTGGTTAGGACTTCTCTTCTATGACTAATCAAAAAGGATTCACTGCATCCAGCAGCCCAGAGCTTCCTATCGTAAAGGAAATTGATTCATGATTATCTCTGGAGGAAGCAGGCCAGCTACCAAACCTTACATACCACTGCTTACATTGCTGGGCTTCCCTTTGAAGAGCTCCTGGGGAAGGCTTACCCATGTTTGATACCATTAATTCTGCAAGCCCTGTCAAAAATACAGCTGCATTAGCTACTGTCTTAAAAGGTAACCCCAAAAGTAGGATTCAATCCAAAGGAAAAATACCTTATCACAAGAAAAGTAAATGGGACAGTTTCAGAGATGCTTTCATACACTGAATGAGTTGAAAGGGCGTTCATGGAACTCTGCAGAAATTAATAGAATGGTATGGCTGCTGTTAGATCCAAGAGCCAGTTATCTGATGCTGGGCTTCCTGCACCATTTCTGAAACCAAGAAAAGTTGTGGAGGGACAGGAAAACTCCCTCTTACACTTCATGGAGCGAGGAAGTTGAAGCACAATACACAAGCCCACAATATGGTGGTTTATATCACACATGAAATAATAATTAACTAAATAAATAACTTGTATCATCATTTATCAGCTCCCATATCTTGTTTAGATCATACTGCCTTGAAGTGGAAAATGAGGTGAGGATTAGGATTACATGCAGTATGTTTGGCTGTGCATTCTTTTTTGTCAGGGGAGAGGTGCATGTTTTTGTTTGGTTTGAGCTCTCTCACACACAATACTGTACACATTCACCACTGGCAGACAATATCCTGCATCACTGAGGAAAACAAGACAGAAAAAAATAACATTAAAATAAGATTTTGCACAGACACACACAAAAATTGACATGAGAACCTGACCTTTGAAAGAAAACTTTGTGAGAAGAGTTATTAAAATTACAACAAACTAGGTTTTTTATAGACCTAATGCAAAGATGGTTTTTACTGGCTCTTTTTTTTTTTTTTAAGCCAGGTAAAGAAGTGGTAAGAAAGATGAAATCAAAGCCGTAACTTCTAATCCTGAGCAGAAACCTCAGCTTTCACAAGGCAAACAGGTTGAGCAGGCTGTACCTCTGGAGATACATCCACAAGCTGTTCCAGCCTGCCTCTCCCAGAACAGGTTGTTCTGAGGCATGGATCAGCCGACCGAAACAGGTGAGGCTCTCGTTTCAGCCCAAGTGCCTTTTTATACAAAATCAGTCTGGAAAGCAAGAAGCAATGTTTATTTCTGAGCTTACTCTATAGATGTAGAATTAAGTAGTGATCCTGAAGATAAAACTGAACACAAAACTGTTGTCTGCTGTGCACAATGACAGGAAAGAATGGTAAGAGACAGTGAGCTCCTCAAGTGCAAAATGGGCATGAAACAGGATTATTCAACATCAGTTAAGGGACAGTAATTTGTACTGTATGGAGTAGAAGGAAAACCTTGCTGCAGTCTTGGCATCTGCAGCATTTGCACTGCAACTGCATTTCTTAAAAGCATCCTTTCAGTAGTTAAGTTGACTTCTTTAGCATTAAGAATTCAATCTATCACTTCCTAATATTATCTCATTACCACTGATCTCACCATCTGTCTGTAAAAAGAGGAACAGTCAACTTCTGACAGACCAAATAATGCCGAAAAATGTTAGCATCGACAACCTACAAGTGCTTTTCCTGCTTTGTCTAATGTTTTTTTCCGTCATACAAGAACATCTTCATTTTCTCTCAGGGAAAATGACTGGCTGTTAAAGATAATTTGGACAATTCATGCATACTGTTAGCCAATGTTACATTCAAGTGAATTACCATAACCCTTGCTCTCCATTCCCTTCTTAAAAAAAAAGAGGGGAAGGGGGAGATGCCGCTTCACGTGTTGCATCTTGCAAACTATTCAGGGACAGAACCAGGTCTCCTCTCATGCAACTGCATATTATCCCACGCAGTTGAGCTCTCATCTTGATAAGGATCCTCCAGACGATAGAGACCTAGGCTTTCAAATATAAATACCTGACTCTGATAGGGCATGCAGATAATTACATCATTTCGCACAGAAGCCTCAACATTATACACTGAAGTTTGGGCACACAAGAAAATTGCAGTCAGCTTATAATACCACTTAAACAGGGTTTCGTTCTTGACACAGAAATAGTTACTTTCATGTTTCCAAGGAACAGATGTTATCATATGGTTTGATAACCTACTTTCACATTCTTTGTTTATAGTTATTCACTCAGTTTCATTTATTAAAGTTAGTGGATCCAGGCCATGAAACCTCAGTTTTATTGTCTCTGGTTTAGGTGATGCTATGGTAATCATCCTGGTTAAAGCTTGGATGTAACAAGAGGACTCAACTGAAAGGCATGATTAAAAGCCAGATTATTATTTATGAACTAAATCCTAAAGCACCTAGACTAAACACCTGCAGGATTCAGTAGGGACTGTTAAAGGAGGAAATACATTTCCATCTTCAAGCAACTGTTTTGTTTTATTCCAAGCCTTCAGAGAGAACAAATACTTGCAATGGGAGGTAGTATCTTTTACTAGACAAATAGATATAACTGTGGAAAACAGACAAGCATTTAGCACTAAGCCCTGCTATTGGTCTCAAAAGTTTGGGTTTTTTCCTCCAAATAGATCATTTGGTCTAAGTAAATCAAATCTTTCCTTATAAAATTGCTTCTCTCTTATCTTTAGCCAATACAGTTATGAACTGTATAACCATCTTGCAAGCTTTTTAAAAAGTTGTTTCTAAAAAAGAAAATGCTTCTCACAGTAATGTCACTGTATAGATGATCAGGGAACAGTCAAAGACTTCCAAATCTTTCATATTATATACTCTCTTTTTAAAAGTAGATGATAACTGCAAGCACGTTATTTTCGAGATTAAAGGAAGCAATTCCAGAATAATCAGCTAAATGAGAGATTGCTCACAGATATTCAGTGAAGCACAAATTATTCACACCAATTTCTCATCTTTGGTTGATCTGCAGTTTCCTGTGAAAACCCTTAGAAAAGCACTTATCAAAGGAAAGAAAAAAAAAATGAGAGAGAATGGAAACACAAGTGGCACAGTGTTGTATAATACACAATGCAATACAGGCATCATTTCTGCAATAATGCTCAGCACTTAGTGGAACAATTTTTGTTAACAATATCCATAGGGACACACAGAAACATCTTGAAATTGAGATTCTGCACTTCCAGTGCCAGCAGTGCCAGTGTTCACGGCTACAGCACTGGCAGCTTAAGGACACACCAGGCTGCTGGGCAGTGCAGCACATTACATTCATTTTCTTCTACTCCCACTCACTCCACATTCTTCTCATTTGACTGTGCTTCCCTTTGCCCCATTTATTGCTTCACAGCTCCTGCGGAACTGCCCCCAAAGCCTAAAATAGTCCCTTCATTTCTTCCCTCCTCTTCATTTCCAGCTTCTTCCAACCCTTTCCCTCCTCTCCAGAAGTCCTTCCACAGCTTACTTTTTCTAGATCATTTTGTGGTTTTGCACTGTTAAAACTATTTTAAACAGCAAACATTTCGGGGCAGGAAGTGTCTTACCACGTCTGAAATACTGTGTCAGTGATGATGGCATGTGCACACACATAAAAGCACCACCTTCACCTAAACTGATTTCTAACATTGATGACAGCACCTATAGGGAGACTAAAGAAACAGAAGATCCATTTAACTGCTTTTCCTAGTAAGCCAAAGAACACCAAACAATGAAACTACTTTGAAAAATACATTAAATGTACTTAGCTAAAACTAGTTCTGTTTGGATAAAGAAGAAAGAAAATGAAGCCCAATATGAAGTTTACAGATTTTCTTTCAGATCATGTGCCTAAACTTTGGGGGAACAGAAGGAAAATAACATAACCATCAATTGGATAAGGCATTGTAATTGAAAATCATAATGTTGCTGCAAATACACACTTCATGGAGCGATTCAAAAGTGCTAACTGCTGCAACACTGAGTTAAGTTTGACACATTTAGCTGTGCTGATTGTTCACAGTGCATGAAAAGATTTCAAAGTACAGACTTTAAAGCTCCTTTGAGATCTAGAGTAAAAACGTGTGTGCTGTAATATAGGTGTGTTACATTACATTCAGTGACATAACTGCCATATTATGGGTATAACATACATTGTGGGACCCATGGAGACAATCACAGATATTTAGAACTTTAGAAAATAATCACACCACATGAACTCATCAAGAACATACACTTGAAATGTCTCAGTAATCAAACACAATCCTTACACAACTAAACTCAATGGACTGTAATTCTCCGAGAACAGGCTAGCAGCTGGCATGGAAAACTTGTAAAGAAAGGAGCCCTCAAATACAAACATCCATAATTTGTATTAAGCAATTCCTTATAAGGCTTATAAAGCTTGCATAAAGTAGTATTATTAAGAAGAATTAAGGTAATTCTCAATTACAGGTAAAGAGAAAAAGAGAGCCTCAGTGCATGTCTGCATACTTTAACATACTTGAAAAAGCAAGAGTTAACTGGTTTCCACAGAAGTCACCAATAGCTTTTGGCTTCACGCCTCCTCCACTATCTCAAACCAGACTGAGAGATTGTGATGGTTCAATTTCACTTCCACTCTTAAATAAGTGCTTCAGAAGGGGAGGGGAAAAATAATGGAAAACTGTCATTTTCTTTTCTATTCTGTTAGCACATGTCATTGTGTATTTACACGTGGAAAATGCAAAACTCATGTGTGGGATATGTGAGTCGCCTTTTTTTATAATATAAGGGAAGCTCAAAGCGGACAAGATAATGCTAAAATCATATAAGTTAATTAAAAATCTCAGAAGATCATTTAGAAATGTGTCCTTCAAGATATTGTTAAACTTTTTCTCCTCATTTTCCTCTTCCCAAACTAAGAACGCCTATGTGATATTTGTGCTTCAGACTGAACTCTGCAGCTAGCAGGATTTTTGAAAAGTGTTGCAAATCCTTTTTCTCTTGAACTTGGGAATGACCTATTAGCATTCTGATCAAAAACTTGCATGTTTGAAGCATGAAGCAACTAAAATTACCTATTTTTTTTTTTTGCAATACCAATTGCAAGTTGCAACTTCATGAAATGTTTGGTGCCACAAACCTGAGCCCAAAGTTTGTACTAGAAGTAAAAAAAAAAAAAAAAAAGAAAATAAAGAAAAATACTTTTCATTAAACAGCAGTTAACTCTCAAACACCAGCAAGCTCTGGGAGCTGTGCTCTGCACTGAAAATTTGGGATGAGGGAAGTGAAAAAAGGCAAATTGAGAAAGAAGGGACAGTGACAGCAGCTTTGAAGAAGTGCTCAGGCAGTTCTGGGCATCCGGCTGCACCATTTTTAGGAATTGTGTGACAGGAGGCTTTATTGCCTAAATGGAGAAGTGCAAATTTCGGCGCCCACTGTATCAATTTTGTGCTTGTCTTACTGGCAGCAATTTCAATCAGAAGTTCTTTTCTTAGCCTAGAGAGCAATGCAGCATGCACTCCTATTGCTTCAGTAGCAACTAGTGGTCATCAGGTTATTAAAATAGTGCATCATTTTGTATCTCCCACTCCCAATCACCAAAGAGATACTTGTGCCTATAGTAAACTAAATTGCTGCCTGGATGATCTGCATTCCCCAGCTCACAACAACAGTAATTTCATTTTGGTCAGAAAAAATGGGCGAGACATTGCAGCAGACATGGTTTGAATAAAAATAATAAAAATTAAAATAAAAATAATAATAGTAAAAAAATAATCTGCCTTTTGAAATCTCAAAAATTTCACATCTGTCTAGAGTAATTCTTCAGGGTACAAAATATGACAGACGTGCAGTTGAGCAAGATCTTGCTTTCTACTTGCCAAAAGCCCAAACAGTTTATTGATGTTTTAACAATTTAGACTGCAACTCATACAGTATTTTCTTTCAGTGCTAGGACAGTAACTATATGGATCTGTCAATGTATTATAACTCTTCTCAAATATGGAGAGCCAAAGTTAAATCAATTTTTGAGACATCAGAGGAATAATAGGTATCACGTATTCTACAGTTATCAATTCATTAAAAGCAAACAACACACTAATTATATTTTTAAAATAAAGCAAAGAATTTAGTTAAGAAAATTCAGAATAAGAATAAACACAGCTGTGTCATATAATGGTGCAAGATGATTTAGTATAGGCATAAAGGGGAATTTATTTCCAGGATTCAGACAAGCATTTGAATATTCTTGGAGAAGAGATTCCTCAGCTTTACACTCCTATGTCAAAATAATGTGAAAATATAATCACAAGTGCATCAATTAAACCCTTGATATTCAAAAATCTGACTTACTGGAGCTACTACAATTCAGACCGTTAATGTAACTTTAACATATACCAAGACTTCAGGACAAAAATCCTTTTGACATGTTTATTGACATCTGCTACAGACAAATTTACACTTGGAAATCTAAGACACGTTAAATGCATGTTCCTTACAAACTGCCAAAAGCCAACTGATTCTGTTATGGACTAATCATTTAGAAGAGAGGAAGAACTGAGTTTCCAGATCGAAAGTTGACCATTTGTGTCAATTTCCAAGAGTAGCATCAAGCAAGAGATTTTATTCTTTTCTCTTCTTTTTACTATGAACAAAAGTCCTGCAAAATTGCATCACTGTGGCCAAGTACAAGAAGTATTTATTCCTGGAATGCACTTACTGAAGGAACAGAAAGCCTACCCTATGTAAAACAGCAAAACTGTACAATTACATTTAGACTACCTAATGAGACAACCACTTTTTAAGGAAAAAGCACTTAAGAAATTGAAAATTGAATTTAACAAGTCACCCACACTCTCCAACACCGCAGTGAAAAAAAACATGTATATATGCACACACCTCGCTACATCCTATACATGAGCATTTACATTTTTTGTTTATATTTAAATAAGCTTGTCATTTTCTGTTTAGGGAATGTCACATACTTTTCTCCCCAGTTTTAAGATTCTCTTTGTGTACTTCTATACACCTAATGTTAACTTGTTCGCTTATTCTGCCTAGTAAGTAATAAGTAGCCTAATAAGTAGCCTTGCTATAAATGGGTTCCTTAATTCACTCTACTTTTTGGAGAACAGAAACTTGAGTTATCTTCATTAACTTCTTCTATGCAAGGCTGTAATGATTCAAGATAAATTTTACTGAACAGAAAAGGAAACATGACCATATATCAAAAGCAGATGCATGCACCTACATACCCACTCCTCCTTGCCCCAAAACTGAACTCCACATCACTTCCCAACCCACTACACACAGATACATACTCTAGAAATTGGTTCCAAATATATAAAAATATTTGCAGGACTTTCATGAGAGCTATCTTTACATCTGAAGGATTACAAAAACATAGTATTTTGTATTATACAAACAAAATAGGGAGCAAAAGCAGCAATGCTTTCTTATACTCAAAATCTCAAAACATAAGGTCAATATCACAATTGGTTCTGCAATTTCAAGTAAATACTATACTGATAAACTAGAACCTGGACAGCATTAAAGTAATGCCTTATTCATGTCCTGAACAGCAAGTATAGCGGTCCAGGAGAAACAGAGATCAGAAAAGCCCCTCTAGTTCACTTGACAACCATTTAAAAAGCACAGTGTAGGGAGAGGATCCAGAAAGCACATAAATCAGGTTTGCTATGATAGCAACACCACTGGATTTATGCTCATGGGTTTTCTACCTCATACTACTATGGCCAAGACTCTGAAAACTGGGTGCACAAATGTGGCCTCTCTATGGATATAACCCTGGCACAAAGAAGCACAGAGGATGTCTAAAGCAGTTTGACAGAAAACATATGAAACCACATTGGTGGAAGCAGAGGGAATAATTTTCTGTAGGTGGCAACCACCATCATAAGACTCTGCTTGTGACTGATGAAGTAAAATTAAACCAGAAGATTTCCAGGGAGAGAGTACAACCCAGAAGCANGGAGAAATCTGGGGAATTCCCTGTTTCAGATACAGAAGAGGAAACAATAGCTGCAATAGAAAGCCAAGGATCTACTTTAAAAAGCAGATGATGTTTATGAAGCACTGCCTGAACTGGTGAACCTTCACAATAAAATGTCATCATCTAGTGGTGTGGTGTAAGTGCAGAACTGAGTCAGAAAGCCTGATGTTTAGGACTCAATCCAGCATGTCCTGTGGTTTGGGGACGTGTTGTTTTAAGACAAATTTTTCACAAGTGATTCTCAACTGTATCTGGCAACTTTGTTCTGAAATATATTTTGCACAGGTGCTAGATACCAAGTCCCATGTAAAAACACTGAGCACTGTTAGCATCCAGGGGTGAGGGAATCAGAACTGCAAAGCATCTATATTTAAATTCAGTGTAAGCACATGTTCAAATTTAAAGGATTTTTAAAAGTCTTCTTTTAATTGGTTAACTCTTCAAAACAGCAGATTGGCAAGCACTTAGATAACTTCAGGGAGATGACAATTATAAAGAAATCATTAAAAACATTCTATACATAAGGTTATCTTCAGCTATAAAAGCTAAGACTCAGGCTCCAAGAGGAGTTTTGATGGCATTTAGACATCAAAGTCCAAGGGGTCAGTCCTTTTGGACACAACCAGATGCATTGCAACTCTGCAGACTCGTGGTTTATGTCACATTCAAGCCTGTGAAGTACAAAGTTGGTACTTCTGTACCTAAGCCTGTTTAGGGGCTTGATTCAGTAGGTGTGAGTTCATGCTGTGCAGGGATTTCCACTCACAGCATGCTGTACGTGCATTGCTTGCATTAGAAAGCACATCCACAACAATGAACACGGCTCTTCTGCCACACTCCAGGCATTTCAGCCTAAGCAATGGAGAAGCCCAAATTCTAGCAAGGCAATCTCTATATTAAGAGAATTTAAATCCCTTCCTCTCACTAAAGCTCTCAATCCACCAAACAGAGCAATGAGGAGACAATTTCCACCACTCCCTCGAAGGCTATGTCACTGCAGAAAAAAACCCCACAAGATTCAAAGGGTCTTGAAGAGCTTCAGTCCCTGCTCCACATCAAACAGGCGTTAGATAAAGTGCAGGAACACCAGGGAGCTTAAGTGTTCCTCGGTCAGAAACACAGTAGCTGGAAATCCTGGTATTTAGCACTTAAGCTCATCTGTTTATTGTATATAGAACATAGGCATCTAAATCTAAGTTTAATGGCTGTTTTTCAGGCCAGGACTTAGATTCCTGAAGCTCTGGCATGATGAGGGACTGCACTGCAGAAATCAGCCCATTTCTGCATCTGCCTCCAAATATGCTGCAGCATTTTTTGGAAATCCACACAACTCCCAAACCTCCCAAAGCCAATGCTGATCACAGCAAAAATGTGACAATTCAGCCCTCTTGAGCTGCCTAACCAGGTTTCAATTACCACAGTTTGGAATTTTACAATGACACTGCATGATCAAGCACAATTTAATTGGATTTTCATTTGTTAGTTAGATGAACTCCTATCCACTTCTGTACTTCCTCAATTTAGACAGTGCAGAAATTCAAGCTGTGAAGACAACACTGGATTTTGCAATGCCTCCAGGACTTCAGAAAATATTTCAAATACATCAAAGTGGTCAGATAAGTTAGTACTCAATAGGAAGTTGTTTCTCGAAAGGAAATTGCAAATTCAGTCAAAGAGGAAGATGGGGAGTTAGAATTAACTAACTGTTCCAAAAACTTCGGAAAGCAGGAAGGGCTTGTGAAGGTTGCACGAAGAAATTGCATGCAACCACATAAACACGCTCAGTTTAGGACTATATAAGTATCTTAAGAATATGTCTCCAATTAAAAAAACCAAAAGAACAAAAAACACTCAGAACTTTCTAGCATTCAAACATCTAGTTTTCACTGAAGATCAGGGATTATTTCATATTCAGCCAGCAACAAAGCAAGTAGTATTCTTACTAGGCCAGTTAATGCTTTCAGCTAAACCTATGCTTATACCCAGTGTCCACATTGGGCATCTGGCCACAAACAGAGACAGGGCAATGGGCTGGATGGGTTTTTATTCTGTGCTACGTAGCCATTCTTGCATCTTTCCTCTGCAGCTAGGGAGAGAGGCATCCTTGTAGAGTCATTTAATAAAAGAGATTATATTGGCACTGAGGAAAGACTATGTTCTCTACCTGCCCAGCAAAGATACTTTGCCTTTTTTGCCCCAAAACACCCACTTCAAGCTGTAACTCTACACACATACAGTATTGGCAAAACCTTTCCATTTACCTTGTTACTGTACCTGAATGTAACTGGGAATGTGCCCAGTTCACAGACAGTTTTGCTGTAATACCATGATAGTATGGGCTTGGCAAAATTACATCATACACATTATCTTGGCAGCAGGCAGCAGCAGCTCCACGAACTGAGCTCAAGACCAAGCCATCAACAGTTGTGCTGAATGAGTTGTCTGTGCATTTTTACAAAGGCTCTTCCACTTCTTATGTTTGTTTTAATTTGTTGCCCTTATCTTAGTGTTGTACCAACATCCCTATGCAGTATTAGTGTGTACCCAGTAAGCTGTGAGAAAACATGCAGTAACAGGCAACAAACTCTAGCCTTGTCATGATCCCTTTTGCAAACATGGTGCTCAGAATTTTTCACTCACAGTGAAGTAAAACAGATTGTGCATAATTAAGAATGAGAACTCTTAGAACTCTGAGAACATGCCAGGTGCATGTGTCTTGGAGCCACAGGTCTGCTCACTTCTGAATTCCGGGCCTTTCCATGTGAGATCAGTCTCTACAACACAACCTTAAACTCTTTTTAACCTTCTTACATAGCGTTCTCAGCCATTTTCAAGCCTTCTCCCAACAATATTTAACCCTAAATATTTTAGCCTAAAACTAGCTTATGTTAGCTTCAGAGATGAGAACAAAAATAAACCATGTGTGCCACCTTGTCCAATCCATGCATCTGGCTACATTTGACAGAACTGCCTTTCTGATGGTATCCCCTCATTATGTGGCATCTGCCCCTCCCTTTCCTCCTCTATTCTTCCTTTTTACCTAGAGAAAACCCCAAGGAACAAACAAACAAACAAAACCCTATCAGGCAAAAAGGGAAACAACAGAAGCAAATATTGCCAGCAACTGTATTTCAACTAGAGCAAAAGATTTCTTCTAAAAATAGCTGCTATTATAATTAAGGTCTGCAAGAAACAGCACTTATTAGGCTTTATTAAAGTCAGAATTAACACCAGAGGTGGAGTGTGTGAACTAGAAAACTGATATGTTAGTTGTGGCAGTACATTTTCTTATTTTAAGGATCAATTCCAACATGCCAGAAATTAGAGACCCGCATTTAGCTTGCATGAAGTGAACACCCAGCAGCTCTGCTGCATCTTCGAAGAGCTGTGAGGACAAGGACACCTCACTCATTTTTCAAACAAAGAGACACTTTCTGGAGGCCATGCCTCTGAACTGTACATTGAAACACTTGCTTTTCAAATCCATCAGGAGCTTTAACAGCCCAGATAGACTTAAAACTTCTCCCCATGCTATCAGAGCCACATTCACCTTCAAACACAATACAAGAGTAGAAGAAATCCATTGAATGCTGGCAAAATGATCAGAGGCACTAAGAAGAGACATACAACAGCGTCCTCACAGACTCGGAATCAGAAAAAATAATTTTCAGTAACATGTGTCTCTTTCCCGTCCTCATCACCATCCCCCAAAAGTAAATCCCATAGCCATGTACACTCCTGCACAGTGGCTTTAATATGCTGAGTGATTAAAGGTGATGATGATGACTATGGCCCATACTTATGCATCTTTAGAGGGCTTTCAGTTCAACACTGAGGGGCCAAATGGGGCTACCGTGTATCTAAAATAGTTTAGTCTGATTAAGGGTGTAATTATATAGTTAGTCATAATAGCTGCCATACTTTAAAAGAAACCCACCTCTCCTTCAGGGGAAGGGAAGGAAATTATGCTACTTTATTCACTCAAACACACTCTCAGTTAAATTCAAATACAGCATGTGGACTAGATAAATACAGTGACACACAGCCACAAACACTTAGTAATCCAAGATAGAACAAGGAGATGAATCTCAACCTATAATCTTCGCAAAGGGAAACTAAATCTTATGATTAAGAGTTCTGTCATATCTGTGCAGGTATCAGTGGAGGCTGCGTGTTTTTTTCTCAGCTGTCATAAGAAATTCATGCTGGTTTTAGGGCCTAAATATGAGCAAGACATTGCAAACACAGGGTCTGACACATAGCTTAAGAGATTTATGTGTTTATAGGGTTAGCATGTAACTTCTCTGGATAGCCACACAGCAGATTTGCTCTATTATTGTTACTTTCAGCAAATCGTCATTGCAGGTCTGCAGGAATACTGACTTTTGTCTAGAAGGGGTTTCCTCAGCTTAGGTCACCTTTCACAGAGAAGTAGGTGATCTCAAATAGCCTCTACTATTCTAGGATAAGACATGGTGGGGAAAGATAATTTCTGTATACAGTCATAGCTTTTAAACAAATGCTTCTAGTTACACAGGAGGGAGGGTGAAAAAGATATGCACAATAGACAAGCTCTAGTTTTTCATATATTTTTTTACTGACACTCCAAGTCCACATTTAACACCAATGAAGCCATTTAGAGAACCTTGCCCAGTGACCACTGCCTCAAAACCCTCCAGGAGATTCAGTTTGCCAAGGAAACAGACACAACCCACACCTAGTTCACCTGGACACGAAGGAGGGAAGGCACAGTCTACACAAAATTCTGATCCACAGCAGTCCCAGCTCCCAAACCAAATAACAGAACCAGGCTGGATAAAACACATCTCATTTTGAGGGAAAAATACAGGGGAAGGGTGAGATACAAGAAAAGAAATTTGTCATCCTTGCCAGTAAAGTTTCCAGCTATCCACATGGACACTTGTATACTCTCTGAAAAATCTTCCTCTGGAATAAAATACTTGGAGCATTTGGTGCATGCTGAACAAATCTATTGATTTAATTTTCCTCCTCTCACTCACTTTTATTTTTTCAGCACTGGTGTTAGAATTTTGAAATATTCTGTATTTCAACAACGGAACATACATTCCCCAGACTAATCATTTGACAAGAGAGAAGGCTGACCAGGACTCAGCTGAGGCATCACATTCCACATAATTTGTTAAATAACACAAAGATAAATCATCTTTATATGTGCACAGTTTTTAATCAGCATCCTTTGCCCAACATAGCTCAGCGGTCAAGTTCCAAGAACAATTTTGAGTCCTGTCATCTCATTTTTTTTCCAAGCATTCTCTCAAATGATCCTGTAGTTACATCACTGCACCTCCCTTGAGCTAGATTTCCATATCTCTTACATGCTATCTGCTATTCTTCAAGTTTTTACACAATTGATAAGAGAGCAAAAAAGATAATTGAAAATATACAATAAAACATTATCTTGCATCAACAGAATTATAAAAGAAAAAAAAACAGACTAAGACATACTTAAAGCAATAAAATTACAAAACACCACATACAATAGTTTTATGGGAAAGAAGGATGAGAAAATATTCTTTTCCAGATTTCACACCATTTTCTTTCCCCACACACACCCAAACTGGGTGAGGTAGGAAGCAAGAGAGTTTCTTGTTTCTTTTAATTTTGCCCTGAAATGTACTTTAAGTAATTGCAAGTGAGTGACACCTAGTGATGAACACAAATCTGATCATCCTCCACTCTCCCACACAGAGAAGATAAGCCAGCAAGCACCAACAGGTAACTCAGGAGTGGGTGTTGAATCATGGGAACCTGACACTACTATGTTTCTCTCCCTTAAAAGCCAAATATCAAGTGAGCCAAGACTTAGAAACTTGGTGCACAGCTAAAAAGAATAAAAATAAAATGGCTAATCTGTCCAAACGAGAGATGGTGAAAACAGATCTAAATCATGAACTGCAAATTCACTTCTCTATTCTCTTTAAAGCCAATCAGCTCTCTCTGGAAACACCAAGTTTTCCCAGAGATCTCATTCTTAATTAAAAATATATATCCCAGAAGCAAACAGGAAGAATGGGTTTCTCATTAAATACTAAAATATCAACAGCTGTCTTAGAGACCAGTTAGTGATGTCTCTGGTGTTACAAATGCCGTCCTGTTGTAAGGATGTTAGAAGCCTGTCAAAGACTCTTATTTTGCCAGTAGTTCCAAAATTATTGCTCACAGAGCAGTTACTGGAAGTGAAGGGGAGGGGATCTAGTGTGATTTCTGGTAGGGTTACAGGAAGGAAAAGTATGCTGCTATGCAAAGTAGCAACAAAACAGTCCTCTGAAAGGGAAGCTGGAATAAAGGGACTGAGAAAACTGGTCTGATTTTTTACCACTGTGACATGGGATAATGCTCTACATGTGAAGCTCACCCCAACCAGGAGATTCCTTTGCTTAATGCATTTTTAAGGGCAGTCCAAAGTTACAGAACTAAGACAGCAAAACACAAAAAGGGAAGGAAAGGGAAGTGATTAATCTAGCACAGCCATGGCCGCTTTTACACTTTCTTTGTGCCATTTCATCCTTTTCTGTCATGAACGGGATTGTGACTGGAAACTCAGGAGTAGCTCCTGCTTTAAGGACACAAAGTCTTTACATCACAATTAAAAGCCATCCAAGGACAGAAGAAAAAAAGAAAAAGAAATAATAAAAATCAGTGCTCAGAGAAACACATGCTCCAACTTGCAGACCTTGTCCTGCTCAGCTCAGTAAACCCATGGACATCTCCTTTTCTCTCCTCACAGATTCATGCGAGGTCAGGCTATTTTTTTTTTTTTTTTGTTAATCCCTCTGCAAACATTAAGGAAAATCCAAAAGCCTGTAAAATTTAAAGCCCTGAAATCCCAAGCTCTCCGGAAAACTAACGCAAGAGAGCCATCTACCATGCGAAGGCAGGACTGTCGGGGCTGGGGTAGCAAGGGCCGCCGCTGAAACTTATTTGAATGAACTTGACCCAGGTTGGCGGGCGGCCAGCGCCCGACGTCACCCTGTGACTTAACAGAACACAGTGTTCTTGGCATCCGCACAAGTATGTGTTGAAATCCACGCTGGAGAGGGAGAGAAAAAAAAAAAAAGTCACTGCATGTTTCAAATTAATAAAGGAAAATGGTAATGAAAAGGTAATAAAACGCAAAGGCAGCATTAGATGTTTTTAAATGTATCTGCTGCATTTTCCCCCTTATTTATTCGTTTATTTATTACTGGTGTTCCCTCATTTACCAGAGGCTCGGCATGTGGGTAGCTCTCCCCAGGACGAGCCCTTCCCTGTCCAAATCCCATCCCACGCGCTCTCCCTCTCACCTCTATCTGTGCCCTACCTGGAAAATTCCAGTGCAGCACTCAGCCAGGCAGTGAGGGCAGACAGCGGCTGCGTTGCCAGGGCTGCCCCTGACTCACCCCCTCGCCCAGCCCTCCCCCAGAGGCAGCACAGCAGGCACCCCAAGCCTACAGGGGATGATCGGTGGCACAGTTATGCCACTCACCAATGGATTGTGCTAACACCTTGTCACAAGATGACAAGCACACAAGTAGAAGCAGGACAGGCAAAATAAACTTAAGGAACTGTGAACTCTATGTGCTTCCTCCACACACCATATTGCTATTACTTCCCTTTTCTGCATTTCCTCCCTCCCAGACTACCCCTCTTTCTCTCCAAAGGCAGGCCTCAAGTCCTTTTCCTTCTTCTCGCCTGTCACCTCTTATCTCACTAATGCCCTATTTGCCTCTTCAGTGATTGATTAAGACATTTGACACCAGCAGGTGCAGGATCAAAATCAGCTCACACACACCTGCTGAGGGGATTGTCCACAGTCACCTCTTCAGAGCCTGTACCTGCCACCAGCAAACACACCAGCAGCCTGACGGCACAAGCCCCCAGTAATGCTTTACAGCCAGACCACCAGTCCCAACAACAGAAACATGGATCCTCATTACCCTCTGCACACACATCCTCAGCCTAGCACCCAGTCGATACCATTAGAGGAACATATAAGAGATGGTAAGACAAAATTTCTAGCCTACCTTGACAGCCAACCACTGCTTTCGCCATTTCAGTGCAAACCTGAAAAGCTGCATCAGTTAATATTGTATCCAGTATTCCACCACCCTTCATCCATCAGCTGAGAGACAACAACATTTTTGTCTAGTTATAGATTCTCTACAAAGACATGCATCTAGCACACAATCCACATCTCTGGCCAGTCCTTCCAACATCAGGAGCCCGTGTTGTATGTGAAAGTTGCACTGATTATTTTTCACCTTGTCTATTACACACTTACCACTATAAAAATAAACCATCTGCTAACCAAAGAGACAGTAAAACTTGCATAGGAAGCAATTAGGCACTTTCTGTTCAGTATCACAGAAAACTCTTTCAAAACTTCTTTCCTTCCACCCAGAACTCTGGTTATGCCTTTCAAATTAAAATAAGAATTAGCTTCAATACTGTAACAGTAGGGAAAAGAATTCTGCTTTATTCCCCAAGGAAAAAAAAATAAGAAACAACTCAAGTGTTTATGTTTTGTGCATGTAATTTCCTAATGCTCAAAATGCCATTTTCTGAGTAACGGCATCCTAAATAAAAAAAATCCTAGAGAGATAAAAATCCAGTTCTTCCACAGAAAGGCAAAAGAGAATGGTGTGATATATCAACAGCACATCCACATGTGAAAAAAACCACAAATGCTAATCAGAACAAAGCAGAGAATAGAACTACTCGAAGAATGGGTAATTTAAAAGCTCCATATAAACAATCTACAATCTTTTGACACTACCACGTATAAGTGAAAATTTTCACAGAGCAAAAGAAAAAACAGTGAACTCAATTTCTAATCTCATCTTTCTACGGCCAGACTCCAGATCCAAGAAGGTACATGTAGCAGAGAAAGTGAATTCAGAGTTTGGCAAGTTATGGGAAGAAAAGGCATTCAAGTAAGAAATACAAAGATTGCTGATGACAAAAATGACAGGGAATTCATAACACACGCAAATTTCCAGTGACATGCCTTGACTTGATAGTTATCTTTAAGAATCCCTATGGAAGGAGCAGTTCATATTTATTTAACAAAGATGTGCTGGCATTCATACTGTATGCTTCTAATGGCAAAGCAGCTGCCTGCCCATTCCCCTCCAAACACAGCCAGAAACACTACTCCTGCAGCAGAGATGGGGGGAAGATTTTCACAGAACAGGGAAGCTCTTTGGTAGTCTCATGTTTACGAAGGAGTTGTCTGGGTTGTCAAGGAGGAAAAAGCCCCACAGCAATCCTCATACTACATGTTTGGAATACACACAATTAAATTTGTCACAAAATTACAGATGACTCTTCCGTGAAACTTTGAAAGCCTGCCCCAGTACCCTCGCCTCTCTCCTAATTGGGCTTGGCAAGGAGCACCAAGATACTGTTAAGTCTGAAAGTTTGCTAGAGAACCAGATCCACAGGTTAGAGAAGTTTTCTCAAGCCACTCCCAGCTGGCTAGTGGGCAAACCACACAGAGACTGCCAGAGCCTCCAAGGAGGGCAAAGTTGAGGGCAGGATGTGACACACTTACCGCAATCACGCAGGCTACTTGTCTTCCTAACACCCAGTGTGGTTTAGAGCCTCTAAGCAAATGAACAGAACTGTTCGCCCAAAAAGGGTGAGATTAATTTTTTATTCTATTATTTAAGTGTGTATTCAATAAAATCGTTTGTTCTTACACCTTTCAAACAAAAAAAAAATAGTTGGGATCTCTTATAACTAAAAGATAAATCAACAAGGACTCATGTTTTGTAGCTGACCACAAAAGCCAGCAAGGCCTGTGCTTCATTGCCCCTCTCTCTCTCCTAAACCACCTCATCTCTCTGGAACATGAAGTCCTGTCATATTTTCATTTGCATTTTAAGGAATCTCAAATTGGATTGGATGCAATTAGCTGCACCAGGACCAAAATCAGAGTATCGTATTCCCTGACTTTAATATATGCTGTTTGAATTAAAACTTTCAACTGAAGCATGTTATGTTTTTATTTAACATACACAAGAAAATCCCACCTATCCACAAGTAAGTTTAATTGTAAAATTGCATTTTCAAAGCACAGCTAATCCTGAGCCAACTCTAACCATGTTCAACTATGTACGCATGAAAGCAACCACAACAGCACACAACTACAACTAGATACGTACCCGCCAGGTAGGAAAAAAATATAGGCAAGAGGGATACTTGCATTTTCTTAAATACAACACTGTCTTTTTAAATGAAGGAAGACTGTATCAGATGGGTCATCCTCCTTCACAACAAGTGTAAGCAAGATGCAGATACTGAAAAAGCACAGAAATACTGTGCAGTTCCGTTAACACGCCAAGTTACTAATTTGAGAGCTGGGTCATTTGCTAATAAAGTGAAGAGTACTTACTGTCTGTAATGCTGCAGAACCTGACAATCTAACATGTTTGCCTACTTTCTCCTCACCCATTTTTAAACATAGTTAAAATACCCATTTGGAGGATCAGAGAAAAGAATCTAGGACATATCCATAACAAGAGTGAGTTGTTAAGTGCAGAAGCAACACAAAAACATGACTTCAGAGCAGCAGGAAGTGCGGTAGCACATGACAGATACAATCAAATCCATAGGTGAGTAAACCCAGGATAATGCCACAATTAGGTCAGTGTTGCATTTCAGCTTCTGCAACATTTAAAGTCAAAGCATTTTATTTCTATTGCTGTTTTATGACACCCAGTCTGTGAGTCCTCACAACACTGGTCTGGAAATGACTTATTACCAGACGAAATGCACAGAAAAGGAGTGAAAGGAAGAACTGTCAAGCTACCTACAGGGCAACACAACAGGATTTACGTGATCTGTGGTTACAATAAATGCAGACAGAGGCAAACAAATTGCACCTACCTGACTATGCATACAAAACTCAAGACCTTTCAGTTTATTAAACAGAAGTTATTACTGTTTGCAGGAAAGGAGGTGATGTTCCTTGCCAGCTACATATGGCAATATATTTCTGGATGTTTGTTTTTATTTTTAGCAATTACAGCTTAGGGTTGATGTGTGTATGTGTGTGTTTTCTTTTTCAAAAGCTAGTGCAGGTTGAGGTATTTTTCTAAAAACAAACATACACACCTGTAGTAGTGATCACATTTTAACCACCGATGAAACAATGTGATACAACCCATCAGGCTTCTGGATTCTACAGTTTCACAATATTAAAACAGATTTGTACTCAGATCTTACTTAAACAAAATATCAAGTTGGTGTCTTCGGTCCTAATTTCATCCTTACTTCTTATTAATTTCTTTATATCCATAGTTATCACCTTCTTCTCTTTAATCTTATGCTTCTGCTTCATTATCGACTAGTTTGCCTTAGTTCATCCTCTGTGTGGTCTTTCACACTTTTAGCAAGTATTGATTTTCCACAGCAGAGTTTCCTCTCTTTCCAACACTACATAGTTAAGCTCATAAAACCAAACAAAAGAATTCCCTTCTAACTTTTTCCAGCATTGTTTGTTTAGATTTCTGAGCATGAAACTAGTCTAGTTTCATGCAGCAGAAATTAAAACACTATTCTTGCTAGAAACTGCAGAGACTGGGGCTGATGCCTGCCAGAGAGACTGAGACACCAGGTACAAAGTTTCAGTTTCGCTAAACAGAAATTACCGATCAGATTTGCTGTTCATTTTAGATGCAAGCAGCAAACCAGGGCTTCCTTTTGCTTTAATCTCATCAACAATGGCATAATGCCACATAAGATAACACATTAACAAGGCTCTGGAAGCTGAGGACTTAACACACAATAAAGCAGCAATTTAAAAATTGTGGAGATGAAGGAAACCAAGTGGGAACAGCAAGAACATGTCAGGCCAGAGACTTGTTGAACTCAGCATCCTATCTGGGACAGTGGTCCATGGGAGGTGCAAAAAGCAAAGAAGCACAAAGCAAGCGAATGCTTCTGCTTCTTCCCTGCTACACTCCTCAACAGCGAGGTGACTTGCAACTCCAGAATTTCCCAAGGAAGCATCATTTGACTTACTAGGTAATTAGATTTTCCTCCAGAAAAAAAGTGCAATCACTTTTAAACCAAACTCTGCAGAATTCTAGTTATATTGCAGAATTTCTTACATTTTAATAATGTTTTTAATATCAGCAAAGAAAGTCACTGGAAGGGGCCACAGGTGGGTCACCAGCTATGGATTTCTGATTTAGTCATTGTGGTTTATTATTGCTGCAACATCTAAAAAAGTCTCAGAAACATTAATTACTCTTCTGCTGAGAACTGTAGGAAAATGTACAAAAAGAAGTGGCAACCTCTGCTCAATGAATTTGTGGCAGATAATGAGCCTAGGCAGTGAAGTGCATTTTTAAAAAGTCACAGTGCTGATCAAAAACAATATACCAAAAGCTATTTTTCTTGCAGTTCAGCCTTACAATACTACCAACACTTGTGCATGTCCTTCAAAACACTTCATTCATCAATTCATTCTAGTTCATTCCAGATCAGGAAAACACAAGCATCTTTCTCCTTTTCAAAAACAGAGCATAGTGCTTCTAATAAGCAGATGGAGAATTTTTACAATTACTGGCTGCAAGTCTCATAAAAATTAAATCCATTTGCTGTTCTTCCATTTAAAATGCATGGTAACAAAGCAACAGAAATTAGCATTCAGGGTCTCTTAAATCATCTCTCCCTGCTCAAAATGTGAAAATAAATCACCACACATTATATCACCCGCAGTCTTACTTTTTCGGCTCTATGATGACTACGAGGATCATGACTGTGTCAAAGGAAAATGATTATTGTCTACATCATTACTTCTGACTGTTCAGAGTGTCTGGAGCATGCAAGGTAGAGAGAAAACTTCCACCACCACCACTTTCCAAAATCCTTACAAATTAATTGACAGCAATTAACAGCTGAATAGTATTTGGATACCCCGAAATTCACATGCAGAGGATGTAAAAAGTTTTGCATCTTCACAAACAAATTTTTGAAGTCACAAGCAACTTCTGTATTAGAAGTGCAGAAATGCTCAAAGTAGCTGCGAAGTTATACACACCACAAAAAATTATGTCAGGTATATTATTATTCATAATAAAACACTGCAACATCTCCCCCTCAAATCTTACTGTCATTCTTGCCTTCAAAAAGTAAGTTGTACCACAGAAGTGTGGCATAGAAGTTATGTTGCCTTCCAATCCTATATAAAATGATGTTCTAGTTTTCCTTTCCATTATATTTCCACAATTTACTTTCCATTAGTTTCCAAGTTATGATTCCTTCCACTTACCTCCGAAAAAAATGAGCTATGATAACTTAAATATTTATACTCAGCATCCACAAGGATGATCCACCAAGGAGATTTGTGCAATATTTTTCACTTATACTTATTAAAGTAATGAATCAACTCAGCATCTTCATTATCAACAAGATTGATACATTCAGGTTTTTTCTTTTCTTTTTTGTTTTTTTTAACATTGAAGGCAAGAAACCAGAGATTTTGCTGCATATTTTTCCTCTGAATTCACTAGATTTGAGAAGGCATCAGTAGGTATGGGAAGCATTTTTCCAAAATTGTAAAGCCATGCAAAAAGAAAAGAATATAGTTCTCTGCCCTGTTCTGATGTCCACTTAACTACTTTCTTCCTCCATAACTGCTCTCGTTAGTACTAAGTTTTTAACAATGAAATGCTTTTACAGATGAGAAAAGCATGACAGAATCTTTAAATTGTAAGCAACGTAAGCCACAAGTCAAAAATAATGTAAGGAACAAACCTAGCTCTACTGTTTGCATAGGAAAACTAGACTCAAGTGCATATAAAGGTTACAAAGTAGAGAGAAATAATCACCCTCCTGGCATTTGTTTCAGACTTGTTTCACGTAAAAACATTGGTTTTGTTGCTGTTTAAACTGACAGTCTTATCTATTGTCCGGCTCATTGCTTTTTAGCCATGAGAGCGGCAGTTATGTCCTATTTTATTTTCCTTGTCCTAAATTTTTACCCTTCAAAAATTCTACTTAACCTGATATTTTTTAATCCAACGTTCTACCCATAAACTATTTGAGAGAAAATATATTTCTTTCTCTTCTCCTCCTCCTCCAATTACTATAGACTGAGGCTGATGACAGTTTCTTAGTCCGAAGAGCTGCTTTGGCCCTTCCTTTCCAAACTAGTAAGCAAACACCAGACAAAAACTCTTATGTCCTTCCAACACACCACAAATATCTCACATTATAAGGATGAATCTGTTGAGTTCCGTAAAGGAGGAATAAGTAAGTCAAAGCTTCTGTAAAGTGTCCTAGTATACACATATATAATATGGTTTTACAAGCAGCTATGTAAAACTGTTACATTACTGTCCATAATATTAATTCTTTTCTCTGTACAAGTCTGCAAAGAACAGGCCAAAAGGCAACAGGATGCTTTACCTGCAACTGCCACAAATAAAATGTCTTTTTTCTAATTCTGCCTTTAAACAGATAATGCATTATTAGATTGGAATATTTATTTATTCTTTTTATACAAGTAGTTATACTGTTCTCCCATTCTAAAAGATACTGAAGGGCTTCATATCCTAGACAAATCACATTATTACTGGAACATACCAGATTCTCAACTTGGCAACACCAATTCTTTTTTTTTACTTTCATGATGGTTCAATGTACCTCAACAAATGTTTATGTTTTAAAAAACCCAACATAGTGCTTCTCCAGTTAGTCATAAAAATTATAAGACTTCAATTTTAAAAAAACATAAAAATCCCAGACTTACCTTTGCACTTCTCCCTCACCCAGTCAAGCAAATAAAAGAAACTTAGTCTGTGAAGCTCACTCCAGGGAAACTAAATTCTCCCCTAGACAATTCTGTTTAGAGCCATCACCCTCTACAAAATCTATGCTGTCTCAAAAGCTCCTCTCCTTCCCTATGTTTGTACAGAAAGCTTTATTAAAACCATGAGGTAAGCACAAACTCGGCTACATGAAAGAACACCCTGCAGAAGCCACGCAGAGCAGCAGGTGGTAGAGAACTACAGCTACAAAGGGCATCCACGGCACTGACCAAGTGGAGACTCACTTGCAACATTGTCTTTCGGTATGTGACTTCCAATTGCTCTGCAGAGGAAGCACCGAGGGTGGCAATGGTAAAAAGGACAAAATTCATACATGCTGAAAAGCCCACAGCATACAAACATGGGAATAGCTGTAGGGGAGTCTACCAAGGATCATTCTACCCCCTTACTTTTGTCTCCAACTAAGATTAATGTCAGATGTTTAGGGAAGAGTTTAAAACAGGACAAGCATGCGGCAGTGTTGCCACAGAAGAGTCCTCCTGATTCCAGTTTGTGGCTACAACTAGAGGCAAGATCTTTGTATTTAATTCTTAACAGATTTTTCTTGTCTTCCTTGAGTTTATCCAGTTAGTCTTGAACCCATGTAATCTTTCAGCATCCGTATCATCCCATGACAATGAGTTCAGCAGCTCATATGGTGGGATGAATCAACTCTGTTTTAATGTTGAATGCTGTGAGCGAGCTTCACTTGATGCCTCCTAGCACTATACAGTACCTGGTCATTTGATTTACTTCTTATCTATTTATGAGGCATGGGCTTCTTTCATATCCTCTCCACAACAATCTCTTTATGAGCTTGAAGATTTCTATTCTCTAGAACATTTTGCTCATACCAACTTGCTCTGAAGCTTTTTGAGTTCCACTGCACCTTTTTTCTTGTGAATGGAAAGACAAAAATTACTATCCACAAGTACAGTTTGTGCAAACTCAAGGGATTCTTAAAGTTGTGGCGTTTTCAGCACCCTTTCAGAGTATTTAAAACCCAGAACAAATCTCAACCCTTCTCATACATGATTATTTAGGTCGGGATGAAGCTGTTCTGCCCATTGTGTTCGCCTTCACAAGCAGACAGTTCCAATCTGGTTTTCTCACTCAGCTTTAAAGTTCCCTTTCCCATGCACAGGAAGGTGTCAAGGTGTCTGCAAAACAGCAACAAGTTTGCCGCAATCAGTGTTTCTAAAGAGTTGCAACCAGATGAGGGTATTTGGTGGCACAGGACTAAAATCTTGTATTAGGCAAGACAGAACCAGTGAACCGACACCAAACAATGGCCAGGTGAAGGTGAATGGGGACAAGTGAATGAAATAGTGACTGTGCTGAGGAGACAGAGTGGGAGGAGAACGACTGGGACTGAGTCAAAAAGAATGCCACTGTGCTGGGACTGAGCAGTGAATCAGCAGCCATGTGCAACAGCTTCTCCATGTGTCCAGGAAGTTGGAATAACAAAGCTTGGCTGAAGTTGTGAGTAGTGGGGAAGATATCATATGAAGTAACAATTTCATAGCATATTTCCAGAGAGATCGAGGACAAAGATAAAACCATCAGGTAGTCGAGGCTGTTGCCCTTGTCTGAAGGCAAATATTGTTCTCATAAAGGGGATAAAAAGGGATTGACCAGGATTGTCTGCAGCTGGCCTAAACACTAAACTAAAGAGTGTGCTAACAGATTCCTACAGAGCAAGCAAAATCCTCTTTAACATATTACAGCTATGGAGTTAGAGATCATCTCCACAGAAAGGGTTAATCGGTCGCCAGGGCTGTTAGCCTGGAACATGAGTGTCCTGATAACAATAGAACTGTAAATCTGAATTGTCATCTACAGATGATTCAGACGTTTGTATAGAAACTGCTTATCACAGAACATGACACAGACCCTGACAAACTGGATTTGAGAGGCATTACATCTTCACGCCATCCCAGTCCTTTCTTATTGTCCCCAAGAAAGTCAGCCTCTTGCCCAACATTTCATACCTCCAAATTTCTCAAGTTCTATTATACATATTCTCAGTTTTATTCCATTTGTTCTGCCCCTCTTTATTCCTCTCTTATCTATCCAACATACTTCCACACTGTAATGGGAGCCGGGAACAAAAGTCATGTTCCCCATGTCTTACCATCAAACTGCATTCTTTTCAAGCTAAAGATACAGTCCCATGACTTTAAAAAAAAAAAAAGCAACAAAAGAACCAAATCAACCACAAAACAAAACCCCACATAACTGCCTTCTTCCATATATAGATATGGAGGGAGCTTCATCCATTAAAGAGAGATACACAGGAGCTTCATCCATTAAAGAGAAACACACTGGGAAAACCTCAGGGGTTTTTAATAACTGTGAGGTTAGTTTAGAATACTTTCTAAACTTTGGTCTTCCTGTGTTTTCTGAGATAGTCTAAATTTACTTCTAGATCTCACAATTCAGTAGGTTCTACAAAGAGTTGCTACACACTAACCTTTACTGCAAAAGGAACTTTTCCGTTTTGGTGAATATTAACAAACTCATTAGAAGATGAAGCCTAAATACATGGATAGTTGGATGATTTTGGTACACCTCATGCTTTACTTGGTTTTGCAGGAACTGGATGACCTTGCACATTTAGGTGTCTTATTTTCACCTAAAAGCCATTTTAGAGGCAGTATTACACATGCACTTTTTTGAGGCAGACATACACGTGCCTTTCTTATACTGCTGCTACAAACCTCAACACCAGTAAGATTCACTTGTGAAAAGATGGAAACTGCAACTGCCCTAGGAACCTTAAAATGACATGCAATGGTTTTTGTTCCACAACTGGGTGCAACAAACATCCTTGGTAGTAAAAGAAAATTTTACTTTCCCCAATATATTAGGTCCTCTCCTGACACCATGAACTGACAAAATGGGCGACAGAACCAGCCACTAAAAGATCATAAAATTATTTTTAAAGCAAAGTGACAACCCACAAGAAAGACTGAACCAAAGGCTTTTAGAGAATTCAAGCCATAGCAAATCTACTCTGTTCAGGTGTCCTTCCAGAACTACAGCATTTGGAAAACACATTTACAAGAAAGAGAAATTACTAAGATTGGTCTTATGTATCCCACTAAAGTTCTCTTCCATAATTTCCTTCAAAAAGAATTTTCCAACAAATTCAAATCAATCTTTCCTCCAATTTATCCTGAAGACTTCTGAGACAGTTTGGAAGACAAAGTCAGACAAATCAAAACTCAGCAGCTTTCTCATTGCGCTCACGACTCTTTGCAAAACTATTAGTAAATTATCCATAATAGTAAATAACAGAAAGCCTCATCAGATGTGAGGAAACCAGCAAGACAAAAGCCTTTCCTATTAATGTTGTTAATTCCTCTGGCATCTCTCTCTTTTCAAAGGAGAGCACTGCACTCCCAGCAGTGCATGCTCTGCTCGTCCCTGTAGCATCTTCTGCTGCAACACCAGGCAAGCTACCAACAGGAGACAGACAAGACTCTCCGTCTTTGCTTCATCTCTTTAGATGGAGGCCAGGGCCCTGACAGGGCAAACAGATACTGCTTTGCTTCTTCCCTGTTACTCCTGAAGATCCTCTGTGGTGCTGTCAAGAGCCGTGCTCCAGAGAGGTGCCAGACCTGAGGAAATGCAGATGCCTTGTGTGGCATGCAGCTGCAGGAAAGCTAACATAGGCCCCTTGAATCTTGTTTAAAACACCGGGCAGACTTGGGGAGGATGTGGGAAGACCACAAAGAGAGGGACATTCAGTACATGGATACAAAGATAGCAATGCTGTCAGCTGCGCTCAAAGTTGTTGTTCTCCAGAGCTGTGCAAGAAAGAATAAGGGGCTCAGCTGAAGCCTTAAGTTAAACAAAGCAGAGGGGTTGGATTAGCATTCACAAACAGCCTGGTGCTTCAAACAACATAAAAATACACTCTGGGAATGACAGCTCACAGCAGGAAGGTCTAAAGTCTGTTTATGTCACTGTCATAGGTGCTGTGATCCATCAGATTTCATACATCCAGAATGTAGTACACAAGTCTCCACTAAGCTTAGTTAACTAAGTCATTCAGGCACTTCACAAACTAGGCACAAAGAAGCATATCGACCTCAGTGACACTGTGGATCACCTACAAAAGCACCTGTAGGTAGGAAAACTGTGATCAAAGATGCTTCCTTCAAAAGGGGCATCACGGACTTCAGGCATTTTTATAGCACCAAAACCACACATAACATGTATCAAGACTCATATGACTGTGTCATTCTTGAGGAGGATAATGAGCCAATTCACTGACATTCACACTGACATTTGAACCCCTGTGTCCCAGAATTATAATGAAAAATATTCCCAAGATAATTCAAACCATCAAAGCAAAGAACATCTGAGCCAGTTAGGTATTAGCTGAACTAGTGTCGTCAGTCCTGTTTTAAACTTAATGGGGTCATTGTTTAACTACAGACTGAAAAAAAAACTAGTTATAATACAAATAGCTACAGCACACCCAGAAGCATCCTGTTTCCTATTCTGATAATCTGACCAAATCATGGAAACAGAAAATTGAGAGGGGAATACTGTCCGTGACTAAGGAAAAAAGCTTCAAGGCTTGATGCCTGTATCAGAAGATGCAGAGACATCCCTGCCGACAGGATGCAGCAGAAAGGAGCTGGTGCACAGGTTCAGTTTTGTCTGGTAATTCAGGTAAAAATCCTTCCACCTTGGAGGTATGAATGCAGAAGGTGTCTCTTTCTGTACCACTACTGACTTGCAAGCTGATGATCTGTACATCTTGCCTAAAAGGCCTAGCTGGAGAGCCCTGCTAGAAGAGGCCAGTTCTACCCAGAAAAGAAAGGCTCCTGTTTTTGGAAAGACGAGGAGGAGAGAGACAGGGAAGGGAGAAGGATGCTGCCCAGACGAGTTATGCTGTCTTTATCCTTCAAGTTTTCCAGGATCCAACTAGATAAAGCCCTTGTCTGACCTTGCAGCTGAGACTGTCTTGTGCAGGTTGAACTGGAGAAATCTTGAAGTTGTTTCCAATCTGAATTATTCCATAAAGCACACATTTAGAAATAATTATAAGCTTGTGGGTATTTTGTATATATTCTAATACACTTCCTTCAGTAATGAACTGACTAAAGTGCTTGCAATAACATGGTCATATCATCACCCCTTTATCCGTGTTAAGTCATCAGTCTCACAGGATGACACAAATTCCATTTGCCATAATAATGATTCCCTACCTTGAGACAACCTGCTTTAAATTCTGTTACACAACAATAGTTCTAGGCTCAATTCTAATTATCAACCCAATGTTAGTTACAATTACCATTACAAGGGATCAAGAAAGCCAGGACATGAAAGCAAGTCCAGAAATAACAGCAAATCTTGGCCTGCTCATCTTTTAATTGATCTCTTCAGAATTCCATGAAGTATGTTGAATCCCCCTCAATGTAATGCCAGAGAAGGACAGAATTTGTTTTGAGGGTTTTTTTAAAAGCCAAGTTAAGACAGTAATAAATCCAAGAACTAAGAAACTGAATGAACTTTAATTTAAAAGACCAGAAGGCCTTAGGTAAAAGATACAGACCTACATATATTCATGCAGGAATGACTTCTAAAATAATGTGTTCTTCACTGAGGGAAAACCCCAAAATAAACCTTTTGCACAACATTAAAATGATTTTTGCACAATACTCAGTATCACATCAGTATCACAGTCTGTGTGCCACTGTCAGGGCACACAGACTCCATCACAAGAGAGCTGAGAATGTGGCAAGCATTTATTAAAGAGTTTTGAAACACATAACATACAGCAAATCTCTTTTTCAGTTGTCTATCTTCATTCAGCACAATAATTTGGGGATATTACCACTCTCTGTGTATTCCAGTCCTTACCAGTTGCCTATGAGAGAGCCGGAGAGGGATTTCTTACAAGGTCTTGTAGCAATAGGACAAAGGGGAATGGCTTCAAACTGAATGAGGGGACCTTTAAATTATATATTAGGGAGAAAATCTTTACTGTGAGAGTGGTGAGACACTGGAACAAGATCCACTTGCCTAGAGAAGCTGTGGATGCCCCACCTCTGGAAGTGTTCAAGGCCAGGCTGGATGGAGCTTTGGGCAATCCAGTCTAGTGAAAGGTGTCTGTGCCCATGACAGGGGTGATCTTTAATTTTCCTTCCAACACAAACCATTCAATGGTTTTAAGATTTAAAGGGAATAAGCTCTTTTGATATGAATAAGCTCTCATGTGACTTTCGATGAATTTTCACCCAATTAGAAGATCAGCAGACAAGTATCTACTGCACTTATTAGTGTGCTGTGCAATAAAGAGGATCTGCTGTAACCAGTTCAGCTTTATTCATGCTACATAGCAAACATGTAAGACTAATTTCTCACACCATTCTGAGATGAACCTCACTTGTTCCACATATAAAGCAAGGAAATCTGGCTACCCATCAGACACTGATAATGTTAATTTAACATACAAGACACAAAGAAAAGACCATACTCTTGTAAAATACCAAAATTACATACTCATAAAAGTGCTGGCCTACTTTAAGGGATTAGGTGTTTTGAGGAAGGGTTCAAGTGGAGAAGATGATGCTACTCAGTGCACAGGGCCATAGAAAGTTCCCAGTTTCAGAGGTAGTATGGAAGAAGAGAGGGATTTACCTTCATTTAATTCCTAGCACTTAAATATTTATAAGTTAAAAATAATTCATAGATAAGCAGTTCTTACAAAACACGGAACTTCAGCATATGAGACAAAACGTTTCTACACAAGTTTGGCAAAAAGCAATCACTAACAATGCATAAAAATATGGAGTTTTTCAAATTTGTAGTGATTACATGGTGCTCTTCTGGAAAACATGTACGCTCAAAAACTAAAATTAATGCCTAATCTTTATTTTAGTACCATGATCTCCAAGAAAAAAGTTCCCCTAGGTAATCCCCACTGGCAACTGGAAGTCAAGGAACTGTAAGAATAGAACCATTTGGGATCACCTTGTCAGATCTTTGTCCTGCATCATCTTAAGCAAAAATTCAACCACTTACAGGTCAAATGAAAGCTAACATAAACCAACTCTTTCATCCCCTAAAAACAGCCAAAGGAAAGTAAAGCATGGCCCTGCCATATCTTGCACATGCTTTCTTCAAAAATTCTGAAGACAAAAATTAGCTGCTCACCACAAGGCCAGCTTCAACTTGCCCTCCTCATTATCCTCTATCAAGCAGCTTTACACATCAGAAGTGGAGAGTTGATAGGAGAGACACAGCACAGGGACTTGGAACATAAACTGAATCGTGACTGCAGCTTTACAGCCTACAGATAAGCAAGAGTTATCTTCCAACCAAAACAATACGTGAAGCTTTGCTATGCAGTTAATTATCACCAAATAGAAGTAATTTTTAAATTAGATATATTAGTATATAAGGGGGGGAAGCCATAGTTACTAATCTTCTGAGATTTCCCAGTAGAAACCTAATACACTCCTACCAAGAGTAAATACTACCATAAAGATATTTTGGCAGTAATCCTAAACCTCCAGAACCTCTTGGTATTTGGCATATTTTGAAGTGGGGTAAAATAAATTTCATGGTCTTTTGATTATCCACACACTCCATTAGATTCTAGATATTTAGTAAAGACCACAAAAATGATGATATATCAACATTTGGCTTTTTTCCCCCTTCCCTCACCATGAACTAGGCCACAAAATTAACAGGCCTTTTTAAAGAATATCCATACAGCAAATGACCTCCTATAGTGAACAGTGCTTTTCTATTCTCTCTTGGAAATCTCTCAGCTTGCCTGAAGTTTTTTTCTAACAGTTTTTTTCCTTGGAAAATAGCATATCCCAAGTAACGCAAAACAAAGACTGTAACAGGCACAGCAATCGCTGGGGATTTACCCTCCTGCATACACTGAATTCTCAGAAGAAAGTTTTCTGGTGAGGGTGACCACCCAGAAAAATTCCCACAGTGTGGCACTCCAGCTGGGATGGGGGAAGGGGAAATCTGTAGAGACAACCTCAGATTCCCAATGCACACACATCTTTTGTATTAACATAGCTATTCTAGTTAGATTTAAAAGCTTTTTATTACAGTATGGTTGCATCCCAAAAAACCCTCTCACGAGCATCACTTACTAATGCAAACGGATCTCATACCATTTATCCAACTTTCCACTTACATCAGGATCAGTCACACTGGTGTAATAAAAACAGGACAACTTTTACCACTTGCATAAATCTCAATTCTGTTTTCACAGCCTTATGCAGACTGTGTAGTCTCTTCTGATGCTGCAACCTAGGACTTGGGCTATATAAAGTAAATTCTTCAAAACCCGAAAACACTTGACTAACTCTTGCTGAACTCTGAGCTACAGACACTAGAGTGGGACTGACACCCACTGGAGGCTGATGAGAGCCAAGTCACACATGCTGCCACAGCCAGACCTGTTGCTTCACAGAATCACAGAATCAATTAGGTTGGAAAAGACCTCCAATATCATCAAGTCCAACCTATTACAAAACACTACCATGTTCAACTAGACCACTGCACAAGGTGTCACATCCAGTTTTTCCTTAAACACCTTCAGGGATGGTGACTCCACCACCTTGCTGGGCAGCACATTCCAAAGTCTGATCACTCTTTCTGTGAATAAATTCTTCCTGATGTCCAGCCTGAGCCTCCCCTGGCAGAGCTTGATGCTAATTTATTTTGTCCCCTCGCTTGCCGCCTGGGAGAAGAGACCAACTCCATTCGGCTACAGCCTCCTTCCATGGGCAATTGTAGATAGTGATGATGTTCCCACTTTTCTCCAGGATAAACATCCCCAGCTCCCTCAGCTGCTCATCATAAGATAGTGCTCCAGACCCTTCAGCAGCTCCACTGCTCCTCTCTGGACACGCTCCAGCACCTCAGTGTCCTTTCTGTGGTGAGGGGACCACAGAGAGAGCCCCAGCGAGGCAGCAGGACCCTGCGATGGGGCTGATTCCTGCGAAACTGGAGGCTGCTCTCCCTCCCGTGCCAGCAGGACTCTTTATCACACTCCGTCTGCACTCACTCGCGAGCATTTTAATACAGAACCGATAGGTAAAGGAGTTTTAATAAGGCTTTAATCCACTTCGCTAACTGCCTTCCCCGTCCTCATGGCCCCCGCCGGCCGAGGTTCCCGGGCCTGCGGTGCCCTCTGCCGGGCTGTTCCAGCACGGATCCCCGGCTGCTCCCGCCGCTCCGACACACACACCTCCTCCGGCCGGTATTTCCCGGAGAGAGCTGCCCCTTCCCCCCGGTGGGCTCCTCTGGAGGGGTCACAGCCCGGCCCCTCCGCTCTGCCCGTCCCGGCTGGGGCCTCTCCGCTACGTTTTGGGGAGCGCTGCCGGCGCGGGACTCACTGGTGCGGCACCAGCCCCCAGCACCAGAAAGAGGGTAGATCACAGAATCAGAGTCAGCCAGGTTGGAAAAGACCTCAGATCATCGTTGAACAAACACCACCAACTAGACCACGGCACTAAGCGCCACGTCCGGTCTTTGCTTGAACACCTCCAGGGACAGTGACCCTGGGCAACCCATTTCAAATGTTACTTTGGCCTAGGGTACTGTCACATCTCAAGTCTTTTCACACATGTCATTTCACTGTATGATAGTAAATAAAGATCTCTAGTTAACACAGAATGTCTCCTCTCAAAATAAACTTACATTTTCTGCAGTAAGGTAGCTACCACATCTTAGCTGGCAAGATTCAGTTCTTACTGCTTTCCCTTTCTGGAGCTCTGCGATCCTCATTACTGAAAAGGGAGTCCTGCATGTAGTCCTTTACCTCATCATGCTCTATTCCCAACACCTGGATTTTTAGATAGTCACAGTCTCAAAGTACTAAAGAAGAATAGGATATGGTCTCACATCCACCACACAAGAGGAAATTTTGGCACCAGCTTGTTGCAGGCAGCCAGGGACTGTAGAGAGTCTGGATGACCACATCTCTGGTGAGAAACCCACCAACCTGATGGCTTTTTGCACACACACTGAAATACAAGAAATTCAATTTTAATATAAGAACAAGCTGCTTTACTGCAAGGGTGACCAAGCACTGGCACATGCTGCCCAGAGAAGTTGTGGAGTCTCCACTCTTGGAGATATTCAAAACTGAGCCAGACACAGCCTTCAACAGCCAGCTTCAGCTGCCCTGCTGTGATCAGAGGGGTTTGACTAGGAATTCTCCAGAGATGCCTTCCCACCACATTCATCCTGTGATTCAGTGACCATACTACCAAGCTCTGTGTGAGGGACACTGCTGGGTTTTGAGGTCTGGCACTCAAAGAAAATGCCTTGTAATTCTTGTGTACAGAATTCCTTCTGAAAAGGTAAGGTAAGCAAAACCCTCAAATTCCTCCAATTCAAATGCAAACAAATATGAATACATTCCATAATTATAGGAGCAGCTTTTTTTCTTAAACTTGGAATAGTTTCTCACCTTACAAAGCTCATCATTCTCCTCTTTGACAGGCAGAGAATTAGTATTTGTGCAAGAGTCTGAGTCTGATATCTCTAGTGAGCTGTCCTCGTTCTCTGACCCATCACATTTATCGGAGGAATCAGTATCCTTCTCCCAGTCGATGAGCTCCAATTCATCTAAAATAGAATATTGGTAAAAAGAGTTTTTCTTAATCACCATCTATTATAAGCATGAAGTAAGAGTAATACTGCAGCTCTCCTGAACTTGGGGAAAGAATTGCAACGTTATTTTTTACCTATGTTTAACTGATCTTTATGTTTCAGTATTTTGTGTCTCATAAAAGCTAAATCCTACTAAGAGAAAATGTCCTGTGAAGAAAGATAAAAATTACATACATACAAAAAGGATTTCAAAGTACTGTCTGCAAAGAGGTATTACATTTAACTGCATAGGTAGGTAGTGTGTTCTTTTTAGTTTAGTTATTATTAATTTTTCCATGGTTTAGTTAGGGGGCTTTTTTGCCCAGTTGCATTGGATTTTCCAAGCGTTCAGAATTAACTGTTCTAAGCAAATGCCTTAAACAGGGTTAACTAACATCTGCTATTAGTGGTAACTCTCACAGAGGAATGAAAAAGTTAGTTGAAACATTCACCTTGTAGAACACCATGCCTGAATATACAGGTCTGTGAATCAAATCTCTAAGACAGAATTGCTGAGGACAAATTAATAGAAACAGGCATAAGAAAACAAATAAAAAAGCCCCAAACAAACCCACAATGCAACAGCAATAAACAAAGAGATGCAGACATAAATGCAAGCTTTTCTTCCACCATCCTCATGGCCACATGGTATTTAATGCAACTCCAAAAGTCCATTTGTAACTCCAAGGATCTACTGAAGGCCATGGAAACCTGAGCTGCAGTAACACCCTCACCATCCTTTAGGCCCAAATACCACAAGGTACTGAGAGAGATAATTTCAATGCGTTTTGTACAAATGAGCATGTCAGAAAAGAAGAAGGGATGAAAGCTTTTTGGGGGGTTGCTTTTTTTGCTTTGTAAATATCAGATTTCTAACACTGGAATAGTCACGTACAGGGGAGAGGCAGCAGAGAAAGGAGGCACCTGCACAATGCTCCAGGCATCTGTAACTATCCATGGAACTGTGGCAGTACCTTCTGTACTTGGCAATGCTACTATAATCTAAATCACTAGTTTCTACATCGAACTTCCAAACTCTGAAGTCACTCAGACAAATAAATACACAGCTGTAGTGTTGCCTCCTTCTACACACACAAATGCTTTTCTGTTTCCGACCATGAGGAAACTTCATCGGAAATTTTACACACAGACATCAGCAACCAGGTTGCACAAAGAGGTTTCTCTTGAAGCTGCGTGACAAGTTGCATGCACCTTGTGACAATGGTATAAATTCCTTGATAAAATACAAGGCAACCTGTTTTATTTTGTCACACTGAAATACTGACACTGTGCCGCTTGAAGTGAACTTCACATGAAAGGGAATATCTCTTTTAAAAATACCTTCTCACCTACTGTCGCCACATCTACAACTGTACCTATATATGCATGCACACAGAGGCACACTATGTACAATGCTAAAATTAGTAGATATGATAGTTACTGCAAAAAACATGAACATTACAGTTCTTCTACTCCCCACTGCTTTCAAGGTATTTTGGGGTTTAGAAGAAAAACATGACAATTACTGGATTTTCTCAGTAACCTTCAAGCAAATACACAACACATCAGGGTTTCTTCAATTACACAGAGAAACCAAACCAAATTTTGCTATAAGATTAAAAAAAGGTCTGTTTTTTGTCTCTTAAAAAAAAAAAGAGAGAGAAAGATTAAAACCTGCAGGATATACTTGCAGGGGACAAGTGAATGATATTAATGGTAGGTTAGAAAAATTCCTGGTCAGCAACAGATTGCAGTTTAGAAAATGAACAGTCCTTCCTTTTGAAAAAGAAGAAAATTACTAGGAATTACAAAAGATAACCATCAGATATGTCAGTGACAGTGTTATATAGACAGTATTTTGCATTTTTGTTTTAAACCTAAGGAGAACACTCAACCAGCGTCACACACAAAACTAAAAGTCATCCGTCAATCCATCTGCTCAGCTCACAGCAGAGCTTGAATGCTTTGCCAAATGTCAGGATCCAGTCTAGATGCAATATTTCGGATCTAGCTGAAGTATTGCAAAGTTAACCTAACTTATTTTTTACGTTGAAAAGACTTCCTAACAAGTTCTAACGCAACTTATACGTTATCCTAATTAGCACTTATATAATAGAGCACACAAGCAAAGCCTTTTCTGTCTTCAGCTGCACTTTTTGATCAATTTCTCTCCCCTCTGTCATTTCCTGCTCCATGAATAGAAAAGAAGTTCTAAGAATTAAACTCATGGCTGTTCACACAGTGCAGCTAACAGGAGAAGCAAGGAACACTGTGTTTCAAAATGAAAATGCATGCCACAGAAGATGATGCTGTCTGCAGCTGCAAAGTCAGTAGATGAAGACAACTGTGCTCCTTTACTCCAAGGTTTAAAGTTTTTGTATATAGTTTTTACTAAGAGCTTACTCTATACCCAGATGAAATTTATGAAAAAACCTCCAAAACCTCCAACTGATTTAACCAAAATAGGAATGGATCATGTAATTTTGTCAGAATGACCTCAAGAATATTTTCATTACAACATCTGAAATTGACAGAAGGTTTCTTGTTAAATCATGCATTTCAACTTACCTTCACTACTTCTGTCCTCCAACAATAAATCATGTCTGCTAGGCGATTCCTCTGTTTTGGAAGCGTCACTTTTTTTGCTGTGCAACCTTGGAATGAATGTTTTATTTTCATCATCTGAGAAATCACTGCCACTAGAGGTCCATATTATGTCCTCAGCTTCCTTAGAGCTTTCAGCAGCAGCAGCAGCTCCTATGAAAAAGTATTGCAAAGTGTTATATTGTTACTGAAATGCAATTCTGTTGAATTTAAAAGTATTAAAAATTAAACTGTACTACTTTTTAATGGGCAAAATTATCAAGTCTGTTACTAGGCATCAGAGATTAATACTGAAGCATTAATTCACACGTATTTCTCACACATACATGCATTATTTTCAGTTTAGTTCTCCACAATAAATGCTATCACTTGATTTTATACAATGAGGCTTCCACTGTGTCCTTCGGCAGAGTGAGGACAAGCCATGACTGTGTGGCATTTAGTCCCCCCACACACAGTCCTAACACTCCTCCACTCCCCCGCACGTACCCTTGTGAAATGCTAAGTGGTTTAGAGAAAGACTGCCCTTGGAATTCTGGGTTTGGGAGCTCTTTGACTTTATGCAACAAATAACAAAGGAATAAAAGTATTCTATCAGTTGAGATCACTCTCCAGCTTTCTCCAAAGAGAAAAAAAACCCCAAAACTTCTCAGGTGTTGCAAAGAAGCTGTTGTGCTTCTGAAGTAAGACATTTTAATTCAAAATAACTTTCTGCATCATTTTTAATAAAAGCAAGGAGGAAAGGATTCATACTTAGCATGGAGCATAAAGAACAAGGAATCATAGGAAGGAAGAACTTTCCACTTCATACCACTACTAAAACTGTGTAAGTAGAAGGGAATTTAGACAATTACTAGGGATTTGGAATTAGGCAGATGGGCCTAGAAGACAGAAACACAACCACATCTCCTCCTGCAACACAGAGAGGTTCTTCTTAGAAATCTAGAAAAGCTAGAACCCCAAAAGATAAAAAAAGTTCCCAGTAGGTCACCTACTTACATCCAACAGAAGCAGCATAGCTGCTGGAGTAAGCAGAAATACAGACTGAAGAATACCACCCCCTCTTTATTTCCTTGAGGCTCAAAAGAAAAAGGAAAGAACTAGAAAGAGTCAGTAAGTCCTCCTCTTCATTCTGCCTAGAGTTCTTTTTTTTAAAAATGACAATATTAAGCAACTCCAAGGCATACAGAAGACTATAAAAGCATGAGGTTGACAAAATTCTGTTTTTCTGTCTATTGCTCATATTTACAAAATGTGTTATCTCATGCCTGCCTTTCTGTCTAGAAGACAGAATAATTTCACCCACAATCTATACAGCTAAGAGCTATTTTTCATTCCCTCCTAATAAAAATGTGAAAGATTTAAATATCCCATCCTTGTTATAATACACACCGTATACAGCATTAGTGGTGCTTCTTCCACCTGTTCAAAAGCAGAATCTGAGTGCCTGCAGCTTTGCAAAATAAATTTCTGGCACTCTGGGTGAACAGAAAGAGCCCAACCACAACAGCAAGAGACTATCTTATCAAAATCAGCTTCTAATTAACTAACAGAAGAATAAAGCAACCAGTATTTTGAGCCAACTTCTACCCTAATATAGGACAAAACAAAGTAACAATATTCTGACAACATTAACATGAAATAATCAAAACATACTAGATGCACTTTCAGCAGATGTTAACAGTGGTCCAAGACGCTTCTTAATCCTGGACTTCTTATTAGAAGGCCTCTGGGACTACATTAAAAAGAGACAGAGAGATATTTTATCACTAAGACATTAAAAATAATTGTAACATGTATCAATATATTCAAAGCTGTAGTTATTAATCCACCAAAGCTCAGCAGAACAATTTCAAATTAATTTTTAAATCTTTTACAAGACTTTGATATAATGAGGTATTAAAGCATGAAAACAGTAACATAAAATCTGAATTTCATAGATTTGGAAAATACAAACTTTCTGTGACTATGATAAAATCACACGTGACCTTGAGAAGAACAAGAGCCAGTATTTTCAGCACTGAAATGTCAAAAGTGGGCAGTAACAACATGCTTGATAAAGTATGTGCCCTACTGATAGCTTACAGAAGAAGTACTTGGTTGCCCTGTCTCTGACTTTACTATATCCCACAAGATATTCAACACTGTGACTGCTCAGTACCAGAGGAGGAAATACAAAAGCAACTTGGGTCAGCACAAAACACGTCTCATTCAGAGCTGGCTGAACATCTCTGTTGATGATCGAGCAGGATTTTCCACACTTAATTCACTATTGCAAACACATCATTTAGGTCTAGTAAAAAATCTTCAACTAGCAAAGTAGAGAATGTTTGTTCCCTATTTTTTAGGAAATGTAGCACTCCATCCCAAATGTCAAATTACTTTTGCATCCTTCAGTGTATCATTGAATTTTTCTAAGTGATAAGTGCTATCTAGAACACAACATATCAACATATGCTCAGCAAGTTACACTAACAAGTTAAGACAATGTCCTTATGTAACTGTGCTTTCCATTTTTTGTCCATTTTGACAGTTGCAGCAATATGCTGTTAGTTTGGAAACAACACCAAAAAAAAAGAGGCAACATCTTACTATTCAGTCAAGCATGGGAATTCACTGTCAGTTTGCATCTCTTTGTCACATTACTGAGGCAGCATTTTACCTCCAGCACTGAAGTGCTCTGAAAACCATCCCCACACCTAAGCCACGCATTGGAAATCGAAGTAGCAGACACCGATGTCCTGACATTTGATTTTTTCAGATGTAGGGGTGTCTCATCTGGGAATGGTGTGCATTCTGCATTCCAAAGTCTCTTCCGCTAGAGAAAGGAAAAACAAACCCATTAAAGATACTGCGTAGACATAATCAATTTCAAGTTAAATTCACTTACTCTAGGTTGCCCCTAGTATTTTCTGAATGTTTACAAACAAATTCCAATTTTTAATGAGTTCAGGGAAAAAAAGTCTCAAACATTTGCAAGCATCTTTTATGCAGCACTAAATAATAACATCAACACCAATGTCAGGGGTAAATTAAATTTTTGATACGTACACTTTCTGTTGGTCTAAGTTATATCTTGTAGTACCTCATAGCTGCTCAGTGAAGCTGAAAATATTGTTACACAGGAACAGCTCAGTAAAATACACTTTAACTAAATAATGCCTTCAAAGTCACATTTAATCTGATTTCATTTAATCTTTGCAGAAGGTCAAACTAGGTATCACTATACAGTTTACCATTAAAAAATAACCAACCAACAAAAACCACCCCAGACTCTTTCAGCTGTAAGAAATACATTTATTTTCAAAACCATTTCCCCACCAAAAATGTTGCCTCCCCCTTACATGGGATACCGGAAGTAATTTGGATTATTAGATAAGTCACGAAACAGGATGCTGATTAGCATCCTGTGCTAATTTCATGCAAGAGATTGTAACATCTGAAAATAGCTGAAGATGAGAGAATTGCCTGTTATCACATCCAAAGCTATCTCTCAGATTCAACACCAGTTTACACACAGAAATTTAACTTGAGTACGATAAACATCTTACCCTACTATGCTACTGAAACTTATCTTAGAAAACACTCACTATATAATCTGTCTGAATATTTCTGTCTTCTTCTGATATACTTTCTCTCAAGCAACTATAGTTTCTACATATAAATAATTATTACTCCAGAGTTAAGTTAATCAGCACACACATTTTCTGTCAGGCTGGTCAATCAGGACTGTAACGTGTCAAACATATTAGCAACAAAAAACCACCCAAAAAGTAGAATCATAGAATATCCTAACTTGGAAGGGACCCAGAAGCATGACAGAAGCCCAACTCCTGGCCCAAGAACCACACCATGTGCCTAAGAGCCCAAGCATTTGGCACTTTTTGTCCATTTTGTAAATGGCAAGGCCCATTTGCTTTCCATAGGTTTTTTTTCAGTGCTCTTGAGAATGAAAGATGCAGTTCCCAGTACAGCGAGCAACATCTTAGTTCATCTCACCAGTCACACTGTCCTGCTGTGCATGTTAAGAAGACAGAGCAAAACAAACTTGCTTTGGGTTTCCACTCATGGTAACTGACCCTGCTAAGAGCCTCTTGTAAAACTGCCGGGGATATTTACACCTCAAAGCAACTACTCATCATCGCCAAAGTCAAACTGTTCCCATAACTACTCCCACAGATTAATGAAAGGTACAACCTTGAATCTGAAGTGGTATTAAATCTGGAATCAACAGCACTTTAGAAAGGACATGATGTCAAGTAAGGAGACTACAGGAGTTTAACAACAAAGGTCAACATTACAACACAAAGAGAATTTAAACACTGCTTCCCTCCCAGTGAAGATGCTCGCCCAAGCCTCGATTTCCAGAGTGCTTAGACAGGAACCCCTACATTGGGCTATCCTCTTGGCAAGTGCTTCTGGTGGTTTTTAACCTTAGTCAGTGCTGTGAGTCTTGCTTATATGCCTGCTTTTGTAGCTTCTAGAAGATTTTGTGAGATACATTTTGCAGACAAAGACTTAGCGGATCAAATACAGTTCATCTAAGCTTATTTCTCAAATGGGATGCTCCAGTTCTGAGGAATACATGTCTGAGCCAACAGCAGCACCACAGCTTGCAAGCAGGTTTACAGCACACCACTTTTGATGGTCAGTTAAAAGCAGAAGTGGTTGCAAAAAAATGAAAAAGAAATGCACCTAACTGCATGCACAAAGACTTGCATGAAATAGGCTTTGTAATACACTTCTATTGTTCAGAAGCTTAATAAACATAGAACTTGGGAGTTACTGTCTATTACATCTCTCACCATGTTATTCCTAAAATCATGACATTTCCTGACAGACAGCAAACCTCAATTTCTCTGAGCTGTGCCAATACCAATGGAGCAAAGAAAGAGTGTGACATAAGAGGCAGGGGCTGAACAGCAGAACGTGGCAGCTGAGACATGGCCACTGCTGCACAACTGCCAAGATTTGGGAGGGGAACACCATATAAAAATCAGAAGGATAAAGGCTACATGTTCGCTCCCTCTCCCTAAGTAAGAAGGGTGAGGGTGCAAACAGAAAGGATATGCTTACAGGTGACAAGGTTAAAAAAGAAGACTGAGGAGAACAAAGAGATGGGTTTACGCTTAGATGGTTACACTTCTATTTAGAGTGCAATGTGAAGTTGCACTGGAAGTGACTTTTAAACAACTGAAATTCAGAGTACTAGAAAGTCATGGCTGTGACAGGCAGAAAGACTTTTCATAATTAATGACTAACAGCAGAAGAGTTTTGTTTAATCCTACACTTTCTTATCCTGAATAAAGGCAGGGCTGCTCAGGTTTTCAGTGCAACACTACAGAGCTGTCTCAGGGCAGGTGGTTCCATGACAAACCAGAAATAACCAGAGTCTCCTCTTCCTCTTCTTCTTTTCGAGCACTTGGCACTCATCAGACTCTGTACAGACACAGCAATGATGAACCAAACAGAAAACTTCTTTGGGAAGAAGCACTTCTACAACTGCTGCAGCAGCAGCAGAAACTATACAAGGATAAGTGGGACCACTCCAGCAGTTGCTTGACAGCATGTCAACTTAATTACAACCTGAAGAACCATTAATACTGCTGACAGTTCTGGTTAATTAGCTTTATTTCACCATGCATCCTGTTCTCCAGATTCAAGGACATCTGAGAGTTTCTGCTACCACCACACAGAAGCTACAACAATCACAAAGAAAACCTGAACACAGTCCCCAAAGTCCTGAATCAAGTAAAGAAATACATCCTTTACATGAGATATTCCTCAGCTACTGCAAATTTCTGGCAGACACCACTTAGAAGGAAGCAAAAGAGGATTTATGATTGTTGATATTGACAGCAGTATCTTTGAGTTCTGTGCTTTTAATACAAATATCTTGCCACCATTTCCCACATCTTGATCACCTAAAAAAACTGGAAAAAAAAAAAAAGAAACCCTAAAGAAAATTACCCATATCAAACTCCTTGTCAATTTAAATCTCTCCAGGTAAATATCGGATGTGAATTCAAGAAACTGGACCTACATCTTCAATCCACAGTTACTGAGAGGGCCTGGGAGCAGGTGCAAGGGAGCTGAGAGCAGCCTGCAGGGACTCTTGTTTGGCTCTTTGCCTTCGGACATGGTGGGACAGTGCCAATGTTGGGGACAGCACTGCCACCCTTCCCCTGCAGAGCCACCTTGGCACAGAGTGGCTTGTCCAAGGATTGCTGCCACAGGAATACATCTGCTGGCATGCAGAAATGGCAAGTCTTAAAGGCTCTTAGCTTCTGCTCCAGCCTGCTTCAAGGCAGCAGAGAAACTAACATTTTAAGAAACTTACTTCTCAGGAATAAATATTTATAAGAAAGCTGAAAGCTGTGCTGTTCCCAAAGAAATGCAGCAACAACTCTGAGTTCTTTTAATGGAGTCACAAGGTTAATCTTTTTCTTTTATTCTGAAATAAAAATGGGGTACACAAAAAATCAATTGTGTAATTTATTACAGGAACTCATGAAGTGTCTAAAAAGAAGGTATTGGAATTTTAAAAAAATCACCAAATCAGGTTCAAAAGAGCTAGAGCATGTAGACCTGGTGTACATCAAAATCAACATTTATCACAAAACAGAGTTAGATATGGAACCTGGAAAATTGAGTAGCATGTCAGAAACCAAAATATGACCTCTGAAATGTTGAATTAAAAAAGGGAAGGCTAGGATGGCTACCTCATATAGAAATTGCCTTGACCTCTGTTCATGAAAGCACTGCATTTTGTCTCTGCAGCAGTTCCTTCTAAATGAGTGAAAAAAAAAATTGAGTTACTTCTGTTAGCTTTAGTGGAATTAGGATCAATCCCTCCTCATAAAAGGTATGGCAAGCAGCCCTTACTCCATTACTCCTTTAGTTATTTCCAGCGAGATAAAGATACATCAGCCTACCAGGGTGCAGGTGTGAGGAAAAGGGACACACACTCTGAAAAAACCATGAATGCGCATAGTGATTACACAACTGACTACTGCAGGTATGGGGCCAAGGTGCTGGATTTGATTTTTAAATAGATGTTCCTATCTAGAACATCTCCACTCAACCAATCTATGTGGATACTTATGCCCAAGACTTGTTACCCAGAAACACTCTATACTGAAGACTGTGGGACCAGTCACTGGGACCACCTCATATGAGGCTACTCCCTTATAAGCCCTTTACACTCCAGACAATCCCACTTTTTCAGGGCTGTTTCTAAAACCACAGGAAGAACCTCCAGTAACACATGATCCAATATATTTTTACCTCATATGCAAGTGGCATTTCTTTGACACATCACCTTCTCTAACACAAAAAGTAACCTACGCTGAAGGACAAAACTAGTAATAAAAAGTTTCACTACATGAACTCCTCCTGCTACTGGCTTGCAAGTTCAAAAGTTAGTGACATCACTGAAACAGTACTCAGAAGTATTCAAATACAACTGTTGTATTCTTCCTGAAGAGATCAGAATGAAAAAAGTATTGAAAAATCACAGCTCTAGTTGCCAGAGACTTTCTGTGGTTTTTTTAAAAAATGTGAAGGGAACAACCACATAAAAGCACACAAATATCAAACACTGACCAACAGCCATCCTAATCTTTCACTGTTGTTCTCACAGACTTCACATAAAAGTAGTCATAAACTTGTCTCGACCCCTTAACATGTCTTGTCTTCTCCCCTTTAACTCGTCTCGACCTTCTAAAGTCCAATTTTAAGACAGTACAAAACTNCATCTTTCACCATTGTTCTCACAGACTTCATATAAAAGTAATCATAAACTAAAACCCCTTTAACTTCTTTCGACTTTCTAAAGGCCAATTTTAAGACAGTACAAAACTGAGTATGACAACAGGCATCCCATTTTCAGCAAAACTCAGTATTTGTGATACTGAGCTTTTGAAAGTGTAATTACTGGTTTTAGTGCCTAGATAGAAAGTAAAATACAGCATTGCACTGTAAACACTCAAGTGAGGATTTAAATAAAGATTGCAGGCTTAAACCCATAGCTGTATTTTTTTCCAGCCAAGATTATTTTATTACTCCTATGAAAATCAGTATGCATATTTTGCAAAGATGATTTGCAAGAACACACGTGGCCCCTAGAAAGGACCTCATCAAGCTGTAATCATTCATAAAAAAATCTATACTGTATGATCACAATACAAAAACGTGCCATATCATACCTCCTTCCACTCTCAGCATGCACATGGTGACGAAATAGTAGAACCAAATTAAAATCTCAAAATACTTTTCCCATTGCTATTTATGTGTGACCAAAATCTCTAAATCAGTCTTCCAAAACCTTTCTTTGTGCTCAAGATTTTTACTACACTAAATGAAAGACTATTCTCAATGATGTATACTGACCTATATAAGATTACCATTTGAAAGTCAGATTTTTTAGCCTATACATCCTTTTTTAAGCAAGAATATAAATTATTATATGCTCACATTGAAAAAAAACTTCTCATGGAATAAGAATGCTATTGAAGTATACTTCGTATTAACAACTAGTGCCCAGTACTTCAAAGAAAATCTGCAATCTATCAGAGCAGTTAAAGCAGAAGTATTTTAGAAAAGCTTACACAAAATTAAGTTATGCAAAACATTTAGATACAATAACAGTATCATACTTTTTTTTTACATCTCAGGTTGGCATAGGTTTTTAATCAGTTTAATAGTCAGCAAGCAGGGAGGATTGCTCTATTTTCCCTTGACCAGTACAAGTTTTCATTCATAAAGTAACAAGGAACATTATCTTTGTCAGCAAAAGGAACTACTATTATCAGAAGCTGTCATTACATAGCAACAAGACTTGGCTAAATCTTGTTTCAGTGAAGTGTGCCTTTTTTCACTAGTCAAGAACTTAAAAACCTTTCAGAAGAAAACATGTAGAGAGTCAATATTACAAGGTAATTTACTTGAAGTATTGATTAGTTTTAAGCGTGCTGTTGATATTTTCTTCCATTAAAACTTATTTCGTATGTTCTTATATTTAAAGAGTGGTTGAACATTCACACCAGTATGGACAAAATTCTTCAGGAACCAGATCTGCCATTTGTCAACTCTATGTATCAAACCACATTTGTAGTCCCACTTTCAGCAGTACCTCACTATTAGCCTAAGCACGGCTAATCAGAGCCAGCACATCCTAATTGCCACTCTGCGGGGCACATTCAAAGCACCAAGCAAACTACCAAAGGAAAGGGACCGAAACCCAGCACGGGCGCTTCTCTTTCCTCCACTCCCAGACAGCGAAGCGAAGCTGCCCAAAACAGTATCAATCCTGGCCAATTCCCACAATTCTCTTTGCCTCTCAAGTTTTACTCCCTGCACTTTCTCCCCTACTGCCAAGTAACAGGGCCGAGCTCCCCTCTCCCCTCGGTGCAGCTGTGCCACGACGGATTTCACTGTCGGTGTTGCGCAACCGCGCACACCAGGAACGCGGGGCAGGGCCCGTGTTCCCGCCCCGCGTTCCAGCGTGGCGGGTCCCCAACACAACTAGCGCCCTGGAGCCGGATACGAGAGGGCAGCGAGAGGACAGCGCGGCTGCTGCAGCTCTGCCACCGCCGCCAGCACCCCCTGCCCCCCGCAGCGGCGTCGGGAGGCGCGGCTGGCCAGCGGCCGGGGCGCACGGCAAGGCCGCCGCGAAGAGCCCAGGGAGCGCCACGGCTCGGCCCTGCGGGGCGGACGGGACGGTGCTCCCCGGCCCGTCCGAGCCCCTTCTCCTCCCGTCCCTCCGCCGCCGGTACCTTCCTGCCGGGCATCGCCCCCGGCGCGGCGCCGCGTCCCCGGTCACGTGGCGGGGGAGCACCGGGGGCGGGGCCGAGGGAACCCCCGGCCCGTGCCCGCCCTTTGCAGCTTTGGCGCCGCCAGAGACGCGGCTTCTTATTGGGGGAACGCTAGTGACGTCATGGACGGGGCGGGGTTCCGGGCAGGGGGCGCAGTGCGCGCGGGGGGCGGGGCCGGCAGCCCCGAGCGGAGGCGCGGGAGGCGGCCCGGGTCGGGGTGCTGCCCGTCGGGCCCCGTGCTCTGGGATCGCTCCTTGGGAGCCGTCCGGGATTTCCCGACGGGAAACGCCACTGCTGGCGCCGCGTCCCTCCTGCCTTGCCCACCGAGCTCCTCGAGGCCCCAGGCGGAACTGGGGGTGCCGCGAGCGAGGGGCCGTCTGTTCCGCTGCTGAGTTGGCAGTGCTGGTTTCTGAGGGGATGGTGCGGAGAGCGACGTCTGAGCTCTCTCCCTGTCTGAGGAGAAGTTTTTCAGCCTGGGTTTCGCCTCTGCATCCTTCATGATAGCCAAGGTCACTCATGCATCCTTCGTGATAACCAGGTTCGCCCAGAAGTAAATCTCAGAAGAATGCTTAACACCACAAGGAAATAAAGCACAGGGGTGGAAACACTGGCTAGATACCTAAGCAAGTAATGTCTAAATTCAAGGCACTTAATGAAAAATACGCTTGCTATTACGCCATTAAAATAAGATTTTTAATCTTCCTCTACAAAAAGTAAGCCGATAAATTTACTGGCAAAAAAGGTCAGTGCCAAGATGTAGACTTGGAATTGAAAGCGCTTTGCATGGGCGTTCTCTTCCGTAAAATGATAACATTGCAGCTCACAGAAGGGAAAAAGGCTGACCACCTTTGCAAATGTTTTACTGGTGCAAGCGGAAACACTGGCAGAAAAGTGACAGATAGGTTATCTTTATGTATTGTATGTATTGTATGATCTCGAGAAGGTTGCCTTGGCTGTCTGCTGCTCTTAAACACAGGTAATAATAAAGAACCTTTGTAAAATGAAGTAGTTGTATCTCGTAGCTTAATTAGAATTCATAAAGAACTTACATTTTGATAGAAGGTGCTGCTTGACTGCATTTTTATTGTTGAGCCCTAATTACATATATCTGTCTATAGTTCAGAGTTTGTGTTTTTTCCAAAGCGCCCTATGGCAAATACCCGTCTGGAGTTCTCTTTATAAAACTGCCGCTAATTAAAATGGATTTTGCAAACAGAAGAGCCAGAAACATCATCATCCAAACCCCATACTGCCTTTGATTTTTATGCTCAAAACAGAATTAAAAGCACTGGGTTCTCATCCTTCCAAAACTTTGCAGTATTTCTTCTAAAATTGCCAGACTGACAAATTAATTCTATTATATATCCTCAAGGTGATTTTCTTTGAAAAAGTGTGTTATTGCACTACTCAGTTAAATAATCTTATATTAGAGCCAAACCACAGAGAAATGGACCACAGAAGTCTAGTCTGCTTTAGTGAGTGTATTTTTTTTCTGTACATAAACTCCTTCCAAGGATTCCAAGGTGCTTACACGTGGGACGAACTTCTATAGAATCCCAAGAAGGTGACCCAATCAATAGATTCTTCTTTTTGTTTTCATGTCCTCCACAAACAAGAACTGAAGTGACATGGAATTAGAGGAAGCATGTGAGAAAACCATCCTATATATTAGGAATTAAAATTGAGCTGCGACTTTTTAAAAATAATATTTCTATGTCATTATTTGAAATAATGTGAGAAAAGAATAGTAAAAACCAAGCTTCTTGACAAAAACTTAAATTTCATAATACTGGTACATTATTCTTCAAGTCCATTAAAAATTTCTGTGCATTATATTTTGGAAGTGAAAATTAACACAATGTTAATTTTTGCAGAACTGGTTTTTCAACTACATATACAAACATATCTGTGTTTTCACAGGCTTAAATAATAATTTGAGTCCACTGTTTTATCTGATATACTGATTGACTGTATTTGCACTCAAGATCAAATCTACTGCTGCTGAGGGAACATTAAGAAGTTGTGTACTTTTTGTATTTTTATGTGAAAATTCTATGAAAAATATAAAATTTCTGTTAGCAATAAAAGTTAATCTCTTTAGTGAAATCCAGAAAAAAGGGCATTTATTTGCTGGTGGTGCTGTTGATTGCACCAATATTCCTTAATCCACGTGTAGAAAGAACTCTTTCAAAGAAACAAAATGTATTTTATACAGATGAGTCAAAAGATAAGGAATCTTAAATTACTGAAGTTTGGAGCACTTGTTTATATTGATTGAATGTGCCCGTCCTTCATTCTAATATGGGTTTATGGATTCATTTCCTCTTACAGAGCATTAAGATAGAGCTTTAAAAGCTTTCCTGTGTACAAAGTCTGGTACAGACAATGTCAAATTCAAACACAGAGAAAAGGTTTTGGTTTGAGTCATTTCCTCAGTAAAGTTTTAAAAGTCTAAGCATCACAGCCCCTGAACTGGGATGAAGTAGATGAGGAAAAACTCATCAAATATTTTATAGTCTGTCTTTCTGGTCAGATCGATTTTTATGATTTTTTCAGGCAAGAGGTGATCCAAAGGCCTAGGCTAAATCCCGGATAGATCCCAGTCTAGATCCAAAATAACATTTTCCTCTGCAGACTGTTTGGCAGTTTGATCATTCCAGGCTTTCTAAGGTTTTTTTAGGAAACAATATGAAACACTTCAGTCTTTTTAATCCTCAAGCTACAATGTCAGTTCCACTTTAAATTAAATTGTACCATTTCACAGTACAACACATTTCTATGCTGAGGCAAGCTGTAAACTGTGGAAGAAATGGGGAAAAAAAACCCACAAAACCCCTCAGGGGATGCCAGATTGCAGTGAATCAGAGTCAAGTTCTTACATTCACAAAAATTAAAAATTAATAGCTGATCGTTTAAGAATCAAAAGCAAAAATAGGTTTTACATGAATCAACATACCCAGGAAGCATCTCTTTACCAGCCCTTGCCCCTGGGTCACAAAGATGTTAGGGGCTCCAGCCTCTGGAGCATCCTGGCTGCCCACTGGCACAGAGCAGCTGCATGCTGAGCCTAAGCAAGGTCATCTCAGCATCCCAGCTCCAAGTGCTCCCCATGGCTTCTTGCAATGGCCAACGTTTTTGTCTCTTCCTGCTATTTCTCTGTGTCGATGCTATAAAAGGGATATGAGTACGTAACTTTCTGACAGACAGTAACATTTGGGAAACATATTTGCCTACTTTTTATAAGATGTCTCTGTAGTTTAATGAGGTAAGTGCAAATAAAATAATATTTTCCAAGCTGAAACTGAACATCTATCATGAAAGTACTCTCTTTTGGCTCTAGCTGGTGAGAAAAAATGCAGGCACATATTCAGAACTGGAAAAACATGGCATATTTTAAACTTCAATCATTAGACCAGTTTACTCCTATGAAAGTTTTTCCTCTTAATTTAATTCAACAAGGTCTTAAAATTACTGAGGGGCTGATGACACAGCGCTTTATAAATTTTTGTAACTCCGGATATTGAATTTCCGCTTTTAGGTCTGGTATTTATACTACCATAGCCTAATTGGTTTTACCATGACAATGGTGTACCCTTGTGTTGAAGACTTTACAAACACTGTTCCTGAAAAATGCCTTGCCCAAGGGAGAACAGTATGTTAAAAAGTGAGTAGGGTAATACTCTAGTCCCTTCTAGCGCTTTGGCAGTTGATCGTTTTGGGCTTGGCCTCTACATGATTTCTCTCTGCTTTTTTTTCACTTCTTGAAGTAGGCAGGAATGTGCTATTAGATGCCTTCTAGATAAAGGCTATTGCATAGCACGCAATTTTAAGGTGCGGAATAAACAAGACACAATAAATTATTAAAAGTCAAAGTTGACATATTAGGCAGTCTTCCTTATCTAAGAAACTCCATCATTATTAATTTATTAATATAACTTATAACAGAGAGAGAAAAATGAAACCCAATGATTTATTGGGTTAGTTATTATTTACTTTTTATACTCGTATATGTGTGTATATATATATATTTATTCTGGGCCATCCTGACCCCTCATCTATTGGCCTACCATTCTGGTGGATGAGGAATACAATTTGTATTCATGTTTAGTTTCTGTTTTTCAAAAAAATACCATTTGAATCTGTTGAACAGCTATCTTTTTAACTTTTTGTTGCATATACCACTGGTACAATATGTCCACTCTTTCAAAATAATAAATAATTGTTTTCTTCTCAGTATTGCGTCATTAATAAACAGCACTGAAGACCTGGGAATTCCATTGCTGATTTCACTGAATCCAAATCTGACCTTGAATTATTTCCCCCAAGCTGCAGAAAGCCATGTTTGGATCATTCTCTTGATAAAGTCTGATCTGTTGCAAATGTTTCAGCCACAGTTGTGAAAAGACTTGAGCTTTTTCTATAGCAGAAGTTAACTGCGCCCCAGTCTGGCCTTTTGTCTTAATACTTGTCTCATCCACACTCAAGCTTGTGAGATGTTAGTTTGTTCAGGTAGTAATATGTGCCAGTTAGAGCTCCTCCTTATGCAGGCTACGACTCATTACTCTTCCAGAACAGAATCAAGAGAATGTGCTGCAGCATTTAGCCCACTTTCCCTGCTCTTCCCACAGTCCTGCATGTAGTACGGACAGCTGGGATCACAGCTCAAACAATTGTCCAGAAAAGAACTCTGAATCACCTCAGATTGAAAAATAAAACCATAGAATAAGCTCTACACATATACATGGATATGCATGGAGACAGTGAGAACATCAGGTGTAGCAGTAAAGCACATGGCTTGAGCTTGGATTGCACCTGGGCTTGGCAAGTCTGTGTGTGTGGACTTGAATGCCAACCATTCATAAGAATCATGGTGCCTAAATCAAGGAAGTTCCTTAAATCAACAGCTAGCACATCAGTATAATTTCCATAGTATTCTCAAACCCCACGTTACTTGTGTTGTAGCTTGCTCTGTGATGTTCATACTCATTCACCAGTCTGTTTCCTGCTCTTCAGTGTCACTTATGCTGCCTCCTTTGATGTGCTCATTAGCAGACACGGAACATGCTGAAGTACGAGTTCGAGCAATTGCATTTTCACATCTAAGCAGTCCTTGACGTTCCCTGTTTAGTGGAGTATTTCTGAGGGTTTTTTTTAAGTGTTTCATTTATCACCAAAATAGCACTGAGAGACTAGGAAATAAAATTTGTATTTTTTGTCTGCTATATCTATATATTTTCTATATATTTTTGACATAGAGGCCTGCAAAGAGAAAAAAATAATTTGTTCACCGACCTTCTACCTTTCAGAAAAACAAGCATCTTTTCTACTACAGTCCATCACAATAATTTTTCAGACAAATTTTTGCTTTCATGTTTGAAGCTTCTAAGGTTAGCTTTAGGAAGGGAAAGTGGTAACTATAGAATGGTTTGGTCAGTTTTAGTAACTTACTTGTGTAAAAGAATTGCACCGGTTACAGTAGAGATCACAAATCTTTTCTTATCTACCCTTGTAAATTAATCCAATAGCATAACACAACTTAAAAACACAATAATAACAATGAAGGGGATCCCAAATCAAAATCCAGGGTATGAACACTAATTAAAATTAGAGTTGTCTCATGCAAAACATAAGCTCCAAACACTTCAGCTTTCCTAACTGTTATCAAGCTTTTCACTCAGTAACCTGAAGTGAAGTTAAAGTTCTGGGTAGTTTTCAAGAGCAGAAGTTTAGCTGCTGCTGTTGTAAGCAGAATGCAGGTGTAAGAACATCTCAATTGATTAATGTGTAATTAATAATACAGAACAAGGACCATTGTATACAGTTTGCACTTAACAATCATAACTTATATATAATTTCTATCAAACTTGCACAGTTTGTAAAATAACACTGACTCTCACAATACATAAGATGCCTCGTGGGGTGGAAGTAATGGATTTTAATTGATTTGTTTTCTGGATAGATTCCATTTGGTCCATAAAATCTCAGACCTTGATGTATATTATTTCAACTCTCTCTCCCAGTATTGTACAGTGAAGGTAACACAAGGTGTCATGCCATATGCTTAAGTACGTTTTGCAGCTGAAACATTACTCCTGATGTTTTCCAGTGGGTTTTTTTTGGTTTTTCTTTTTTTTCGTTAGTTAGTTTTTGGTTTGGTTTTTTTTTTTGTTTTGTTTTTTTTTTGT